>PVIJ01000907.1:6377-237016 GCA_004024925.1 Scalopus aquaticus
ATACTCAACGGTGAGAAGCTGAAGGCCTTTCCCCTAAGATCAGGCACAAGGCAAGGATGTCCACTCTCACCATTACTTTTCAATATAATACTGGAAGTCCTAGCCAGAGCAATTAGACAAGAGAAAGACATTCAAGGGATCCAAATAGGAAAGGAAGAAATCAAACTGTCTCTATTTGCAGACGATATGATAATATATAGGTATTAGCTATAGACCTATTACCATTGGCATGCATTTTGTGATGTAAACATATATTTATTGCAGATTACAAAATAACTAGAGCCAAAATTAGAATTTGACTGTCATATTCATGTTGAGCACATACAAATTGATAGGAAATGCCTAATTTTTTTTAAGATTTTTTTTTATTTATTTATACAAATTCTAATTGGCTCTATTTTTTTTTTGTAGTCTGCAATAAAATGATATTTACATCACGAAATGCATGCTAATCACCGGTCAAAAAATTTTTACAAAGGCCATGTTACTGAAATAAAAGTAGGCATTTCCGAGCCTCCTTGGTGGCGCAGTGGTTGAGCGCTGCACTGTGGAGCTGTCAGCAGCCCCCAATGCGTGTTCGACGCCCAGCTGGGGAGAATCCCACACAGTGCAGCAGACCTCTCCTGCTTTGCCCGCTGCTTCCCTCAGCAGTGTATTTCTGATCTGCCTGTTCTGCTCCCCACTCTGTCTCTGGTGAACCCTCTTGCCACCCCACGCCTCTGGCCTATACCCCAGCTTGTATGTATAAATAATAGGTCTATAGCTAATACCTATAAAAAATAAAATTATAGACTACTTCTTAGATTTCTTTGCTTGTCTCTTGAACAGCTGTTCAGGAGCATATCTGGGGAGTGGCCAGCAGTAGTCAGCCAGCATTGTAGTTGGCCATTTTCCATGGTATCTTTGTTCCATTGATGCGGTATCTTGATGAAAACGTTCGCCATGTACATCACTAACCATACCACAATTTTCAGGGTAGAAATACAGAATTGGAATGAAGGAAGTGGATCTTTAGAGACATATTGCAGCCAAGTTTCTGATACTGCATCAGCATGTCTTCTACTAGTTCCTTGTAGTTTTCTGCTCTCACATTCCCAAGAAAGTTTGTAGACACTAGGCAAAAAGCATTTCATGCTTGTTTTGCATCACCTTGCAGCAAGTTGTTGAACTGGTCATCTCAATGCAGACGGAAATTTTGGGTAGACTATTCTTGACTTCTTTTGTTTCATTATTCCTCTGGAAAGAGGAGGAACCAAGCAGAAGTAACAGTCTTTTATGTGCTTGCTTGGCTCTCTCTATACCATGGGGACTGCAAACAGCATTGAAGGTCTTTTGCCATTTCACCACTGTGAAAGCCTTGTTGCACATGTAGCACAGCATATATGCGGGGCCCAAGGCTTGTCTTGGTCACCAACCTTGCATCCAAAGTCAAGATGATAAGTCTTCTTCACTTGAGAAGTGATCCTTTTCTTCTAGTTGGCAAATGCCATTTCCCCACAAATAGAGTGGAAATTGTCCAGGTTATTAATGCACTTTCGAGGCATTACTGTTCTGTATTGTGCCTAAATGGACAAAATGATAACAGTTCTATGGAACAGTAGCTTAAAGTGTCTCACACAAAGTCTGAAATATTTTCAATGTTCAACCTTTCCAATAGGTCTTTACCTAGTGCACTGCTGACGTCAGCTTCCTTCAACAGTTGCCTGGCAGTAGTATTGCTTTGCATCAGAAAATGATGCAATCAACTCTGGATGATGTGTGCATGATGGTATTATGCAATGTGATGCAATATTACATCATTCTAGGCTGATTTAGGATGTTGTTGCAGTCCTATCGGATCAATTTACAAGGTGAAACATATAAAATGAATTATATGAAATATCTTCAAAACGAGAGCTAATAAAAATTTTTCAGGGTTATATTCATGTTCAGCACACCAAGATACTACAGATTAGGTCCTTTTTAAATCAGTAACAATCTCACTGTTGACCAGTGAAATTTAGTAAATGCTGCTTCAGCAAGCCAGCACTTTATTTTAGTTGTATCGTGTAAAAATTCTAACCAATGAGGAACATGATTACTTCAAATGGATTTCAGTAGTTAAGACATAAGCTTTCCAAGGCAGTGACTATTTCACAAATTTTGTATTTTTTTTTAACTAGTAAGAATTAATGTTTCCACCTCCTCTGTGTGGGCAAATCCAAAACATTCAGTTTGAATCTTTTTCCCTATTGTTTAATTCCAAGTGTACTGAAAGCCTTCTTCACATCAGTTACTCTATTCTACTCTTGAAAGACTGCAGACCAGGTCTTTAATGAGATGTCCAATGTAGTGTTCATTTGTTCTCTAGCATAGTCCTTTCCAAACTGATCCACAGATTCAGAAATGACTTAAAGAAATGCTTCCAGGATTCCTGGTAAGAATTGGGTGAGGGAGTGACAGAGAGAAGATGTCCCTAAGGACTTCCATTTACTATTTCAGTAAATGAATCTGGTTCTATATTCGTGAGGTAGATTGAGGAGAACATTACTTAAAACAACTTACTCAGTGGAATGTCTCTGAATTATAGTGGTTTATTTATTTTTATTTTGTTGTGTTGTGTTTTCTACTGTTAATGTTTTTTCCTTGATGCCTTATAGTCAACTCCCCTATATTCTGCAGGGGAGGCGTAGGGGAAGGGACCAAAACGAGGGTGGGAAGAGCTCAAGGGACTATGGCGATGGTGCATGGGGGAATTGGTGATGGAAATTCTATGGGGACTACACTTGAGTTTAAAAGAAAGCAAACACTGTAAAAAAAAAGAAATGAACAATTATGTGAAATATATAAATAAATAAGTCGCTAAAAAAAATAAAACCACTTACTCAGGCACTCCACACATCTTTTGCTACATGACTTCAAGAAAAGGGAATAGTGTTATTGACCTTTGGCCATGACAATGAAACCTATTGGATAGAAATGTGACACTAAGTGTCTCGGAAGATAGGGATTTGGAATTGGAAGGAAGCCTCTAGATTTCTGGACCATTGTCAGCTTCCCCACAGGTCTCTCACCCATTTCTCTTTCATGTGTCTCTTTCCATGTCCCCCAAGTGCCTGTTGCAAGACCAAGAAATAAGTGGGACTTCTTCACATGTCTCTATTCCATGTGTCTCCTCCAGGTCTTCTCTTCCAAGTTCTTTTAAGCTTCCCCACCCTGCTCAGCTCCACCATCCCTTATGTGGCGCTAGGAACCTGTAACCTCCACTTTTAGATTACACTGTTATACCCTAAAAGAAGGGAGATTACTTAAAATAATAAAGCTGTCAATCAATGTACTTAAAATATAAGGATATATCAGTGGAATATTTCTAACTTAAAACGCTGCTATATAGAGTCTTAATTTCTACTTGTTCTTAGGTAGACAGTTCTAACTATCCAAATGTAGAACTAGTAGAGATTTCACTTTATCTCAGAGTATAAGTTCGCAAGAAAAGTACAAAGGCAAGCCTTTTCTAGTTGATTTTTTTCAAATTTTATTCTGAGTTTTTAAACATACTATGTTAAATATTATGTATTTTTACTTTTTTGGAATTCCTTGTTCTTGGTGATTTTCAGGATTCTCTCCAGAGAGTAGGTATAGGAGGTTTCCCTAGTATACTGGCAGCACCCATATTTGAAAAGAAATAAACCATTATTTGAAAAGGTAAGGAAGTGATGGGCAGGAATGTAAGAAGGAAAGAAAAGGAGGGAAGGTTAGAAGAACAGAAAGAAAAGACAACACTTAAATATCATGAAAGGCAAGGACAAGGGGAAAAAATGAAGAAATATTTTTAAAAGTGAGTTTTAAAAATAGATAGAAGAATTAATCTATTAAATGGCTTTAGAATATTGCACCAATGTGTTATGAATTTCAGTGGCACTAAATTTCACCAGGGGCAAATAAGTCAAAACTGAGTAAAAAAAGTAAATTGATAAAATGAGTTTTTTTAGGTAGAATTCTGATTCTTCTTGATTCAGGAATTATTGTTGTTGTTGTTATTATTATTATTATTATTATTGCTTGTGTTATATCTCTCCAGTGCTGGGAACACTTTGGCAGTATTTATCAAAATTCAACTTTACTAGGCAAGATCAAGACAGGCAGTGAAGTTTAGGAAAATAATGATAAAGTCCATTTTATGTTCTGAAGATTTAGGAAGCTATATGATGGGAGAAAAATGAATAAAGACTAAGGACATATAAAACCAAATAGCAAAGCTAAGTCAAAGTGTTATCTGGTACATTAAGGCCTGTGTTTTAGCTGGATTCACTGAGAGGTATCTAGGGTGATATAAGAAAGCAAAAACTTGCCACTCTCAAAAAGGGCAATTCATCTCATAAAAGGCTCTGATGTTGGGTGGAAATTGATTTTGAAAAATATATTTATGTGTGAACATCTCTCTTTAAGGGAATGTATGGGAAGACCCAATTTCCTTATCTCATTTCCCTGGAGAAGGTAGGACTTAAAATTATATACCTTTGTCTACCATGTTTTCCCCATTAACCTTGTTAACTGACCTTTCCTTTGTCCTCCATTAAAGCCTTTCTGCCTTAGCTAATCTGTTTAAAGTGTTGAAGATATGTGGATGAGTTACTTGTTCATCTCGGCCTCTCCATGGAATAGGAAGAGTACATGTTATTGTTAAAATTCTTTTTGGCTTTTATCAATTTGGTGTTTATTTGATTATTCTCAAGCCTCAAAAACCCAAGGGAGCATGGGGTATATTTACTTGAGCCCTGACAGTGACAAGAAAGCAGTCAATGGATGTTCAAAGAACTTTGTTCAACCAGAGTAAAATTTTAAGCGTCTGGGCAGAAATAGGTGGAAGTCTTTGGCAAACCCTTTTTTTATAGTCTTTTTACCCACCACTTAATTACAAAAACCCATTGACACTATCATAAATCTCATTTGCTATTTTTAAGGAGTTTCATGTTGCTGTAGTTTTATAATGAAGGTTTTGATTCTTAGGTGGAGATACATTGATATGTTCTAATTACACCATCAGGAAACTATCCCAAATTCAAGGAACTGACTTACTGACCAAAGTGTGGTTTTCAAATAATGTGGAATGGGAAATCAATTAAAAACACATACTGGGACCCAAAGGGAGAGAATACAAGTAGGAAAGACACTCAGAATGGAACACAAAATGGGTAGAAAAAACATATTACCTGAGTCCTGAGATATGTTCCATGAAAGAAGCATATTTGGAAGTATGCCTGGCCAAACTGTAGTCCGTCATATAACTTAATAAGCAGTTGTGTGATTTTTATGTATGTTTCTTGGTAGTCCACTGGTTCAGCAGGAAGAGGTATCACCAGTGGTTGGTTGTTATAAATCATAAGGTGTTTTCATAAACCTCACAAATTTTTTGTTTCAGGAATATTACATGCCTTGGATATATTTAGTTATTAGGAATATTAACTTTCACTTGATCTTGTATATAATGTTTAGTACATACATCCTTTAGTTAGTTTTTTATGACCAATGTGTCACATAGTTCACTAAGTTTTTCATAGGGCACAGAAAAAAATCCCCCCCCCCCCCAATCCTGGTTTTTCTGAGCATGGACAAATTAACATCAGCTGTCTGTAGGAGCAAAAGATCAAATTTAGTAAAATAGGTATGAAGAATTTAAATGACTATAAATTATAAAGTAAGTGAGAGAAATTAGGGTTGAACATTCTGTGCTATGAGGTCTGGGACATCAAAGAGAGAGAAGAACGCTTCACATGACAAAAGGATGATTTTATATGATAGGACAAAGCCTTTAGATCCTTGATCTGCCTTAGATAGGTTTCCATGATAAAAAGATTAGTTCTGGAAATAACCCTTAAATCTAGGTAATTTGCAGTCTTCCACATAGAGCCTCCCTCAATTATAGTATAGTTCCACATACTAACATGATACACATTGGAAAAGGCCTACTTTGGACATTGTGAAAAATATCTATCTGAACATTTTGGGGGATACAACCCTACATAGATAGTTAATGTGCCCCATGAATTCTGTCAATGGCTCAAGATTTATTTATCATCTTTATTTGTTCTCTTATTTTCTGCATAAATATTGGATGGTTTTAAATGATAAGATAAATTTAAATTGCACTAAAGGCCAGAAAGAACTTGTTAGAAAATAAAGGTTGCTGAATGGAATTGTTACAGGGCAGGGGAGAGGCACCCCAGAACCCCCAAAGCTGCCCACTCTAAATAAGTTCTCCAATCCAATGCATCAACACAAAACATATAAGACCTTTAGTGGAAAGAAACTTTAATACAATTAGTGAAGAATACAGAAAAGACAAAGAATATAGCTTTCAAATCAAGTACCCAAAGTTAACTATCACCTCGTGGGTAAAAGTCCACCCAATTGGGATTGGCCCAAAGCAAGGCCCGAAAGCCTGCCACAAGTCTAAAACACCTTCTGGCAGGGACCCATAGAAAAGGGTGAAAAAGAGCCAGACAATTCTGGGAGGAAAATAACTAAATCAAAATCAAGATCAACATTGCCATTGTTAACCTCCCCATGGTCTCTCACCCACATCTGTTTCAATCAGTCCAGGCCAGTGCAGTTTCTTTACATGTCTCTCTGCTCCTTGTGCCTCTTCTGGCTCTCCAGTTACACCACCGCCTATATTCTTGTGTATAGAAACTTGAGATCCTAAATGGCCCTTCAACCAGTTGCAACACACTGGCGCTATCGTTTTGTTGTTGGTATAAAATATTCCATATTATCTCTTCCTAACTCAGGAGCCAGAGCATAAGGACTAGTTGGAAGTACAAACTTGGCCAAGCCACACTAATGATACACTGAGACATGCAGAATGCTTATTCTTCAATAATAACCACCATTTAACAGACTGCTACTATATTTGCTAGACATTGCCTCAAATTCTTTAAATGTATAATACTTGCTATAAGATGTATTATTATTGGTTTTATGTAAATAAGGACACTGAAGTTTGAGAAAGGATATGCTACTTGTCTAGAGACATTCAGCAGTAATCAGGATTTAAATTCAGTTTTTTTTTTAATGTGCACCAGTCTCACTGGTGTGAGGTGGTATCTCATTGTGGTTTTCATTTGCATTTCCCTGATTATAAGTGATGTTGAACATTTTTTCATATACCTGTTGGCCATTTTCATTTCTTATTTGGAGAAGTGTCTTTTTAGCTCTTTTGTCCATTTTTTGACTGGGTTGTTGACTTTGTTTTTGTTGAGTTGTGTGAGCTCTTTGCAGATTTTTGTTATTAGTCCTTTATCAGTTGTATTGTGTGCAAAGATCTTCTCCCATTTAGTAGGGTGTCTGTTTGTTTTGATTATTGTCTCTTTTGCTGTACAGAAGCTTTTTAGTTTGATGTAGTCCCAGCTGTTTATCTTTTATTTCACTTCCTTCGCTATGGGGGAAGTGCTTTTAAAGATTTTGCTGAGATGCATGTTAAAAAAAAACAGGTAACAACAATTGTTGGTGAGGATGTGGAGAAAAAGGAACTCTCCTACACTGCTGGTGGGAATGCAAATTGATCCAACCACTATGGAAAGCTGTATGGCGTTTCCTCAAACTGCTAGAAATGGAGCTCCCATATGACCCGGCAATACCACTACTGGAAATCTACCCAAAGGACACAAAAACACTAATCCGAAAGGATACATGCATCCGCATGTTTATTGCAGCACTGTTCACAATAGCTAAGATATGGAAACAACCCAGATGTCCAAAAATAGATGACTGGATCAAAAGGATGTGGTACATATACACAATGGGATACTATTCAGCATTCAAAAAAGACAAACACATGCAATTCGCAGCAACATGGATGGATCTAGAAGGGATCATGATCAGTGAAATAAGCCAGAAAGAAACAGAAAATTATCGAATGGTTTCACTTATAACAGGAATATAGGGGAGCCAAATAAAAAGAGACATTCAGCAGGGAAGGAGGGGAGGGGAAGGGCTCAAGAGGGGGAAAGAGGGGAGCACAAGGGACTATGGTGATGGTTCCAGGGGTGAACAGGTGGTGGGTAACTTATGGGGACCACACAATAATGTAAAAGATATGAATAACAAAATAATAATAATAATAATAATAATAATAATAATAATAATAATAATAATAATAATAAATAAATTCAGGTTTATTTGACTCAAAGGTGTTTTCTTTGCTTTTTTGCTTGATCATTCTGTCTCAATAGAAAGTGGAAGTCCTTTGAACATTTTGAGCAAGAGATTGGTGTAATCCAAAAGGTGTTTTTATGAGATATTCCAGGTGACCTTCAGGGAAATTGTTTGGGATGGGGTTCCTAGTAAGAGGAGGTGGCAAAAATAACAGAAGCTTGAATAAAAACTTGGCAGTGGGATTGGAAATTAAGGGGAGTATAGTGAAAGCAATTCAGTGAAAAACAAATACAACAGAAAATTTTATTCTCCTTTATCCCATGAACCTGGCTTAGTGCCTTTGCCTAGTTACTCAACATTTGCTTATTGACTGAAAGGATGTAGCAAATTTTCTGTGGGTGAGGACAGGAAAAGCAACAGTTACTCCCATCCAAGGTGCATCAGGAATGGGATGGCTTTTGAAACAAGGACTTCATTCAAATAAATTGGAAAGAAAATTATAGCAGTCTTTTTCAGATAAGGTGGTAGTTGAAAATAATGCCCATGACTAATACAGAGAGCAATTTTATGAACATGAGAAAAAATGGAAAATACATGATTGCTGATCATTGATCTTTTACCATGAGCATAAACATGGCCCTAAGTATCTGACTCAACTATGCATTAAACACACATTACACAGTAATCAAAATGTGTTCAAAGGGTTATTTTACAGTTTATAAAGCACACTCATGAACGTACATTATCTGAAAATTGAGGTGATTTTTTAAAAATATTGATAGAATAGAGGAATCTATTTTGTTATCATTTTACAGAAAAATAAATGAGTATGAGAGATAATTTTAAGACAGGAGCTGTTTAAGAAGCAGGACTAGATTTCCAAAACTTCTTTTTTCTCTTTATTCATATAATTTTATTAATTTATAACCAGATATTTCAATTTTAAGAGGGTGGTTTGGTGAATATTGACAAATGAATATATTTGAGAAGTGTAGTCATAGCCACAATTAATGTATAGAATATTATCATCACCTAAAAACGTTTTTTTTTTTTATATTCATTTAGGGTGAGTCTGCTCTCATTATCCTTACACCAGATAACCTGTCTGTATAGACTATGACTTCACTGAAATTTTTCATGTATATAATCATAGATTATGTAGTCTTTTCTGTCTGGTCCCTTCAAAAAATGAAACATTTGTGAGAGTCATAAGCTGCTGTTTATATCAGAAATTTATCCCTTTTTATTGCTGAATGAAAGCCCATTGTAGAGACATATACTGATTTTTATTCATGTTCCCGTTATTGGTAAATACAAGTATTTGTATAAAAATATTTGTATCTATCTTGAAAAAGAGACAAGAACACTGAAATTCAAACATTACATAAGAACATATGGCAAATTTTAAGATGGAATATTTATTCACTAAATGAAAATATTGTAATAAATAAAAATTTGAAAAATATTGTAGATTGAAGAAAATTCCATGAAGTGACCATTTTCTCCATTTAAGTTCTGAGCTAACAGAATAATTTTTACTTTACAGAGAAAATATAACATCATTAGTTTGAACAAAGATGAATAGTAGGAGGTATATTTATGAAAGTCTTCCTCTAGTAATCATAACTCAAATATGACTGAACTTAATGTCCCCAGTCATAGTATTTACTTTGCCCTTCAAATTTAGAAAAAAAATGTAAACTCAAAGAAATGGTAGGGAATTCCAGAGTTACCACCTACGGAAGAAAAGTCTTAGGAGAAAAAATGTGATAATATCTAAAGAAATCACTGGTAAAATTAAGGGTGTAATATACCACATGATTATAGTTATATATATAAAAGAAAGTTAAGTGAGCAGATACTAAGAGTTCTCATCACAAGGAGATATTTTTCTTTTTTCTTTTCTTCATTCATTTATTGTATCTATATGAGAAATGGACACAAACCACCTATTTTGGTAGTCACTTTATAACATATGTAAATCAAACCATCATGTTGTATATCTTAAATTTCTATGATGACATGTGGTCACTGTTTCTCTATAACCCTGGAAGACATAGAAGGTATTTGAATCTACATACAAATGTGAGAGTTGTATGAAACTAAAGCATCAAAGCTAATAAAGAAATTTGAGCTTTGCAAATATGCTAGGAACAATAAAAGAACACTTTCAGTAGGTTCAAAACAGGAAGAGGAACAAGGAAGAGAGAGTTCTATTCCTTAGAACAGATGGTATAATGTTAACAGAACAACTTAACTGCTGTTTTGCTTTTGTCCTGTTCATAAGGGGAATTTGTCTCACTGACACTGTTAGAGAAAGATAAGATGCTGTTTACATCCCAGTGTAGCTGAGCAGGTGCTATCTGTGTTAGATAGCATAAGCTCCAGCACCTGAGGATCAAAAAATTTCCAGGCTAGAACAATTACTAAATTGTAGAGAGAAAAATATCCAGAACTAAGTTTGGCAATCATTGCAAACCATGGAGAATGAGACAGTTGACAAGGATCCAGCTCAGTTTTCAAAAAGAAGTAATTGATGTGGGAAATTTTTCTGTCAATTACACTGCTTCAGAGCACTATATGTAGATAAGATTGAAGCAAAACTAGGTTCATGTTTGAATACATGAATTCATTATGAGAAATTACGGTATGAAATATAATTTATATTTTTCTTAGTAAAATAGGGAAATGGCATTACCTTGGTATATATTAACTTTTGTGTAAGATTTCTTATACTTAGTATAACATTCATGAGACTTATCATTGTTTTGTATGTATCATTTTTACTACTGAGAACTATTCCATTATATGAATACAAC
Source organism: Scalopus aquaticus (assembly GCA_004024925.1). Classification (NCBI taxonomy): domain Eukaryota; kingdom Metazoa; phylum Chordata; class Mammalia; order Eulipotyphla; family Talpidae; genus Scalopus; species Scalopus aquaticus. The sequence continues at coordinate 17,333 of PVIJ01000907.1, forward strand.
ACAGCTTATTCATTCTCCTATTGATAGAAACTGGATATTTTTTTTAATTACAAAGAATAATGCTGCAATGAATATTTTCATTACAAACTCTTCTGTAAATAACTTTCTAATTTTCTCAGTTAAATACATAGACATTCAATTTTTTGAACATGTGGAAGATATATATCTATTTACCAGAAATGTTTTTCAAAGTGAAAGGGAATTACTCTGTTTCAGTATTTCCCCTCACAACATATGAGAGTTCATTGTGGTTCTTTAAAGGTATTGATTTCAAAAAGCACTTTTAAAGTCATAAAATGTCAATGACAGATAGTGACAGAATGATGTGGTGAATTATATCAGGTTGAATAATTGTATCTTACGAATGCCAATCAAAGGATCACCTTTGAGTCTCTCAAGACGCCAGCTCCCTGCATGATCTGGGGTAAGTGGACCAGGTCTCAATTTCTGTTTTTCTGAAATGACTTCATAGTGGCCCTACTTCATAAGCTTGTTATAGAGGGTCTCCCCGGTGGCGCAGCAGTTGAGTGCTGCGCTGTGGAGCTGTTGGCAGGGGCGACGCGAGTTTGACGCCCGGCCGGGAAGAATCCCACATGGTGCGGCAGACCTCTCCTGCCTCGCCCGCTGCTCCTCTCAGCAGTGTATTTCCATCCATCTGCCTGTTCTGCTCCCCACTCTGTCTCTGGTGAACCCTCTCGCAGCCCCACGCCTCTGGCCTGTACCCCAGCTTGTATGTATAAATAAAATAAAATCTTAAAAAAAAGCTTGTTATAGAGATTTAATAAAAATACTCAGGAGAGACTTCAAAGGGTGCTAGTAACATACCAAACACCTGATTTATCTGAAATAAAATTCCTGCCTTTTGCCTATTTGCCATGTGTACTTTCGGTGCCAACAACTCTGAGGAAACTGAGAGGTCAGGATACACAATGAGGATCAGCCTTAAGAACATTAAACCTCACATCAGTCTGGAGGGGGAAAAAAAGGTAATATTTGATGGAGATCAATTTTTTAGTACACGTTAAGAAGGAAATGTTTCAAAAGATGAAGAGGTGACCAGAACAGGGCCTGCTGAGTGAATCATACACTGAAATATGGAAGAAGCAATACAGAAGTGTATTTAAAGACAAACAAGCAGAGATAAAACTAGCAAATTTCACCCTGGTGCAGGACCATGGAGCCTTGGTGGTGGTTGTGGGTGTGCTAGCATGCATCTGAAGAGGTGTGAGCTATACTTGTAATTCATATACAGTGTTGCAAGCCACCATTACCAAAATAAAAAATAATATAATTAAAAAAATTAGAATCCAGTGAAAGTGGAATGTATGCAAATTAGATTCTATCTTTGATGAATATGTCAGTATGGATTAAGAGCGTGGAGACCCCTATCATCGATATTTTCCAAAACTGGAGCAGATTCTTTAGCAACATATAGAAACCATTTCTCTGGAGACATTTTATTATGCCACACTAGATCTCCAGGAGACACAAATCCTAACCTTATATTGATCAACAAGCACTCTCATTATTGCCAGGATGAAAACTGAAGTAATGTGAATTAAGTATCAATCTTATAGGAGAGTTAAAATGTTTGGTATCATAATTTAGGTTCAAAATGTTTCAACAGATTGAAACACATGCCATAATCTATTAGGAATAAATAATTGTTTAGAGCAAATGAATAACTAAAAATCCACTGTATTTATATGCCTTACTAAATTAAAAAAATAGGTGAAGAGAGAAAAATTGGTTCAGTGGAGCATTATGAAACTAGCTACCAAAAACATGTCTTTAATTGTGTTAATGGAAATATATTATTAATATCATAACATTATGTTGTGTTTACTTTTGACAAGTAATTTTAAAGAAGAGTCTTGAAACAAAGTAGAGAATGCATAAGATGTCCTATCTGAGAGACAGTTGATTTAATTTAGTAGAAGATGGTAGTATTGACTAGTTGTGGTAGTATGGTACTATTTAGAAGTGTATTTAAAGCCAGAAGAGAAACAAACAAGAACAACAACAGAATTTAAAGGCCGATCATGTGGAGGGGGTGTTTGATTTCCTGGGGAATAAAATATACCAATAGATGTACACTTGGAAGAAAGTGAGTTTTGTTACAAGAGATGAATCCATCTCTTGTTCTCTTTCTTTTTATTTTAGAGCACTTGTCCAACTGTTTGTTATGTACTTTTCTGTCTCTTTACTGTTATCTCCTAGAGGAATGAAAGAGATTGTATTTTGTCTTCTTCGTCCTTCACAATCACCATAGGACCTGGAACACATCCTTGGCAAATGCGTGTTAAATGGAATAGAATAGATTATTTAACCAATAAAGACATGCAAAATCATGACTAGACACATTGCACATAGAATGTTCCCAGTTCAAACAATCTTTTTACAATGATGAAGGCAAATAATGTCGGTAGCTTAGAAAATTTCTTTTTGTATTAGTTGGGAGTTAATTCTAGAAACACTCTATGCTGAGTCTCTAGTCAACTCCATGGAGAGTCAATGAATCACACGTGATAAGCCTGTTTCATTAGAAATTCTTCACAAGTGGATAAATTTTCAAGGTTTCACAAGAATTGAAAAATAATGGCAACAAAATTGAAAAACTAGCAATATCGGTAGTGTACCTTCTGCAGTAAGACCGGAATCTATGACTAACTTGGCAAATGAAGCATTTAATATCCTGGAAGTGATATTAAATTTTGAGTGTGAATCACTCATTTTGTTTTTCTAGAATGTCAGTTTCTATTTTTTTTAAACCATATGTCATTATCAAAAAAATCATACCTCAAGTTTAAGTCTCTTTCAGTACTGAAAATGATTCATTAATTTAAAGTTTTTAGTGATTTAAAACATAATCTCTCATCTCCATTACGTAAAAACACTTTGTATGAATATGGATAGAAATATTAGCTGATGCTCATTAAAATCCCCCTTCTAAGTAGCAGAAGCAGATTCACCATGACATTTAGTAGATAAGATGGAAAGAGCCTGGTATTTCAAAGACATCTATTGGTATATTTTATTCCCCAGGAAATCAAACACCCCCTCCACATTTCAATAATGATTGTCATCTTTAAATCTTTTTTGCTTTCAAATGTAAGCTTTATGAAATATAGTACAAATGACTTTATCTTATATTGAAATTCAAGGATTCATTTTCATTGGCAGTTTTTTCAGATTATATCTACCTTGCTTCCATTTTATTTTATAAAAATGTAGTTTCTCTTTTTGTTGTGGTTTTGTTACTGTTTATTTTTTTTCCCTTAAAGCTTTGAGTCATTGTCTTAAATATTTAAAAATCTCCACAAAAGCATCTTAGGAACAAATTATCCAAGTAATTAAAACCCCAACACTTACTTTCATAGTTGTACCAGTAATAAAAACCTCTCAATGAAATGATTTCCAAAATACATTATGAGTTACTTATTAAATTACTAGAATTCATTATAGAACCTAAAGATACCCAGTCTGATGAATGACAGACATTTTTTAAAAACACTCAGTATGCTTTCAAAAGTTGATTTGAAAGTAAGTTAATTCAGAATATGAAGAAAAAGTAGAGAGAAACAAACAAAAATCTTTTTAAGTTAAAAAATGTAGAGATAAAACAAAACAGTCTCCTACTATAAGTAGAGATTATATGATTTAAAATGGAATAAGATCATGTCTTACAAGTATTTCAGGAGTGAGAAGAATCTGGGGTCCAGACTGTCTAGCTAGCAGCAGATGGGAAATGTACACCCACTTCAACTAGGGCATAACTTTTTCTCTACTGTGCATTTTGCAAAATATAAACTTGTGCTCACTGACTTAAAGACCTTTCCTCAGAAAGCTTATTATATACTTAAAGTTCATTTACCTTTGAGACAGTGTTCATATGATATTCAGGAGGATTCCTGGTGCTCAAGTTTTTAGAATACCTTGTCCTACATTATAGAGGGCATAAAAAAACATTATAATGCACAGCTAAAGACATATCTCAGTTTTTTTTTTTAAGATTTTATTTATTTATGCATACAAGCTGGGGTACAGACCAGAGGCATGGGGTGGCAAGAGGGTTCACCAGAGACAGAGTGAGGAACAGCACAGGTAGATCGAAGGAAATACACTGCTGAGGGGAGCAGCAAGCGAGTCAGGAGAGGTCTGCCGCACCATGTGGGAATCTCCCTGGCCGGGCATCGAACTCGCATCGCTGCTGCCGACAGCTCCACGCGCAGCGCCTAACCGCTGCGCCACCAGGGAGGCCCCATATCTCAGGTTTGCTGGAGGAGAAGTTCAAGTTTATGCCTTGTGGCCAAACACAATTATTTAATAATACCTCCATTTCATTCCCAAATGTGTCCCAGTTGAATTAAAAAAAAAAAAATCCATGGTCATCTATTTACAAATTACCAAGAGAATTTGAATTAATTCATTATCAAATATAACACCAGGATTTAAGCCTTTTTTCTCAAACAGCAGTCCTTGGATTACAATGGTAACTTCTTAGGATCCTAATCCACAACCCGGACTTTTTTAACTAGATACCGAAGTGAGAGATGCATACAATAACACTTAAGAAACACTATTCTTTATAAACAGGCTGATCTGACTTTAGCTTTAGGACAGTTAATTCTTTGGAAATACTGTAAATACCTATAAACAAATGCCTAGGAAAATGGGTGAAAAGTCAATCTTTTTCCCTTCCCACTTTCATTTAACAGTAGATTGCATTTTTGTTTGCAATTAAATTGTTAATTAACATAGCAATAAAAAAGCTTCTCTCTATATCTTTATAATTCTGCTTTGTTTTAATATTTATTTTGCTAATATGACATTTATCAGAAGTGTAACTAAGGTATATATGGGTTATATATATGCACATATGCATATACACATTTATCAGATTTTTTTTAAAGATTTATTTTATTTTTTAATTTATGCATACAAGAACTGGGGTGCAGGGAGACAGAATGGAGAGCAGAACAGGCAGATCTACTGAAACATACTGCTGAGGGGAGCAATTGGTGAGACAAGAGAGGTCTGGTTGGGGATCAGACCTTAGTAGCTGGCTATAGCTTTGTAGTGCTGAGACTTAACCCCTGCGCCACCAGGGAGGCCCACATATTTATCAGAATTAGCAAAGTAAATGTTATTCTACTTGTGGCAAAAAAAAAGAGAATATACTTAACATGAATGATAGCCCCCAAATTCCATTCAAACTTCACTCACCTAGATATAGCTGCTATTCTAAATTTTTAAAAAATACGTTTCTCATTTTTCTTTATAGCATTAGCTATAAAGCTATAAAGTTCATGGGTTATATAATTATGTATTGAAAAAATAATTTAATAAAACAAATTAATTTTACTCTTTTAAATGTTATATGGACATCACAGTGGATAAAGTTGGTATCAGGGGAAGTCCCTTTTGTCCCTCCTGAAAAGATTATGTAAATTAACCATTCATGTATTATACCCAGAGACTGCCATGACTTGGCACAAAACTGGAACACATTTTGAACATCAGAATCAGTACACTGTACAGTGTACTGTGTACTATTATGCTGAAAAGAATTAAAGCAATAAATTAACAAAGGATGTGAAGGACTTGTATAACAAGAACTGTAAGAGACATTATTAAAGGAAATAGAAGGGACAAATAAATGGAAAGATAATCCCTGGTCACAGATTGGAAGAATCTACATTGTTAAAATAGTTATGTACCCAAAGCAATATACAGATTCATTGCAATGCCTATCAATATCTCAATAGCATGCTTCAAAGAAATAAGATGAACATTATTGAAACTGATATGGAACAATAGATGACCCTTTATAGTCAATGGAATCCTGACAAATAAGAGAAAAACAGAGGTATCACACAACCAGGTTTCAAACTATCCTACAAAGGTAATCAAAACAGTATGTTACTGGAATAAAAATGGAAACACACATCAGTGCAATAGAATTGAGAGCCCAGAAATAAAAACCCCATACTTTATGGATAATTAATCTACCATAAAGAAACTAAGAGTATAGGCTAAGAAAAGGAAAATCTCTTCAATGAATTATATTGGGAAAATTGGACAGCCACATGTAAAAGTATGAAACTAGTCCTTTTTCCTACTATCCAAAAAATTAATTCAAAATGGGTTATAGATTTGGATATATGACTTGAAACCATAAAATACTGAAGAAAACATAAGCAAAACACTCCAGAACACTGATTTTAAGGACTTAAATCCAACAGCCAGTAAAGCAAAAGAAAAATAAATTGGACTACATTGAACTGAAAAGCTTCTATACAGTGAAAGAAACTATCGTTCGCTGCCCCACACCTCTGGCCTGTACCCCAGCTTGTATGTATAAATAAATAAATCTTTTAAAAAAATGAAGTTATACCCTACTGAATGGGAGAAAATATTTAGGCATCACACATCTGAGAAAGATGTCAAATCTACAAAGAACTCACGTAGCTCAAGAAAAAGTAAACAAAAAACCCAATAAAAAATAGGCAAAATCACTAAATAGACACTTCTTTAAAGAAGACATACAAATGGCCAACTAGCACATGAAAAAATGTGCATTATCCCATATCATTAATGGGGAATGTAAGTTAAAACCAAAACGAGATGTTATCTCAGATCTGTGAGAATGATAGTATCAAAATGCTTAGAAACAACATGTGTTAGAGAGCATGTGGGGAAAAAGGAAGGCTTCACTTTTGGTGAGAATGTAGACAGAGTAGCTCCTATCAAATAAGAGTTTGGAGGTTTCTGGAAATATTAAAAATATGTCTACATATAATATAGTAATCCTATTTCTAGGTGTCTACCTGAGGAATGAAAAATCACTAGTTTGAAGAGATGCATGCACCCCTTGTAGCACTATTTACAATTGTGAAGCTATGGAAACAGCTTAAGTGCCTAAGGAGAGAGGACTGGATTAAGAAGACATGGAATACACACAATGCTCTGATAAAAGAAAAAGGAGGAACTCTTGACATTTGCAGCTATGTTGATGAACTGGAGGGGACTATGCTAAATGAAATAAGTCTGAAGGAGAGATAGAATTACAGATGTTTGTTATGTGGAATAGGCAAACCAAACCATAAGAAACTCTAGAAATTAAACTGAGACTATCAGATATGAGGGTGGAGGTGTGGAGCAAAATGTGTGTGGGGAGCTCCACTGGACGATATTGGAGGATTGTGGGTGCTTGGTCGTTGGTGTGGGGTGGTAATTACATCTGAGGAGGTCTGAACCTCTATCTCTGAATTATTTTATGTGCTGTATACCAACATACCACACACAAAAAAAATACATTTGAAAAGGTAATACGAATAACACTGGAATAACTGGAATAACGCTGGAATAACACAGCATGTGTGTGTGTGTGTGTGTGTGTATAGAGAGAGATATAAATGAAAGAAAAACAGAAGTGCATATATATACATATGTATATACATACATATATATATTCTTTCATTTATCATTAAGTGTGAGATTAATACTTGGTGTTATAGGTGATAATGATTTATTTGCATGTAATTTTCTACTATATAAATCTGCATCAGTTTATGAATTGATTCTATTATTTATGGATTTATTGTTTTGTTTTCAGACAGTTCTTGTGTACTAAAAACAACACAGCCAAAAATTTTCTTGTGTATTTATTACAGTGCATATATACAACAAGCTTCCTCTGAAATAAATTCCAGGAATTAAATTGTTTTTTAGGCTGTGTATCTTACCTTTATTGAATATTAACAGTCTATTCTTCATGATGTTTATCTGAATCTGTACTCTTACCATTAATGCATTTGGAAATTTTGTTTGTTTTCGTGCTTGCCAACTTTTTAATTGCTAGACTTTATGTATTATCCCACCTATCAGATGTGTTTTTAATTCTCATGATCATGAATGATTCAGCATGGCTGAGTATGTTCGCTTGTGAGTTTTGAGCATTTGAAAATTTTCTTTGTAAACCAAGTAGTCAAGTTAGTTCATTTCTCTCGGTATCTGTGGAGGACGGGAAACCGTCATTTCTACGTAGTGGAATTTATCATTTTTTCTTCTAACATTAGCATTTTTACCATATTGTTTAAAAGGTCTTCCATATTTTGAGTTTAAGAATGTATTTTCTTAGCTTTAGTTTTTACAAAAATCTTTATTATTTTGACTTCTACATTTTAGTCCCTAATCCACAGGAATTTTTAATATTTTTTACCATTCTACTATTTACTGAAGAAGTTGAGTTGTTATAGTTTGGGGTTATTAAAAATAAGTAGAGGCACCATGAAAATACTTACACATGTTATCGGGTAAGCACAGAATGCATTTATTTTCCTTTTTAAAATTGTATTACTCTTTTATTGATTTTGTGTTGGTTTATACCACAGTATATGATTCAGAGTACAAGTTCCCACATTTTCAGATGCACTTTATCACACCATATCTAGGCACACACAACTATCAACCATTGTCCATTGGGGTCCCCTAAAAAATACTTTGCTCTACACCTGAACCTCCTTCTTTCGTATCCTCAGTTCTATAGTCACATATATGTTTTGATTTAATTTTGCCTGTTGTTTTCTTTTCTATATGTTCACATATGAGTGAAATCATTTTGTCTTTTCCTTTCTGACTCATTAATATAAGCTCCTCCAATTCCACCCATGCAGTCACAAATAGCAGGATTTCATTCTTCTCTATTATTGCTGAGTCGTATTCAAGTGTGTGTATATACCTCATGTTCTTTATATAGTCATGTGTCATTTGGCCACTAGATTGTTTCCAAAATTCATTTATTATAAACAGTGCTGCAATGAACAAAATATATTTTTGAATTGTAATTTACATGGTGTGAGATATGGAACATCATTTTACTTAACATCATTTATTTATTATTTATGATTAGCTTTTCAAATTTCAAATATTGAAAAATACTGGATCTATTGTGAAGTATTACATTAGTTATTTGCTTATCCTGTTGTGAATGCCAAGTTTCTTAATTACTAAAAGATTATATAATGTTAAATATATAATCTGGTTGAGTAAAGTATTCCATTTTGTTCTTTTACAGTGGAACCTTGTCCACTACACTTCAATACAATTATTTTTGATAATATATTGTTTATCAACTATTTCTATAGGTGACATTAATACAAAACATTTATTTTTCATACTTTTTATTGTCAGTTTTTCATTAATGGGTATATAAAAATCTCCAAAGGTAAATTGGGAAACTGTACCACTTTTTTCTGATATCTGAGTTTGGCTAAATTTCTCATTATTCTTCAACATTATTCTTTAAGCTGATTGGTACATAGAGTTTTTTTTGTGATCGAATCTTCAACTACTGCTTTATTTAATAGTCATAAGATTATTGAGGCATATAATTGCTTGAAAAATTTTAGTAAGCTTTATTTATTTTTATATCTTCACCAAATACTTTTATTTTGCACCTGCACATGTATCTAAATCACACCTCTAGAACCCCTGGCATTCGGGGGTGTCTATTTGATTACTTCTGGCCAACAGAAAGTATGCTACATCTATGCTTAGCCTCTAAAGACCCCCAAGTGACTTTCCACACATTACTCTTATTAATGTGACTGGGCGTAAAGCAGTTTATTAGCTTGGAAACACTTGATGGTAGGATGCCAGATTTCTGAGTCAGCAGTTGGAGGGCTTCGAACCTGATGACCTGTTCAAACTGTTTCAGTCTGTTCAGTGAAGCAGATATAAACCTTTGCAGAAACAAGGTGATTTTAAAAATCGTTCCCACAGTATAGCCTACGTTCTATCATTACCTACACAGTAATTGTTACCTTGAATTGGAATAATATTGCTGGGTGGGGGGGTGGGGGTGGGGCGGAAGGTAAAACACATAGCAATTGTTATAGCTAACATCTGAAATAAAATATGTGGTATTAGTCACTTGGAGGTTGTACAGAGATATACAAAGACAGATGGTGGGATATTTGTGTTATGTTGTTGCAAAACATTTAATAAAACTCTTACCTGCTGTAACTTGGAATGCAAATAGCATGTCTTTTCTGTCTAGATCTCAGGGAAAATTTGGAAAACAGTACCATAATAGTGTGACTTGTTTACTATTGACTGCATTTAGCAAGATATTTCAAGAAAAAGGAAATAAGATTGGTAAAGAATTGACTGGTTTGAAATCATCAATGAAAGACAATGAAAAAGGTCCAGAAAATCAGGTCTTCGCGTATCTTGGCAAAAATACTACTTTTATTCTCATCAAGTAAAAAATGAAAGTCAAAAAGGAATTGAAGGTCCAGGGCTAATGCAATTTCTCAGTTGAATTTAGATTTAGAACAAATATCAGATTAAGATGGTAGCCCCCTCCACTCCCCTCCCCACCCCCCAGCTGCTGTTCCAGGTCATCTCAAAAAAGTCACACAGAAGTTTAGAACTGAGGCATGTACTACAAAGCATAGAAATAAAGAAGTAAGCGATACTGATTGTTTAATTGGATGATTGATATTATCCTGCTTAGTCCAACAATCAAGTCCCATCTGTTATCACATAGAAGTAGTCTTCCTTTCCATATCCTGATTCAAATTCTAATCAATTCTAATGTATTTACTCAGTTGAAATTTTACTTATCATATGGTTAACTCATGACAGAGTATGACAATCTTCAGACCCCAGGTGAGCAGTGACTGAGACAATAAACCCAAAAGCTGACCTGCTATAGGAGGACTCAGATGTAATCTTTATTCATATGCTACTACTTACTCTTGCCATCTGGAACAAATGTATTGAACTATGGAGTGTCCAAATCTGAGTGACACCTCACTATTTCTTGGCAGAATCTTGTCTTGAGGTCAGACTAGCTCATGATTCTATAAAATCTGTGGCCCTGTTTTTAGTCTTTTTGCCTCTGTATTATTTTTTTAACATTATCCATCTTCCTAACTCTAACACAATTTTGTATATCCTCATCCAGGCACTTGCTTATGATATGTTGTTGTATATCCTACTAGATTTTTTGAAAGCTTACTCTATCAGGCAACTGAGATAGTAGGTTCATTAATTGTAAAATTAAAACGGAGCAGCTCCTCTCTCTGGAGCACACAATTGCAATGGAGAAAGAATGAGCAGTCAGACTTAATGTTCGAGAATTACGTGAGAATGTGTAACCAGTGGCTGAAGTCAGGTGTTATAAGTGGTTCCCTCTGAGGGCGTTGTTAGAAAGGATGGATGGCCCCAGGGAAAATGCAAAAAAAGGTATTGGTGGGGTTGGAGACCCAGATAAAAATTATAAGGAACTGGAGAAGCAGCTCCCAGGATTCAGTGTTTGGGATGTAACAGGATGGTCCCCAGGAAAAGGGGAGGTTCCTGATTCCTTGCCCCACCCAAGGGAGAATGGAGCTGAGCAGGGAGGAGAAGAATCTGGAGAAGAGACTGGGGAAGGAAAAATATAAGGATAGAGAGCAAGAAGGAGACCTGGAGGAGGCACATGGAGCAGAGAAAAATGTGAAGAAGCTGCATTTGCTTTTTGGTCTTGGACTGGTTGAAGCAGACGTGGATGAGAGACCTGTGGGGATGTTAACAATGGCAGCATCAATCTTAATTTTGATTTTGCTCTTTTCCTTCCAGACTTGTCTGGCTATTTCTGACCCCTTTCTATGGGTACCCACCAGAAGGTGCTTCAGACATGTGGCAGGCTTTGGGAACTCAAAGACCCAGTTTTGGGCCAACCCTGTTTGGCTAGAGATTTACCCATGAGGGGATGGGTAACTTTGGGTGCTTGATTTGGAAACTGAATTCTTCTCCATTCTCCCCCTTTTCTGTATTGCACACTAATTGTATTAATGTTCCTTTCCATTGAAGGTCTTATGCACTAGAGTATGTTTTGTCTTGATGTGGCAGATGGTAAAACTATTTAGAACAGAAAGGCTTGGATGTTCTAGAGTGCCCCTCTCCCTGTCCTGTAACAAGGACTCTGTGTTTGGGGTTTCAGCATTTTCAGATCTTCAACAATTCTGGCGTCAATGATTTCTGCCCCCAGCATGCCATCTTCCAGAAGGCTGTGTGGGCCCCTGAAGGATGTGGAGAGGCCTCCAGCAGCCAACCTCAGAGAGTAGAAGTTCGGAGGCTTTTCAAGTAGCCTATGGACTGAAACTGTTCCCAGTTTGTTGCTGTTACATCCTGGAAGGGAAGGTGAAGACCTGTAGCTGGGTGCCTCTCTAAGCTGTGTGAGTGTGGCCATTTGTAGGGTCAATTGGTTTCTGCAGCTGCTGTTTTGAGTGTCACTTGTCTACTGCTGTTCTGGGGGCATCTCAGCAGCTCCAGTGAGAATCTCCTGTGTGTCTTCTGCTGTCTTTGTGAGTTAGATCTTCTCCTATAGTCTGGCTGCTACATGCTCCAGGTTTGCAGTGGAGGGGAGGTGACATCTTGGGAGGGTTTGTGTTTAAGACTTTAAAGCATTGGACACTGCTTTCGGTGAGGTAAACAGTCATTTTTGACCTCAGTAATTGTTTTTTCCTGGTTTGTTAAATAAATCCCGTCATTGTTGTTCTCTGAACCTGAGTAGTCTTGTAATTGTGCAAACGAGTGGAGAACTCAGAGGATGACCGATAAACTATTTGGGCAGTGTCCTTGGCCAGTTTAGTGCTCCTTGCTGCCCTGTATCAAATGAGTGGGTTGAATGGTGTGAAACTTCACCACCACAATTTCCTCCCAAATCGCCTCCTAGAACTATGGCAGATTCCTTCAGGCTAATGAAGATTCCTCCCAAGAAACTGACCACAGGGATAAAATAACAGATAAATACTGACAGAAGGCACACAATGTAAAGCATTATCCCATGATGAGGCTCACTACTGGCCCACAGTTACATGTGGAATTCTAGACAACCTTTTTAGATCTCACTCTTAAGCATGAACAGGTACTGAAGATATCAGAGATATTTGAAAAAAACATTTCATCAGGAAAGGTAAAGAACAAAATGAACAACAAACAAAGTAGAGGGTAATGTTCAAGGAAATAAACCAACATAGGAGCAAGGAAAAATATAAATAAAATTCATAAAGAAAAAAAAAATTAACAGCCAGGTAAAAGAAATTTTTAAATATAAAATCTAAAATAAAATATAAAAAAAAAGAATTTAGAACAGAGTTCCCAGAAAGAAGATTTAAGTGAATAAGGAGAAAAATAAGAAAAAAAAGAGATGTGAAAATCAAAGATTTAATCTAAGATGTTTAATATCAGAATACATCAGTTACGGGGAAAAAAAGATACAATATATGTGAGATTGCTAAAGAAACAGTTTATGATATTTTCAAAAATAAAGGATAAAATTTTCAACAAAAAATCATGTTGAGTCACTAGCACAGTAAATTGAAAAAAAAATAAACCAGATAATTATGAATTTCAATATATTTCAGATAAATAGAAAGTCCTGGAAATTTTGTAAATAAAAAAAACAATCACCCCCTTATAAAAGAATCTGAATGACAATGAATTTATCAAAACAACATCGGAAATTAGAAAATAGTAACACCTTCTATTTTTCACAAAAGATAGAGGTTCATTATCCAACTATAATGTCAGGTTTACATAAACATACTTGAAGTCTGCATGTTTTTTAAAATCGACCTCCCTGCTTTCTTTCTCCATCATTGTCTGGGAGATATTCACTACAGAAATTAGTGGAAAAGAAGAAAAATAATGCATGGACAAACTTAGGATAAAATACATAGCATTAGTCACTTGTAGGCAGTAAATAAAGAGATATAGTGGGACATATGGCTGGATAACCATATTATGTAGTTGCAAAAACATTAATAAAACAAGGAAGCCTACACAAGAGAGAAGCAAAGAGAATTCCTAAAAAAAAGTAGGAGAAAATAGTATATCAGCTGTATAGGAGACAGTGAACAATTTGCAAAGGTTTGTACCAGATGATAGAAGACTCCAGGGGCAGGGGAAATTTCCAAGAAAATAGTAATGCATTTGATAGAATGTTTGATACATGGACTTCTTGGGATGTTTTATAATTTTTTAAGAGAAAATTGTGTTCCGATGTAGATATACAACCATGAAAATATGCAGAAATTATAAGCACCATAACAAAATAAAACTGCAAAAGAGGAAAAATATATGTGCCATATGTCAAAGTATAAACTATATAATTATACACATACACACACACACACACACAAACACACACACACACACACACTCCCAAGTATCAAATTGTAAATTAATATTGGGAGAGAAGGGAAGGAATTTTGTGGAGGAGGTTGAGTCTTGTAAAAGTGCTTATCCTTATCTCAATAAATGAAATTAAGAAGATAATGTTTAATATAGGAAATTGGGAAGTAGGAGTATAAGCACAAATTTTATTTATCTGAAGTGGCAGGTAAATTCAGGAAAAAAATGGGAAAGTTGGATTTTTGTGGTGAGCTTAATATATTCACTTTTAATTATGCACACCAGAAACTCATACCATGTTATGATGTACCATTACTGCAATAAAAAAGTCAATAAATAATTACTTTTTAATTGGAAATTGAAAAACACTTTTGAGTGAGGAATTGGAGGTGTAGTTTGGGACAGATGATATTCATTATAATGCATGTATAGTTTCATTTTCATTTTATTATTTTGAAAACAATACATCAAAAATAATAACAAAAACATGTGGAAGTATTTTGCATGGTCACAGGATTTCAAGAAATTTCATGTGAATGGGTAACGATGGATCAATCATGACACCTAAAAGAATGTGAGCCTGGGATATGTCCTCAGAGCCTGGTGAGCTATGACTATATTTTGACCTAAAGCGGACTGGAAGTTAGAGAAGAATTTCTATTTAAACATGATTAAATTTGCATTAAAAATGTCATTGTATCATCCCAGGGAAGATGGTTTGGTCAGGGCAATGCCCCACAGATCCTGGGAAAACCTTGACTATCAGCAAATGTAGTCTAAAAGGGTCATGCAGTAACTGTTTCAGGACTTGCGAGTGACGTGTGGTCACGGTCAGGTAGTCATACACATCCCTCCTCCATCCCCCATAATCCTTTGAAGCCATTCTTAGCTCTCGGGCCATACGAAAGCAAGGCCCATGCGACATCTGACTCTCAGGACTTAGTTTGCTTACTCCTCATCTATCTAAGTCAATTTAACAGATATTTAGTTTCGGTTATTGATAAATATAATCTCTTATTCGGGTTTCCCATCACATGCCTCTTTGACATATTCATGACCTCCCTATCATTCATCTATATCAAATATAGATTCTTTCTTGGAGACTTCAAGTCACTTTATTATCCAGTTTCCTTCCCCCACTGGTTTGTTGCTGTGCCCTTTCCCAGATGTTCTCCTGAGCAGCCGATATCCCATTAGACACTTGCATGCAATCACCTGGAGTGGCACTCCACAGGTGTGGATTCCTAGGCCCAGCTAAACACATGGCTAAGTTTCAGACCCAGACCCAGGAATGTTCATTTTTAAGAAGTACCCTAAGTGAGTCTTATGAACCTGCTGTCTTGGGCACACTTTATCCTATCCACACACTCACCTCTCTCCAGGCTCCGAAGTATAGTACCCTTCCCTGAAGGCGTCCCTGTGACAGTCCCCACTCCCGAAAGAGCTTCTCTCAGCATTCACCATGTACCTTCTTAAGTAAAATTCTGTTCCCATCAGTATGGATAAAACTACTAACGTGCTCAATTGTGTTTCATCTCTCATCATCTGACTTGCTTTTGCATGTGTTATTATTGTATTTTTTTTTTTTTTTTTGGTAAAGAGTGTTTCAGCCCATGTGTAGAAATAGGACTTGTGGAAATTTATCTTGTGACAAAGAATGGCATCTATCCAAGCATAGAAGAAAACCTACCTTAAAATAACAATATACAAAGAAATCTGTCTGATTCTGGAAAAATGGTAGACTAGTCTGTGCAGAATCCCATACAAACAACAAATAAATATATGACTTTCAATAACTGTACAAGATGAAAATAAGGAAAAGGAAACCTGTAGGATCCAGAAGTAAAGAGAGACTGATCCATCTTGGCAAATAAACAGAAATAATGGTAATGGTTGAAGCAGGCTTGGCTAATCACAGGCTGCTAGGACAAGAGGGTTGGAAAGGGATATCATCACAATCATGTGTGGAATATAGAGATCTCAAAGCCAGAAACAAATATTAGAGATCCAGCTGTAAAACTGATGCTACCACAGCCTCCTTGGTGGTACAACCGGTTAAGCGGAGCACTGTGGAGCTGTTGGCAGCTGCGGCGTGAGTTAGATGCCTGGTCTGGCCTGGGGATATTCCCACATGGCGCAGCACACCTTTCCTGCCTCGCCTGCTTCTCCCCTCAGCAGTGTATTTCAGTTGATCAACCTGTTCTGCTCCCCACTCTGTCTCTGATGAACCCTCTCACTGCCCCACACCTCTGGCCTACACCCCAGCTTGTATGCAAAAATAAATAAATCTTTAAAAAAATAAAATTGATGCTACCAGGAGGAGATGGGGAGAGCAGAGAAGAAAGGAGGGAGGAGGCACAAGAGAATACAAAGGAGAACTGTGGGTTCCTTGGTGGCAGGTGTGGTGTGACGTACACTGAAGATGAGATCCTGTATTTCTAAGTTACATACAATATTGCAAACCAATGTTATAACAAATGGTATTTGATTTAATCTGACTTTTTTTATTCACCATGGATTATTTAGAATTAATCTTGATTTTTAAAAATATTGCATGAACTAGTGTCCCTCTGAATTGCTGAGTGATTTTATATATTTTTTAGTTCTCTTAAATATTGTGCTCTCAGCAGTACCTATTTTCCATCTCACTCTAATCCCAGTCCCTTTTGGAGGCTTGGGAGAAGTGAAATGTTCAGGAAAGAGGTCTACATGGCTAGAGACTTGAAGGGGCACTTGGAAGTAGCAATACAGTTGAATAGAAAGATTTAAATTCTTTGACAACTGCTATGAACTGTATGTACTAGCAGAAATCAGTTTTAAATGTATGTATTAGAAAATATGTCCAACTCAAAAAGTTGGAGAAAGTCTAGCAAATGAAGCCCAAAGTAGAAGAATGGTAACTAACATACAAATTAAACAGGTGACACAAAAAGAGGAATACTGTAGCAGAGTCCTAAGTCAGTTGTCTAAAAAGCTGTGAAACAGACAATCTAAGAGTTAATAAGCATAATTTCAATTTTGTTACATAAATACTAGTTGCTAAGAAAGTAGAGTTTAAAAGTTCTCATCTCAAGAAACAATTTGTAAATGTGTGGAGAGGTATGTTAAGTAGACTTATTATGTTCATCATTTTGCAATATATAACACATATAACATATTACAATGATATATATATTTCAATACAAATATCAAATCATTATATATTTAAAATGAACAGTGTTAATTTATATCTCAATTTAAAAATATTACTAAACTGACTTTAGTAAAAATGTGTGCTTTTGTGTGATAATTTCTGATCACATGGATTTTCCCATAAGTACAAAAAAACTAAAGATGACTTTATCAACAATAGAATCGAGCAAGTATGTAGTATACTTATTTAAAGATAATTATAATTAGTACCTCTCTGGCTATCACCAGCCACTGCCACAGAAGTTTGATCCCAGCCAGGGAGCAAACCTACATATGGTGCAGCAGACCTCTCCTGCCTCGCCCGCTACTCCCCTCGGCAGTGTACTTCAGTAGATCCGCCTGTTCTGCTCTCCACTCTGCTGTTACATTTGCATTTCCTGAATCAGTTTTGTTCCCAATGCATTCTAAATAATCATTATTTGCTGAGTGGGAAAAAATAAGAAAATGTATATGATAATTATATATCCATCTATAGGATAAATAAAGTCTCATAGTAGTCTTGACACCTTGGTTTAACTATTAGCTATTTATGGAGCAGAACCATTGAACAAGGGGAAGGAGGCTAGTACTTTCTGATGGAAAAGAGGAAAAGAGGAAAGAGCAAAACAGGATCCCTCCCTTAGTGCTGGGAGCACAACACAAAGAACATAGAAATGGAACTGACAGTTTCCTGGGAAAATGTCATTTTGTATCATAGTTTTAGCTAAGATTTAGCCAGTTGGTTTCTGGGGAAAATACAAATGTTCACCTCTGCTTTGTTTTTGCCTCCATGAAGTTATTCTCAAAGGAAAAATACTAATTAATTTGTACTGCATCTAATATCATTTGAATCGTTCTGCATTAATCATTTTTACAGAAAAATCTGTTGTGTCTGAGGGGAGTGTCACATTCCATTTGATAGGCAGCAATTTTTATCATATAAAGGTAGCATTAAATATGAGAAATGACAAGTGAAATTAAAAGGAAATGAAGCATTTTATGAACAAAAGACTGTGACTCAATAGTGAGTTAAAACCGATGGAAAAAAAAGCTATTTTGCTCCAAAGTACATCTGATGAAGTGATCCTACCATCAGCTTTTCCTGTATTTTTCCCATTTAATGGTGAGATTTAGCTGAGAAAATATGAGGTCAGCATCAAACTTTCTCTGAGACATGGCAATTCTGCTGAGTGTTCTGAGCATAGCAACAGTGAGGACTTAGGACATTGTGACTATACTGTACCATACACAAATATGTTTCCTTTCCTATAAACTGTGCCTCAAATTCTTTTTCCTTTTTTACTGCAGTGTCTTCCATAATTGAATCCATATTCTTTGATGTTTTTCATTCATATGATAGCAGTATTCTCTTTAGTACTAAAGTATTTACTTCCAAGTATCTCAATCATTTTGTGTTTTTTTTTAATTTTTTAAATTTACTTATGCACACAAGCTGGGGTACAGGCCAGAGGTGTGCGGCAGCGAGAGAGTGTTCACCAGAGACAGAGTGGGGAGCACAACAGGCAGATCTACTGAAATACACCGCTGAGGGGAGCAGCAGGGGAGGCAGGGGAGGTCTGCTGCGCCATGTGGAAATCTCCCTGCCAGGAGTCGGGCTCCAGTGGGGCTCCAGTGGGGCTCGCGTTGCTGCTGCCGAAAGCTCCACAGCACAGCGCCTGACTGCTGCACCACCAGGGAGGCCCTTTTTAAAATTTTTTTAAATTTATCTATGCATACAAGAACTGGGGTGTAGGCCAGAGGTGCAAGGGATGAGAGGATTCACCAGAGACAGAGTTGGGAGCAGAGCAGGTGGATCTACTGAAATACACTGCTGAGGGCAGCAGCAGGAGAGGCAGAGAGATCTGCTGTGCCATGTGGGTCAGCTCCCTGCCCTGGGATAGAACTCAGGCTTCAGTGGCTGGAGATAACTTGATAGCACTGAGACTTAAACCTCTGCATCACCATGGAGACCCCTATTTCCAAGTATCTCACTCATTTTGAAGAGGTCTCCTTTATTGTTTTTTTCTACTAGATGACAGGGATTAAAACATATTTACTTTAAAGTCAAGATATTAAGATAGGAAAGAAAAATAATTCTCAATATCTTAACTGAGCAAACCACCCCATGCCCCATGCTGTGCCTCATCCATACCAACACTGGAGAGCTTGCCACTCATTATGTGTTTTTTAGCTTAAGTACATGCTGTTAAATAGTGTAAGTTTTGCAATAACGAATTTAGTAAATGCCTAAAAGTAGAAGCTATGAAGGAGAGAAAGGCCATCAAAATATTCAACTTTACATCCAATGATATTGAAGAAATAAAAGATGGAAGGAACTTGCATAGATTGACTGAGTATTTTGGGCCTTAGTTTTTATCACAGGTTCTTCACACATTGAACGTCATCAGTCGATGCAACAATCTCACTAGGTAAGCATTAGTATTTACATTTTACGCAAGAGGACACTGCAAACACAAATGGCCAAGTTCTTTGGGCAGAGTCACTCAACTAATACCTGGCAGAGGCAGACTTTGCACCCATTATTGGATAGTTAGACTAAAAGCTTATTTCCTTTCAAAACACTGTCAAAGAGAAATATTTTAATTTGTGTAGCAATTGAGAGAATATAATTGAGAAGTCTCAAAGAGAATTAACAACTAAGTTATTGTGTAGTTAGTTCTAAATGTCACTTTCAGGGTTTTTTTTTCTGATGTATATCTCCTAGCCAAGGGTTTTAGAAATTGTAACAATTATTTACCTTACCAAATGCATATCAAAACATGTTTAAGTTTGCTTCTGGTTTATATTTTGATGTAAATGTATTGCATTCAAAAACAAATACTGGTATAAATCAGAATTACAATTAATCACAAATTTTCTTTACAGCCTGTCACAATTTTAGAATTTGGCTTGATTTAACTGTTTCTGTTTTTTCTTTGTAAACTGAGAGGAAAAAAATATTGAAAAGGTAATTGACTCAATATTGCTTTCATATCTGCTACATAAACTACCCCTCAACTCTTTGAAAGAGCTCAGTACCAAGATAACACAAAAGATAAAACTCCACTATTTTATACCAAAGACAAATCTTAGAGCCAAAACACAACATTTGTTCTTTCCATAAATACTTATGCTTATTGAAATTTTAGAAAGAAAAATGCAAATTAATGCAATAACTTGCTCTTAGCCAGATATTTTCAAATGTGTTATGACACTATCATTTATTCAGTGCCATAAATAAACTTCAGTGTCAGCAAGCATAAATTAGATCAAGGTCTCTGACCCAAGACATAGCTATCAAGTAAAATCGTAACAAATCATTAAATATAATCACACATAAACACTTAATTGTTAGAAGTACGGCATGTGAAGTGAATGAAGAACAATGTAATGTGTGTTTTCATTAAACAGACAACTGAGGGAATTTGAGCTAATGCTTTAGATAATTTTTTAATAGATGACAGTCTTTCATATATGAAAAGAAATTAAAGATTTATTTTATACATCTCATCCAACACCCTTGTTTATATATCTAATCCTGCATCCTTGTTTTTTGTGGTTGTTCCTTTTACAAATGAGGAAACTGAAGTCTGGATAGGTTTATAACTTACCTGAGGCCTCACAAATCTTTCTGGCAAGTCCAGAGAGAGTCAGATGTTTTTCTTTCTTCTATATATTTATTAAGCATATTAGAGAAAATAAAGATGTTTTTCATAGCTTTTAGATAAAATATGTTATATTGGCATTGATTTCTGTCTTTAGTGAGAAAAAATTAGGATAAAATTAAAGTCATCATTATGCTGACTTCTGCTGCGGAAATACTCTTTGATGGGATGAGAATTTTAAGGCTGGAGTCTTGCTTGGGAGTCAATGAGGCCAAATTTTATCAAAGAATAATATCTGGAATATTTTGTGTATTTCTAAACAAAGGGAAAGAAAAAGAAAAGAAAAGAAGAAAACCAAATTGAGAAATCACTGACATTTCTGACACACTGAAATAGGTGAGTTCAGTAGGACTGAGCACTCGACAATAAGACTGGTAGGAAAATTGTGGACCCGACTCCCTGAAGTTGGGTAGAAAGGGAGGCTCCTGGCAGTGCTTTAGTGCATTGAATTAGGGTGGGAACCTATACAGTTTAAGACTCTAATATGCAATTTTTTTTCACCATTATTTAGTGAATAAATTATTTATTCACCATTATTTATTCACCATTATTTACACTTACTGGACACTTGGGAGACATCAGTAAAATCACACAGGCAAAGTCCCTGCCCTCCTGAAGCTGGCATGTTAATAAAGACAGTCAGTGCATATATATATGAGGAATATATAAGATAATATTGAAGGTGATTAATACTATGGTATTTAGAAATATAAACTAAATAATTAAATATAAGCTGGGTAAGGGTGATGGCAAGGATGATTGTTTCACTTAAAATTAGGGAGGCCAAGTAATATTAAAAAAAAAAAAAAGGCCTAAAGGCAGACAGGTTCTATAAGAATTAAAGGAGGTGTGTAGTCACATATCTGAAAAAAAGATTATTTTAAGAAGTGGGGAACAGCTGTGCATAAGGTCTAAGGCAGAACATGTGAGGTGTTAGAGAACAGGCAAGACTGGAGTACAGTGACAGGGACAGTAACAGACCTCTTGGGTGACCAGGTGCATTGTCACTGACCAGTGATATTTTGGAAGGAATTTATTTTGTGAGCAGAGAATCTCTACAAAATAGTCAGGAAATCATGCTATATGCAGATGTGTTATCATCCAGGCTTTGTTTTCCATTTATAGAGCACAGACAAAGTAGATGTGGCATTATTCTTTAGGGTGCCAGGATTTTGAGAATGGTAAATGAGCAACTTAGAGTCATTAGTTGCATGAACCCCAAACAAGAGTCAACCTGTCCTTTGAAGCTTTGAAGTCAGATACTGACTTTCCCTTTAAAATTATGAAGATTCTAGATAGTGTCTTCTTCCAATAGGAACCTGTTTTGTCCACAAAGGAATTTTGTTTAGTGTAAGTAACCACCTTCATCAGTGTAACTTTAGCTAGATCTTCTGGATAACTTCCTGTTGTTTATGCATTAGCACTTGCTGCTTCACTTTGCATTTTTATGTTACGGCTTCTTTCCCTAACCTCATGAGCAGCCTTTACTAGTTTTAAGTTTTTCCTCATATCTCTCATCTTTCATAGAATTGAAGAGATTTAGGGTCTTGCTTTCATTAGGCTTTGGCTTAAAGGAATACTATGGCTGGTTTAATCTTTTACAAAGATCAGCCTACAGATCAAAGATATTTCTAAAGAGCAAACTAAAGGGCCTCCCTGGTGGCACAGGGGTTAAAGTCTCAGCACTATTGAGCTATCACCAGCCACTGGGCAGGAGTTCGATCCCCTGGCCAGGGATCTAACCCACATATGGCGCAGCAGACATCTCTTGTCTCACCTGTTGTTCCCCTCAGCAGTGTATTTGAGTGGATCTGCCTGTTCTGCTTTCCACTCTGTCTCTGGTGAATCCTCTCACCTTCGGCCCCTGGCTTATACCCCAGTTTTATATGCACAAATCAATAAAAATAAATATTTTTATTCATTTATTTTTTATTGTTATTGATATCTTTTACATTATTGTGTATTCCCTGCAGGTTACCCACAACTGTTTCACCCGTGAACCATCACCATAGTCCCTTGTGCTCTTTTCTCCCCCATTTTCAGCCCTTATCCTCCCCCTCCTTTGCTGAATGTCTCTCTCTCATTTGGCTCCCCTATATTCCTATTATTAGTGAAACCATTCAATATTTATTTTTCTCCTTCTTTCTGGGTTATTTTGCTGAGCATGATCCCTTCTAGCTCCATCCATGTCTCTGTGAATTGCATTTGTTTATCTTTTTTGAATGCTGAATAGTATTCTATTGTGTATATGTACCACATCTTTTTGATCCAATCATCTATTTTGGGGCATCTGGGTTGTTTCCATATCTTAGCTGTTGTAAACAGTGCTGCAATAAACATAAGGGTGCATCTATCCTTTTGGATTAATGTTTTTGCTTCCTTTGGGTAGATTCCCAGAAGTGGTTATTACTGGGTCATATGAAAGTTACATTTTTAGCAGTTTGAGGAACTGCCATACAGCTTTCCATAGTGGTTGGACCAGTTTGCATTCCCACCGGCAGTGCAGGAGAGTTCCTTTTCTCCACATCCTCATCAATATTTGTTGTTGCCTGTTTTTTTAATGCGGGCTCTCTGGTGCTCTCACTGGTGTGAGGTGGTATCTCATTGTGGTTTTGATTTGCATTTCCCTCATTATAAGTGATGTTGAACATTTTTTCATATATCTGTTGGCCATTTGCATTTCCTCTTTGGAGAAGTGTCTTTTTAGCTCTTCTGCCCATTTTTGGACTGGATTGTTGGCTTTGTTTTTATTGAGTCATGTGAGCTCTTTGTAGATTTTTGTGATCAGTCTTTTATCGGTTGTACTGTGTGCAAAAATTTTCTCCCAATCAGTAGGGTGTCTATTCATTTTGTTTAATGTCTCTTTTGCTGTACATAAGCTTAATAAAAATAAAGCTTTAAAGACAAACTAAAACTCTCAACAGTAAGACTGCTTCACTTCTTATCATTTGTGTCAACACAGAAATTTTGTGTATTCTTTGTGTATGAAACTTTTTTCTTGCACTCACAGCTTAGCTGTTTGTTGAAAGAGGACTGGTTTTCTGCTTTCACCTTGCCTTCCTCACTAGTCTTAAACTTTTGATTGCAAGTGAGAAGTGTGTATCTCTTCTTTCATTTGAACACTTAAAGACCACTATAGGGTAATTAAATGGCCTTACTTCAATAAGTGTTTGTGTTGGAGAGGGTGAGAGTTGGGCTCAGCAGAGCTGTGAGAACATACATTTATCAATGAAGTTTGCCATGTCACATGGGAGTGCTTCAGGGCACTCCTAACTATTATAATAGTAACATAACATCGAAGATCACTGATCACACATCACCATAATGGATATGATGATTGAAAATGGTTTGAAAGACTGTGAGAATTCTCAAAATGTAACATAAGCATGAAGAAAGCATATGCTGCTGGGAAAATGGCCCTGGCAGCCTTATTCAACACAGAGTTGCCACAAACCTGATTCACTTGGACAAAGAGGTCACTCTCTAAATGAAAAGACAGTTGATGCGAGGCTGTTAAATAACATGATGTTATATGCCTATCACTTAGTCGGTCATTATAACATTATCGATAAATCTATGTTATGATTGGCTATAATAATTAATGAGTTCTTCAGCTAAAACCCTGTCGCTATGTCTACATAAAGAACAGTCATGTATATCTTGTAAAATTTTTTCCTCTTAGCTATTAGCATTTATAGGTAAGTTAAAAAATGAATATCTGGAGAGATCTTTTAATTTAATTGTTTCTCCAAGAACGACTTCCATGGACTGAGATAAAATGTTACTCAAGATTTTAAATTAACAATGTCCTGAACTTAGAAATTATTACAGTTTGTTATGATGATGCTATGCAACCTGTGAGGTAAGAATATGTTATATTTGAAAAGTAATTTACTTCTAGTGTTAACCTAGATATTATTTTTCTATTAAACCATAGCTTTTCATTGTGTATTTACCCCTTAAGTATTTGTTATTTTTCCCTTGTCAACATGGTCAGATTTTGATTCCATCAATGTGAGTGGCATGACTTTTGGGAGGTAGACAGATTGATCATTACAGGACATGTATGGGCTTTGCTGAGGTGAAGATTTGCCAGCAGCTTCCAAGTATTCTTCCTTCCTCTCTCCCTCCCTCCCTCCCTTCCTCTCTCTTTCTTTCTAGATTTATTTATGCATACCAGATCTAGGGTGTAAACCAGAGGCATGGGGAAGGTGAGAGGATTCACTAGAGACAGAGTGGGGAGCAGAACAAGCAGATTGAAAGACACTGCTGAGGGGAACAGTGGGCAAGACAGGAGAGGTCTGTTGCACCATGAGGGAAGCTCCATCTATTCTATTCCTGAACATCTGTACAAAAGACAAGTGAGGAAATCTAAGAAGTAGTCTATGACTTGATTTTTTATAGGCATTATCCATAGGCCTGTTACTATTGGCATGCATTTCTTGATGTAAACATCAATTTATTGCAGATTACAAAAAAACTAGAGCCAAAATTAGAATTTGACTCTCATATTTGTGTTGAGCACATACAAATTGATAGGAAATGACTAATTTTATTTCAGTAACCTGACTTTTGTAAAAATTTGTTGACCAGTGTTATCAGTGATAAATCCTAAGCCTATTTTCTCCTGTATTTAAATTAAAACTGAGAGTAGCATTTCTAATTACTTCTAAACAAAGTTTCAATAACATCTGAGTCAACTTTTTATGAAGCAAAACAGGTTTTTAATAAAGCAGAAAGATATGGGGTTTTGCAGTGCTTAATGAATTGCTGTTCTTCCTAATTAGATAATTATATGCTTATGCAGAGGTCAGAATAATTAGGTTTATAGTTAACAAATTATGACAATATTACTCTATAGCTATAGTTGATTATATGTTTTCAAGAATTTTTAAAGATAATTTGAAAAGATATATCTTTTTAGTGCTGAAAATGACCTAAAATATATGATGCAAAGTCATCTTTTTTACAGGTAACTACATATTTTATTTGGAAAAATTTTACTATAACCATTGAATACTAGTTATAGTTATAGGCCCTGGTTTTAGTTAGTATTCTGTTCTCAGAATGTTTACTACCTTCTTCTACTGCTTATCATAGAAAATTGTGCCTTAAAACAAACAAAAAAAATTGTAAATCCACACACATGCCAAAAAATAATGAAATAAGATTTATCAATCCATCCATCCATCCATCCATCCATCCATCCATCCATCCATCCATCCATCTATCCTATCTAGAGACCAACTTTGTAAGGAAAAGACAAATTACCAAACCCAGGAGAGGATAAGAGTTTGCATCACATTCTGACTTCAGTTTCCCCGTGTACTTATAAGAGCCCCTCAGGAAGTTGATCATCAGAGCCACAAAGCAGCCTAATTTAACATAAGCTTCATCACTTTAGAAACACTGATCATTACTAGGGCACCAGCTCAGTGCTCACTATCCATCTTTGATAAGCTCAGGGATGCTATGTTTGGCTTCTAAATTTTCCACAGCATACACAACATCTTAAGAGAAAACGATCTAGAGCATCTCTTTGGCTTAAAGGTATGTTTAACTGATCCAGGCATTGGGGAATGGATAGACCAAAGTTCATCAACCCTAATGTTTCCCCCTTAAAGAAGGTGCAGTGATCTGGCGCATCTGACAAGAAGTTACCATTATGACTTTTTCTTGAAAAATGCTTTGCAGCCCGGATTGACTATCCTCCTCAGGGTGGTTGATTTCTTGCCCTTCATTTATCGTGTCTTTTTCAGGAATTTTTTAAAAAAGATTTTATTTATTTTTGGATAGAAGAACTGGGGGGTGAGGGGATTCACCAGAGGAAAAGTGGGAAGCAGAACAGGCAGATCTACTGAAATACACTGCTGAGGGGAGTAACTGGTGAGACAGGAGAGGTCTGCTGCACCATGTGGGTTAGTTCCCTGGCTGTGATCAAACTCAGGCCATAGAGGTGATAGCACTGAGACTTAACACCTAGGCTACCAGGGAGGCCCTTAGGGAATTTTTTGTTCACCAAGACAAGTTCTATATTTTCTTAAACTTTCTTAACATTTTTTTTCTCTTTATATGTTTGCTCTATTTTTTGAAATAGTCTCTCAGCTTTATCTTTCAATACCACTTTTAATTATTTTTTTATTTTTGCTATTTGGATTTCCATTTGAGCTGATGAAATGAATTTCTAAAATCTTCTTTTCTTCTTAAAATAGAATTCTCTTTTAGTTTCATTAGTGTGATATTTTCTATCACTTTCCAGTGGTTGTTAATTCCTGCAAGGATAAAGTTTAGTTGCCAGCATTCTGGAGACTGAACACCAGAACCCAGAGAATTTCAGTGCAAAGTCATACACTTTATCCCACCTGGTGACTCAGACAAGGGAAGCTTAACCTCCATGATTATATATGGAAGAGGGGATCAAGAAAGTAAATCCCTGTCAATCATTTTAAAATATATATATATTTTTAAATAAAATTTTATTGTTTTACAACATTATGCATATTTCAAGAGTACAGTTTCACACCTTAACATATGTATATATCATATGACATCCACCTCCAAAGTTGTAGTAGCATTTACCATCGTCTAATTAAACCCATCTAGTCTTTCCTCACACTTGCTTCCCTTTCCCAGCTGGTAGATCTAACTTTATGCCCAGTTTTGGATAATTTTGAAACTTTTTTCAATCCATTTGAGGATTCTCTGGCTAATCTGAGTTAGTTTTCATTTTTTCTTACTTCTAGCTTAGGACTTTGCTCTCTCAGATTTATTAAATAAGGTAATGAGCACATCTGCCTATATTCCAGCTTCCAGAATTTTATTACTGATGTCTTTTCTTCTGTTAGACCCTCATCTTGAGTTATGTCTTTAAAAAAATCATTCTTTTTATTATAATTTTACATGGGGGATTGAAATTAGGTGCTTGGGTTTAAAATTCTAGTGTAAATAAATCCTGAGTGTCTATTTTTAAAGAGGTATAACAATGGAAAACTTCTAAGCTGGTTATCTCTGTTAAATATGTTTTTATGGTTGGCAGAGCTAAGATAGAAATTAATGTACTTTATTAGTACTGATTTTTTTAAAACTTTAAGACAAGCTTCACAAATTCAAAAGATAAGCTATTTATTGATAGATTCTTAGCAAGAACCTTATTTTTCTTTCTTGTAGGGCCTTTAAGAAGCTAATAAATGTTGTACCAACTGCTGATGAGCACATAATTACCTTCTCCACAAGACTGTCAATTTCATTAGCATTATTCCCAGAATAAAACACTTGTAGTTTCATAAAAGAAGGCTTTTCAAGAAAAAGAAAAATAATAGCTTTTCTGTAGATTAAGACTATATATATGTGCGTGTGTGTATACACACACGCACACATATACATAATTTTATTGGTCTTTCATACTTCATACAAGCAATGTAACTTGGATAATATCTTTAATATCTTGAATGACAGAGAAATTTAGGGCTGTGTATCTGCATTTTGAGGACTGATAAGATACTTAAAAAACTATTGTGAGAAATCAAGATGAAGCAATCACAATGTAAAAACACTTAGTAACATGATAGAAGTCATTATCATGTATATGTAGGCACTTACAAGGAACAAGTAATCCAGCCCAATTTCATGGATCCTCGCAGAAGATTCAGGATTTCTAGGTAGAGACAAAGAATTTCATCACTCATAGCACCACAGGTAGCCTGAGAGTTTTCTTGTATGAGTTTGCCAAACCCAATTCTCACATGGTAGTGTGGAGGGGATCAGTTAACCCCTACAGAAGCTTGTATTACAGAAGATTCTGACTTCAGCAAACCCAAATCCTTTTAAACGAACAATTAGCGTGCCTAATCTTTCCTTCAGTCACAGGCATGATCTTTAATAGTGAAACTAATTTGGACAGTTAGACAATGTCATTTTTCCTTCTTTGAAAATAGTTTCCCTATGGTTATATAGGTCTAGGATATGGGAGGGCTTTCTGATGCTAAAAATAGGGAGAAACAGACCCCCAGATGGAGTCCTTCATGCCCTGTCTCCACTCAAACTTAATACCTATTACAGTTTCAACCTCTTCCAAAAGTATAATCCTAAATGAATCTGGTATTACCTGATCAGACAACCTGCCTAATAAAATCCCCCTACTATGTTCTGCAGGAAGGTGGCTTTACTTGAATTTTTTTTTCCTTTGGTTAGTGATCATGACCTACCTTTTTTTTTTAAAGATTTATTTATTTGTTTGTTTGTTTATACATACATACAAGAACTGGGGTGTAGGCCACAGAGGTGTGGGGTGTGTGTGAGAGGATTCACCGGAGACAGAGTGGGGAGCAGAACAGGCAGATCTACTGAAATACACTGCTGAGGGGAGCAGTGGGCAAAACAGAAGAGGTTTGCTGTGTCATGTGGGAAGCTCCCTGGCCTGGGATCGAACCAGTGCTGCAGCGGCTGGTGACAACCCCATAATGCTGAGACTTAACACCTTGCCACCAGGGAGGCCCTCCTACCTTCCTTTTATCTATAAACACTCTCTATTTTCTATATTCTCTGCAGTATCCAGATGGCATGCTCTACTATTCTTGAATTGTTCAATAAAGCCTAAAACAACAAAATAAACAAACTGGACAGTAAATATACCTGCCTTTTGCTTCAGAAAGGGTCGCTATCTATAAAGACTTCACGAGAACTTGCTCTTACCTCTAAATGGAGGGGTTATTGATTTCTTTCAAAATTATTTGCTATAGATACCATTTTGAAATGGTCATCTGGAAAAAAAAAAAAAAAAAACAGCTAGGGTCTTGCTCCCAAGATGTGCAAAACTGAAAGAGCTGATGGAGAAGCTAATCTCATCTCTTCCCTCCCTCCCTCGCTCCCTTCCTATCCTTCTCTCTCTCTACCTTGCATCATCATGCTTGATGGTATTCTTAAATGAATTTAAAGGAAAATTTCCTGCTATGTATCTTTATAATTCATTAGCATATTATTAATACATCAGTAGAGAAAGATTTTAGGAAAGGATGAATTTAGATGTCACTTTTTCCTTTTAAAGATTATAATCCCTTTGGTATTTTGGTATATTTTGGAATACATTCCATATAGTAGATGAATGGTGTTCCTGTGTTCCTCTGTTACACTTCAGTTTACAATTACTTCCTAAAGCTATTATATCAAAATTAATCACATTGTCAAAACAAAGTATATTTTATGCATTGTATAAACAGAGCAATTTTTTGCTCTAATAAATAGAATCTTGTTTCATAGAATTCATGTGCTCATAAAAATTTTCTATGAATTATTTTCTTCTCAAAGTAAATATTTTGGATCTACATTACATATTTTACATCTACATTATAAAAACAATTATCATTACATAAAGATTTGTAAGATTTTTCCTCAAACTCAGAAACTCATCAAAGTAGTATTTCTTGTAATTGTCATTATTTCTACCTATTTTACCTTTAACATCCACACACTCATCTTATATTGAAAATGTCAAAACTGACAAAATGCATGACAAAATTAATATTAGCCAAATTTACTCTTGAAAGTAATTTTGTTTCCAATGCTTCATCTCTGCAAAGTCTTTTCTGCATTTAATATACTTTTATCTTACTGAATCCTGATGAAATCTTACAAATACTTCAAAATTCAGTTTGAATGCCTCCCCCATGAAGATTTGCTCAATTAGAATTAATAATTTTTTCCTATTTTTTTCCTATTTTTTTTCTATCATAAGTCATGGCTATTATCTCTTAGGTCATTCCTACATTCTCCTTTATCATTTCTTCCCACTTTTGTTTTCTTCTCAACCTGACTATAAAAATATTGTTTGAAAAAAAAAAGTCTCTTGTACATTTTGAGTATTACATATATAGTATTTTTCATGATTGTTTGTTTTAAGTCTTTATACTCATGGAGACACAGAGATTTGCACAAGTGTAGGAAATGCACAAGTGTAGGGCAGGTTGTAAGGCAGATTTTATAAATGTGTGTGAGGAAATGTGCATAACAGGAGTCGAATGGGAAAGGAATATCCTCTCCCATCACATAGGCTGAATCTTAGTTGGGCAACTGGTATGTGGTTCAGAATGAAGTAAATTCTAGATTATTAGCACCTTAATTGAATTTCTCACCTTTCTCATTTTTAACTGTCCCATTTCACAGGTAGAAAAAGCCACAGTCTTTATAGGACTCCACAACACTACACATGATCGCCCACCTTCCTCCATTCATCTCAAGTGCTGTTACTGTGTCCCTTTATCGTATCTGCTCAATCACACTGGTCTTTTAGGGTCTTTACACATGCTGTTCCTTTTGTTTGGAATGCTCTTCACACAGCTCTGGAACTCACTCTTTTTCGTTCTTAAATTTATTACCTAGATGTCATCTTCCCTATTTATCATTCATTTAATATTGCACCCAACTCTTTGTACTATTTAACTCACTTCTCTATATTTTTACTATATTGTGATAATGAACAGGAAAGTACTTGGGAAGGATAGTGAATGTGTACTTCCTCTGTTGCAGATAATTACCTTACAGCATGATATAAATTGCAAATGTGAAAGGCAGCTCACCCTGAAGTTGAGTACAATCAATAAAAGCTAGCAAGTAATGAATAATATCCACTGTTCTTAGCTGAGAGACAGCTAAAATCACAATTTTAAAGTAAGTGAGGATTTTCAGAGGCACCAAATTTCCAGTGCTCATGAATTGTTCAGTATGGCCAATTGTCATAGGACCGAAAGGTGTGTCAATATCAATTACACCTGGGGAAAGTGGCAAAATGGTGCCATAAGGAAAAGGAAACTTGCATGCATATATTATAGGAGTGAAGATGTGAAGGACTGATATATTATATTTATAAAATGTTTGCGAACTTTCAGCGTGTGTGTGTATGTGAAGAAAGGGGTGGGGGGGGAGAGAGAGAAAGAGAAAGAGAGAGAGAGAGAGAGAGAGAGAGAGAGAGAGAGAGAGAGAGAGAGAGAGAGAGATTGAGAGAAAGAATTGTCCCTTAGAGTCATACCATACACGGCACAGATTTGGTCAGTATGTATTGTTTATATAAGTTGGCTTCTACTATTACATTTTAGGTTATTTCTGTTTTATTGTTTTTCATATTCTCTTATATCCTCTAAAATATTATAGAGTTTCAGATTTAATAATTAATTGTCTGAGACTTTAAAATTTTATTTATCAGATGGGTAATTGGAGATAGTTTTGGTAAATTTTTGTATTACTGAACATTTTATACATTGAAGAAAGTAATCCAAGTTTCACAAACAGTAAAATAACATATTACAAATCTCTCTGCTACATAGGCATCAAAGAATGAATTCATCATAGCATCTTTTCATTTCTACTTTTACCAAATAAAAACTGTGAATAACAGGGCCTCCCCGGTGGCGCAGCGGTTGGGCGCTGCGCTGTGGAGCTGTCGGCAGCAGGGACGCGAGTTCGACGCCCGGCTGGGGAGAGTCCCACATGGCGCGGCAGACCTCTCCTGCCTCGCCCGCTGCTCCCCTCAGCAGCGTATTTCTGATCTGCCTGTTCTGCTATCCGCTCTGTCTCTGGTGAACCCTCTCGCCGCCCCACGCCTCTGGCCTGTACCCCAGCTTGTATGTATAAATAAATAAATCTTTAAAAAAAAAAAAAACTGTGAATAACAGGTTCTTGTTCTCTCAGCAAATTTTAGACTCCAATGGGAAAATATTTTGTAGGTCATTAATTTTCCACTTGTCTTCTCTGAAATCTCCCTAAATTGTCATTTCTTTGTGAAACAAATTTTGCATTTGTACATACTATCTATGAAAATGTTATATAGCTGATCTTTTTATATGTACCCTTACTTTGATAAAGGTAATTTCTTCTGCAGATTTTACCACCTTAGTATTTGATAGTCTTGTTCTTGATCATAAATATGATGATGATGAGGTTAAAAAAAATAATGAAACCTGTCTGAGTCCTCAGAGAGAGCCACAGTTAACTGATTTCTTGATCATTTTTCCATAGTCCATGAAGAATGAAACATATATGTGAGTATATATGTCACATATGTATTAGTTCTAGTTTTCATGCAAATAAAGTGAATGTTATAGTTAGCACTATAACTTGGCGACTAATCACTACAATGTATTTGGAGCTGCCTTTTAAATTTTAAGCTGTAGGGCCTCCCTGGTGGCGCAGCGGTTAAGTGCTGCGCTGTGGAGCTGTTGGCAGCGGCGACGCGAGTTCGATGCCTGGCCAGGGAGAATCCCACATGGTGTGGCAGACCTCTCCTGCCTTGCCCGCTGCTCCCCTCAGCAGTGTATTTCTGATCTGCCTGTTCTGCTACCCGTTCTGTCTCTGGTGAACTCTCTCGCCGCCCCACGCCTCTGGCCTGTACCCCAGCTTATATGTATAAATAAAAAATAAATCTTTAAAAATAAATAAATAAATAAATTTTAAGCTGTATTATTTCTTTGTGAGAAAGGATCATGCTTTTTAAACTCATTTCTTAATACTAGCTCTCGAGGTCGTTTCTACTTCTTGTTCTATCAAACAATGTTGTGGTTTATATATATGAACATTTAATATCACAAGTATGTACGAGTCTCTAAATCTCCACTTATTAGTGTTCAGGTTTTAACAGTATGCGCTAACTGAATGAGCTCACCTACCACCTGTAATGTCCAGATTTTAAATTAAATCACAATTAATATCAGTATATGCTATATCAGAACTATTAGGAAGTTAGCCATGTTAGGGTTAAAAATATGTGCATATGCTTCACTTTGCCTTTAAAATTATCATTTTACATGCATACACACATGCATACACACATAACCTAAATGTTTTTTAAAAGATGCATTTATTTATGTATACAAGAACCAGGGTGCAGGCCAGAGGTATTGGGGAGCTGAGTGGATTCACCAGAGATGGAGTGGGTGCAGAACAGGCAAATTGATTGAAATACACTGCTGAGGGGAGCTGCAGGCAATATAGGAAGGGTCTGCTGTGCCATGTGGGAAGCTCACTGACTGGGAATCTAATTCATGCTGCAGTGGCTCTGAAGGGCTCCGTAGTGCTTGAGACTTAACCCCTTGCACCACCAGGGAGACCCATATAACCTAAAGTTTTATAGCTAATTACCTCACATTGATAAGGCATGAGATATTGTCTAAAGAGTCTTCATAAAATAGCAGAACTGAATCTAAAAATACTAATTCTTGTAGAATGCCGCATATATATTAATTTCTCTGATTTCTAACATTAAAGGTACTTGATAGTACCTCCCTGGGTACCTCCTCCCTGGCTGCCTAGGGGTTAAGTTTCAGTGCTACCACCACGCTAGTGCTACCCACCACAGCAACTTGAGCTCCATCCTGGCCAGGGGGCTGACCCACATGGAGCAGCAGACCTCTCCTGTTTCACCTGCTGCATCCCTTAGCAGTGTATTTCTGTAAATCCACCTGTTTTGCTTCCCACTGTCTATGGTGAATCCTCTCACCCCCCCACACTTCTGGCCTATACCCCAATTCTTCTATGCAAATAAATAAAATCTTTTAAAAAATGAAGATACTTAATATAATTTATGAATTACTCAAATTACTCTCTATGAAATTCAGTTATGCTCTGTGCTCATATAGCCAGCTAGACTCTTAAAATGTTTCCCTCTCACTCTAGGGTCCAGTTTCTAATGATTTCTATTGTTAAATTTATATTGTATTTTGAAACTGCTAATATTAGGTTATTTAATTATTCATTGAACTACTGCAAATATTTCTAGGATTTTTATGGACTTACTCAATAAATTGTTACCTGTGTGTCCGACACTGTTCTAGGTGCTAGGGATACATAATGATCAAGTTGGGGAACATGTTGGTCCTCTGGAGCTTATTTCTCACAGAAAGAAATGGGCAGCAAAAATAGTACTGTTTAGAAATTATTAAAAAACTTGTCATATACTCCCAATTATTAGATAAGAAGTCCCTGCAATGTAATTTGATAAAGCATTTTTCTTATAAAATAGAACATTCTAGATGACAATATCTTTGACATTCTACTCAAGCAGAATATGATAGAAATATTTATTTAAATCTATCTTGGGTGGGCATTAGAATCTTATCTGCTTTATCTCACAACTGCCTGAATTAGAGAGTGATGATCATCAGTGTAGAATACATTCATATAAACTGACAGGACTTTCCATTTCTTTTATTGAAAAAGAATTCATAGTAGAAAGGGAAAAAACGTTCTGAAGGCTATGTTTATTACTTTGATTTTTATAAAAGTCCTAATTGCTTTATTACAAGTACTATTTTATATATATTTTTAAATTTTAACTTGATATAGGTTTAATTGCTTTCACATTACCTTCCATGTAAATAAGAGGAAGGGCAAGAACCTGTAGGCTGCAGAGTGTAATCTTTCTTCAATAAACTAAGAAAGAGTTTAAACAATTAAATTTCATCTTGTTTTATATATTGTGTGTCCACTGGGCTAACTGGTGGGTGGGACAGTATGGCAGTGGAGGGAGTCACAAGTATTTCACACAAGGCTCCAGAATATCAGTTATTCTGAGAGCAGAGAGAGGAGGACATAGGGCTCTGTAGTCATAAGAAGCAACATTTCCTACCTCTAGAAAGTTTCTGCCACTATCTTTAGGATGCACTTTAACTCTGAACTGCCTGACTTATTCACACAGAAACATTCATTCACCAACATTAACATACTGCCTGCTTCCCTCTGTGAGTTATTCTTTGCTTTTATTCTAAAATTACATATTGATTTTTGAAGAACAGTAAAAGAAAGCCTTTTTTTCTTATCTATTTCTAAACTAACCTAGAATGTGTTATTTCTTAGAGTTCCCCCAAATTAATAACACTTACAAATCAGAAATGTTGTTATAGCTACAAATTTCTCAGAGATAAGTAAAGAATACCTGGAATAGTCAGTTGCAAGCTTTCTTTTTGCCTAATTTGCAATGAATATAAAATTCACTAGGCTATAAAGTTCATTCTCAAGTTCATATTTAGGCATAAAAATATCTACCACCACATTCAAAAGAAAGTATATATTTTAAGTATTTTTCCACAATAGTTTTTGACTAAATTTTCATCAAGTAACAATTTTAAAGGTAATTAGTAATGATAATAATAAAGTACATTTGTTGGGTGTTAGTAAGCCTGGCTTAAAATTAAATAGGTTATCTCATCTAACATTTACTCAAGATATGTATGAATTAAGATAGCTACAAGTCAATTGTTAAAGAATTTGACCCTTTCAACAGCCTCCACCCTAAGGGGCACCAGCCAGGGCAATTATGTCAAATGAGTGCTACTCTCCTTCAACACTGAGGCATGCTGATTAACCCAACTGTGGATAAGTGACTCAATCACATTTAATCCCATCCAAATCACCAGTAATTTAGAAAAATGTGAGTTGGAGCAGTCACAGTCTTTGTTTTAGAAATTGAGCAAAGACAAATGAGATCAGCAATCCAATACCTGGAAAACCAATGTGATGTCACATTCAATCTACAGTAAATCTACAGTAAATGACCAATAAATTAGAGTTTTATGGTAGAAATATAATAAATCAGAAGTCAATTGAATAGAAAGGGGGAAAAAAAGATGACACACAAAGAATAATCCAGTCCTCAAAATAGTGGTCTCACATAAAACTAATGGTTCACAAACTCAAAGTTACCCCGGATTAAAAATGAGACTCATTTATCCTCTCTGGGGAAGACAAGAGATACTGCAATTTCCTTCCATTGTTCTTGCACCTTTTGCTCCCCTTTATTGTGAAAAGATTATTTCAAAATACAGCCCCACTCTCACTCTGCCTTAAGGGATAGATATTATTATCCTTATTGCACAAAAGAGAAATTGAGATTTGGTTTTAACAGTGTTTTTCAAAGTTGTTTAGCTTAAAGGAAGCAAAAATAATTGTCTTCAAGTTCTGTACATGAAACCATTACACTTACAATCCCCCATAATCAACTCTTCTGACTCTTTTTATTGAAACCTTGATTTAGACAGCTGAAAATAAGTTTGAAAAATAATTATAATTTTCAATGGCTTGTTGCTCAAATTTAATCAATCAAGTGTTATTTATCCATAATAAGCATAAATGCTGTTGAAAGTAGATTATGCTATTTTAACTGAATTACATATGTGTATATAAATTAATTTCAAAGACTATATTGAACAGGATCTCTGTATTATTATACAGAATGTATAGATATTTTTATACTTCTGTATTAGTGGTAAAGCAAACTAAGTAGTTCAATTTGGGTGTGGAGAGCTCATTAAGATGTACCTTTGTATTGAGGGAATAATAATAATCTAAGAAAATAGCTTAATTTTTTGGATCAAGGGTCCTTGGGTTGGAGTTCTGGTTCTGCCATGCGCTACCCGTGGGAACTTGGACAAGCGACCCAACATGTCCAAGTCTCAGTTTCATTATCTATAAACTGTTTACCATAGAAAGTGCATGTTAAGCCTTAGATACAGTGCCTTTGTTGGGACAATCTATACACTAGTGTACACTTCTCTGGGCTGTGAGAGGAAACTGGAGCATGTGGTGAAAACCCACACAGACCTGCAGAGGACTTGCAAACTTCACACAGAAGTTGGCTTCCACCAGAAATCTTTTTTTTTTTCTTCTCTTTAACGTCACAGTGAAAATGACAATGAATGAAATGAAGCAATGTAATTCTAAGAGCTGCTGCATGTCTATCCTGGCAACATATGTTTTACTATCCTCTAACGCATGGGGGGCATTAATTCAGGGTTCTTATTGTCACTGCTCAGTACTATCAGACATCACCTCACAACACCCTGATGGAGAAATGTAAAACATTTCCATTTTGAGAGTAGAAAAGGAAGCTCAAGGAGCTAGTTTGCTATCATAAAATGCCACATGTGTTAACAATGAACAGTACAAAACACATATTTTAAAATTTCTATTCTAAGGTTCTTTCCAACATGCCACAGTTTGTATTTAACAGTTTTGTGTGTGCATTTGTGTGAAGATCAGGAGGCAGGATCAAGGCAAGAAATAAAAGACTGATGGTTAACCTAACAACTAGGAACATTATCTCAGCAAAAGATTTGCAGTAAGCTAGGTTTTATAGAAACCTTTGAATCTTTGACTCATAATCTAAACAGGAGTTCCAAGAAGCTGCTTCAGAAATCTCCCAGAAAATGTCTCTACGGTCCAAACAGGCTGCAGTGCAAAGGGGCTTCTCGTTTGTTTGTTTGTTTTTTTTAAAGATTTATTTATTTATACATAAAAGCTGGGGTACAGGCCAGAGGCATGGGGCGGCGAGAGGGTTCACCAGAGACAGAGCAGGTAGCAGAACAGGCAGATCAGAAATACACTGCTGAGGGGAACAGCGGGCGAGGCAGGAGAGGTCTGTCGCACCATGTGGGATTCTCCCCGGGCCGGGCGTCGAACTCACATCGTGCACTGCCGACAGCTCCACAGCCCAGCGCTCAATCACTGCGCCACCAGGGAGGCCTGGCTTCTTGTTTTTAATGAATGTCTTGTCTCTTCATTTACAACTAGTTTTTTCATTTTTCTTTCTATTACTGTCAGTTTTGTATTTTATTCTAATTACAAAAACAGTTCGAATAGGAATCCTTAACTCCTCTTCTTTCCTCTCCTGGAAGCATTAATGAACTGAAAAAGAATGCAAACTCAGGCACCACAAAGATATTCACAACATACATTTTTTCACCCTCTAACTTTAAATTGGGAATTTTCAAATGAAAAAATATTGAATATGCCATACATCAGTGTGCTTCATGGGAATATAGTGACATGGTGATCTTAAGTAGCTTTGCTAAGTACCTATCTTACAAACAAAATATATATGTATATTTGGGTCAAATTTAAAGGTCTCTTTAAGATAAGCATGTATTCTCTCCCCTTTCCACCACCTGAAATTACAGATTCTCTTTATAGCAGCAGAGTGCAGGAGACAGCGTGAACCGTGTCAGTCTGCACACAATCACATGAACATTTATTTTTTCCTTTCTATATTAGTGAGCAGACACATCCTGCTGCTCTATCTCCTAGGGAAGATTGCTGCATCTCTTGGTGGGAGGCTTGCAAAATGAAGGGATTTAAAAAGTTCAAAAGTTGGCTTTACAGCTGTGGCATGCCACCTATCTTTTAAAAAGGAGAGAACAAGTTGCTTTTCATTTCTCTTTAAGGAAAATGCCACCTGTCATAAAGTGCCTCAGCCCCAGCTCATATTTTGATAAGCAATTTCCATTTAGATTTTCTTTTCCTAATGAAAGGTCTGAACTGATTGAAAAGTTTTTTTTAGCCAATGTACCTAGTGGAGTAGAGAAAAAAGGATTTAATTCTAAGAAACTAAAAAGGGTATTTTTAGAAATGCATTTATATTGAATAATGAAAATTTTATAGGCAGAATGGGTTTTGGAATTTGTCTAATTCTCTCATTTTACACATAATGAACCCAAGGCTCTTATCCGTTCAACATCACACGTCTACTTAGTGACCAAAGTCACATCTAAGACTCTTTTGTTCTCACCATATGGACATTGTTCTTTACTTCAAAAAGTAAAATCAGTTTCAAGAGAGTCATATCTCAATTTCTTTTTTTATTTTCAAAATTAAATTACTTTAAAAATATACACAAACATTTTGTCTGGTTAATCAATTATATTGTGTTTAATTTTAATAGATTTTTAATGATTTTCTTACAATGAATTAAGTAAGCATTGAACAACTGTGGTCCATAGAAATATATGGGAAACTGCAAATAGACAGTCACACCTACATTTAAATCAATCATAGATACAACACCTGCCAAAATATGCAGGACACTGGAGATGGACCTCAAGTATATGTTAACTATAAAAATATTTCATAATTAAAAATAGGCTATATTTTGATGAAAAAACTAAAATGTACAGTAACTTATACTTCATTGAGGAAGATGAACACATAAGCAATTTAATATAAACACAAAGCCCAATGTAACAAATCTGTAAACACACCTTATATGTGAAAGGTACAATAGTACTGAGTTGAAGATGAGACTTTCAGAGATCTACATGGAGTCATCATTACATTCATCTAAGAGAACTATTATTTAACAATTCCAGTACCATATGATTTCAAAATACATTTAAAATGTTCTGCTATTGATGTAAATGTTAATTTATCTGAAGCTATGACTAATTATTGAAAATGTTGGCAGGAACTA
Organism: Scalopus aquaticus; assembly: GCA_004024925.1. Lineage (NCBI taxonomy): Eukaryota > Metazoa > Chordata > Mammalia > Eulipotyphla > Talpidae > Scalopus > Scalopus aquaticus. The sequence continues at coordinate 57,578 of PVIJ01000907.1, forward strand.
CGTAAAATTTTTACAATCTGGCTCAGCTTTGAATCAAATGGAACTGATGAATAATCAATGAATAAAAACAAATATCCAAGAAATCTCTGCAGGCTCAAGTAAAAGGATTCTTTTAAGATAAAAAAGAAGACCGATAAGGAGGTCACATAGAGAGATTTTAGACTACCCATCCTTGGACATCTATAGAAATTAATGTGTAGTTTAGATTTTAGCAGGCTAATGTAGAATTCCACTTGGTCACCACTGAGTAACACTGTTTATGAAAAGTCTTATATAGAATAGATTTTTTTTTTAATTTTGGTCAACCTTGTTCCTAAAGATTTTTTTTTGTGTGACAAAAACAACCATTCATTAAACATTTACTCTCTTCCAGGTAATAGGTCTATCTTAACTAGTCCTCATGATAATTCATTGAAGTCAGAACTATGAATTTGCTGTTATACAACAGCAAATGCCAGAGTTGAGATCTATAGAGAAAAAAAATAGGAAAAAAATTGGACAGTTGTCTGGTTATAGTTTATCTTAAAGACATCTTTATCACTTAATTCAGGGGCAAAAAAATATGATTTCCCCTTAGTTATCTGAATGAGTTGTCTACAGTTATCTATATGAGATATGTATGTTTGTATATTACTTCTTATGTAATAGATCTATTACTGAAGGATATAAAATATCAATTATTTAATCTGGTTATATACTATATAATCTAGGGTATATCATATTTATTGAAGGGTCCATAGAAAACATGCAGTTTAATTTATTCATTCTCTATGTTCAAGATGATGGTTGATGATTACCTGGAATCTAACCAAAGCTGCCCAAATATTGATTATATTCAAGTCAGGGAAATAAATATTTAAAGAAGGTAGCATGAAGCATATATGATCCATTACTTTTTCCGCAGAATCTAAAAATCTATATTTTAATTAATTCTTATTAAATAAGATGAAAGTATCCAGACTGCAATATATCAGCACCCTATGGGATTGTTTTACTGAATTGAACCTTTGATGCAGTGCATCCCCTACACTGAGGGATGCTTAACACAAGTCTAAGATATATGTCCGAGGATCTTAACAAGTCCTTTAAGTAGTGGTTTCTGGTGAATGTTTGATAACTAAATTTGCAAGGAACAAAAAACCCTTATTTGTAGCATGTGCTAATTCCCTTGGTGTAAATTCTTCCACAGTGGCAGATACTGATGTAACATCACTGGACTCGGAATTGGAAAGAAATGTTTATATCTGAATCCCATGAAATGGTTTAAGCTAGTATGGACTACCTCCTGGTCCTTACTTTTTGGTTATAGTAAATTGTGCACCAAATCAGATTTTACTTCATGACTTTGTCCCACAAAGCTTACAGCCAAATTTAAAGTCATATGTAGGTGGTATTTTGGTATGATTTGTATTGTCTAGGTCATTTAATCTGATAACTCAATCTTTGTTTTTATTTCTTCTTTTATTATTAATTTTTCCAGCTTTTTAAAAATTCTATTTGTAAGCTGTGTGTCAGATATTTTCTGAAATGAGTGATGTTATATTTAATTAAATAAATGAATAATTCCTATACAACTTCAGGCAGAGAGTGGGAATCAAAGATGTAGTACTAGATAATCCCGGTGATGAAAGTACAAAAGAAGAAGTGGCATATCAGCCCCATCTCTTCCATTTCTCTCCAGTCCTTAGAGTTTTTACTTGTGCAATATGTCAGGATGAATCCTAATGTCATTCAAATTATCCATAATTTTGTAATTCCAGAGCCTCTGGTGATTCTAAAACTAGCTTCTATTGATTTATGCAACACAGTTTGAATAAATTATGCAATTTTATGCTTATGTTAAAATGATTTTAATATTACACTCAATTTTAGCTTTTGCACATTGCTATTGGCTCATTGTTGTTGACAGGCAAACTGGTGGGTGCATATTACTAGCTTTTTATAAAATGACATTTCATCTGTAGGCAGAGTAACAAATTTTGAATTTTAGGCATGGAAAGACTGATAGCTGGCACAGTTATTAATTTCTGCAGACTTTCTGTTGGTGGTATATGATTTGGAAAAGACATTTGCATTTACACTCTAATAAAAGAAGTCTCTATCTCTCCTTTAATTTTGGAAAGCATAATACTTTAAGCAACCCTAACTTAATAGTCCTGATACCCAGGGATATGTTAACAATTCACAAAAACAGGTTATAGCATAGTGAAAATTCTTCTGCGTTTGTAAGAATTTGGTATTGAATATCAGTTATGCTTTGATAACCACTAGACTTTGGGCAAGGTATATCTTTAAGTCTCAGCTTCCTGTGGAAAATCGACAAGTCAATATACTGTTGTGTCTGGTTTGGAGATCAAATTAATTAATAGGTCGAAAATTCCTAGTGTAGCAGTAATTTGGCAAATGACTATTTCTGAAAACTTTCTCACAGATCTTTTCATATGTTCTTTAGTGCAAAATTGCTCAATCATACTCAAGGGTTTAATTTAAACCAAATGTCATAGGAATTATTTCTCCCCAAGTTCCTTAAGCTATATACCTTCACTTTTCTCACCAGAACAAATGTAAGTAAAACATTTAGTCACAGGTATTCAGAAGGGGGGTGGGGTGGGAAAAACAAGTCAAGGCCTAGATATTCTAAATTAAAACAACTGTTTAGCTCCATTTTTTCCATCTGCTTAAATATGTGAAAATCACATTTCTAAGCATTTCACAGATGTAAAATATAGTGACCTATTAAAAATTTGGGAATAATTACATCACATTCTAATTTCAAATTATAAAGAGACATGTTTTTAGATGTTAGAGTTAAAGGCAAAAGAATAAAAGACAATCCTTTAAAAAATATGTGAATCTGTACATTCAAAATAAGCTTTACTGTGGAAGATATTGTCATCACCTTATTTTTAAAATGTGTTTAGCAAGGAAAGTGTCAGATAGTGAACGTGTGAGAGTATCATTTAAATGTGTTTAGTGGGTACAAAATGTCTCTTGTAAAATGAAAATTATTAGAATGTTGCTTTCACTTAGAAACTGTTAAATTTATATCAAGGGTAAAGACAATACTAAAGATATAATGTGTAGCAGCTAAAAGGACACACCAATTAAGGATGAGATTAATGTCTTATCACAAGAAATATACAAATGTACCTTGAACAGATAAAGTGAAAGAAAAAATATTACAAGACAATTAAACACCTTTCTAAAACTATAATTCAAATTTAGAAAGGTATAAAACTAATTGTTCTTTTATCTTATGATTAAACGTATATAAGAATGTAAGACAGCATTAACATGTGAATTCAAAAGTTCATAATCATCATTCACAGGAATATAGAGTTATGTTCTTACAAAATGTTTTCAAACTTTCAATTATCTTGTATCTATTTCCAAATAAACACTAATAGACTTGATCTCTTATTTTCAACCTGAGTGTTCTGAATACCCTGTAAAATATAATGAAATGAACAAAATATCTTTCTTCTCTACCATTTTCGTATGCTCAGTTGTTCTGCTGTTGAGTTACAGTTTGATGGTGCTCCAGGTCATTGGATGCCTGTGGTGTGAACTTATTCATTTCAACAGTGTGTGTATATATCTGTACTTCCCTCCTGCCCAGGAACAGTCAGAAATGCAAAATCTATGTATTCCCTTGCAAACCTCAGCATCCTTTCCGTTCAAAATTTTATCACATTTGCTCTCAGGACAATTAACTACTTTGAAAGATATTTAATTTGTGAACTTCTTCTAAGATAACTATATCCAGTACATATTAATCTCCTGACAAGTATTTTTTTTCCTCTTTCTTTTAAGACTGGGAAGAAAAACACCCACCTTTTTTATCTCAGAGATTACGTCTGTCTATGAGAGCAATTTAATAAGCTGCCCAAATGTGGAAAAGTATTATTACTAAAGGTTCACATTACTTAGTTCATATTTGTTGTACATGACTTCATGTAAAACCATGTTTATTATTTTATGAGCTTGCCTCAGTGCCAGCTGTCATTGAAAGGATTAGAAAAGAGGAAATAGTGGGTAGGAGACGATCAAGTGCTTTCACACTTACAACAACTGTTTCCATCTGCTTTCAGAACAATCTCAAGGGGGAATGTAGAGACTAGAAAATAACAGGCAAAGAAAACTCATCACGAGAGATGATAGATGCACACTACCCAACCTCACCCAAATAATGAATCTGCATGCATTTCCTTCTATAAACTCGGCTGCACTGGGACTGTCTTTGCGCCACCAACCCCTAATTCTTATGTTGAAATCTAACTCCCACCCCCCATCCCCGTGATGGTATTAGGAGGTGGAGCCTTTAGGAGGTGATTAGGTCTTGAGGACAGAGCCCTCACAGGCTCATGCCCTTATAGAAGAGAGCCGAGAGAGCACTCTAACCCCTTCTCACAGTGGAGGACACAGCAAGAAGCAGCAGTCTCAAGCTGGAAGAGCGATAACACCAGAATCCAACTATGCAGGCACCCTGACCTGGGAAGTTCAGCTTTACTGTAAAAAATAAATTTTTCTTGTTTGCAAACTATAAATGTGGTATTTTTGTTATAACAGCTAAGGCAGACTAAGACAGATGCCATAAGGATAATTTATGGTCCCTTCCAGTAAGCTTCAGGAGAAATAGGGGCTAAAGTGCGCTTTCCAAGATGATTACACTTTTTAGATGGCTTATATATCTCTATCTGTCTGTCTCTGTCTTCCTGCCTGCTTACCTATCCATCCATCCATCTATCCATTCATCCATCGATCTAAGATTTTCTTGGTATTTAGCCCTTCACATTTTTGTCTGTTTATGACAAGCAAGGGCATGACTTGGGTTGTTTTCTATCAATGGTTAGATAGTTCAAGAGTTAGCTCTTCACAAAAAGGATGACATATAGATTTGACGCACTTTACTGCAGGCATGGTTCTAGACACTAGGAAGATGGTGATGAAAAAAAATTGATGCATTTCCCTCTCTAACAGAATTAACAGTCTAGTAAGTATACAGTCATACAAGTGATTTTTGGATTTGAGGTGACTTTTTCACAACATGGCATACTCTGCTTTTAAGCACCTCTTGACTTAAAAGCCAATTCAATTAGAACTGATATTTCAATATGTTGATTTTTTTTAGAAATTAACATATTTAAGGTGTTTGCTTAATATAGAATTTTAGTGCACTGAGTTTCCTTAAAGATCATCAAGCCAAATATCTCATAATATCTATGATAACACTGATAGAGATAATTACTCTGTAGTCTTACTGAATTTTTCTCTGGTTCCCTGCTCAGCATACTAAAGTCCAAAGGAATACACTCTGCCTTCTTATAGTCCTGGAATTAGAGTGGGTTACTATATATCAACCCCATCTGTTTCAAATCACTACATCAGTAGGGTCCAGAGGTTAAAAACACAGGTTCTTGAGACTCATTGCCTGGGTTTTAATCTTGGCCATTTATTTCTTGTAAATTGAAGATACAGTATGGAGATAAAATAGATTTACATCTTTGTATCTACTCCAGGGGGCATAGATTCAAACCTCTACAAATGCATGGTCTTCATACCCTGCTCACCACCAGTGCCCCCACAATCCTCTACTGTGTTCTATGGGGTCCCTTCCATCTCCTACCACCTCCCCACCCCTATATCCTGCTAGTTGCTTCAGTTCTCTAGTAAGATGTCAAGTTTATTATTGTTTGGTTTTAATTTAACTTTGTGATGCTTAGTTCCAAATAGATCTTGAACTTAGGAGAAAAGTATTTTTACTTTTTAAATCTTATCTCTGTCCTTTACCAACTGTTAAATGTAGGGTGGACTATTCATTTTGAAATTGCTATTTTCTAATTTGTTAAAAATAAACAGAAAAACTTGATAGAAGTAAACTAAGTTGAAAATAATGAAATATTGTCTGTGAAATCGGCTATCACTGCACCTTAGGTTTTAGTTTTATCCTTTGTCTGTTTTTCATGCCTACTCTTCCCTTTACCATGCAATATAGTGGAAACATCACAACTGGAGAAAGAAAGACCTCATTTTGAATCCTGATTCTATCACTTATAAAATGTGACCTTAAACACATTACTTAATGCACATGAAATTTAGTTTTATTATTATCTATAAAATAAGCATGCAACTATGCATACATGCTGTCAGGATTAAATAAAGATTTAATGGCTATTTGTTATTATTTAATTTGTTATTATCTAGATAATATGCCAGGAATAAAGAAGTTTGTAGTGTTCATTTCATTATTATTCTCTTTTTTTGTATCATTTATATTTTATAGTTAGGTTTTTCCTTATTTCTTTTTAAATGGGAAGATATCTAGAATAAATATATTTGCAAATTCTACAAAAGATCTTGATTTTAGTGTTCTTCTATTCTGCACTTTTGTGTGGGTTTTCTATTATTGGTCACAGAACAACTTTAGTGATGTCTAATGCAACTTTCTATTAATACTTGAAGGCAACAAAATGTTATGCTTGGTTAATATATTTTCTCATTTGCTGAAATAAAATAAAATAAAATAAAAAGCAATACAGAGAAGTTAAAATTATGGTGAGACTGAAATTTAAGGGTTTCTGAATTCCCAATTTACTTGAGCCTTTCTTCTAATCCGTTCATTAACTGATTCCATACTTTAACACCATAAAATGTATTTTCAAAACCAGACAGTGTGCAATAATAATTTTATGTTAATAATGATGAATTTTTTAAGATCTAAGCAATCAGAAAAATTAGGCTTTATTTTCATTTAACAATTTCCTTATTCTATTATAATTTTTTCCTTCATCCATGAGACAGAAATATCTGTACTTGCCTACTCCTTGATTATAGAGATTATGAAACATTCTACATACAACTTAAAAAACTCATACATTAGTAAAGAATTGTGAATAATACTTTCAGAAATATCAATATAGGAACAATTAGCACATTGAGGAAAAATATTGTTTGATAGCTGACAAAAATCTGTTTTTACTAAATAATGTGTGAAATCCAACAGAAGTTTGTATACTAGTTTTTTTTTTTAACTTGAAAATGTAAAATTTGCAGGGAAGATACAATTTAGAATGTTAAGCATATCGTTAAAAGAAGAAATGTGAATGTTATTGAAATACAAGTTTTTGGCAGTTCATTTTCAAAGGAAATACATAAAACTCAAAATTGTCTACCAATTGTATAGCACTGAAATACATCTATCCTTGTTTTTCAAAATTTTATCAATAACCATGCAGCTGTGAAGTGCACATGCTAAATTAAATCAATATTTAGAAGAAAAGGAGTTGATGATGACTCTAATCACAGAGTATTTAAATGATGTGAGAGCTGAGGAAGAAAAAAGAGAGAGGGAAAAAATATTAGAGGACAAATGATTAGTAACTGGGACAAGTTGATGGCTTTCATTGAAATATTCTGTAAAGTAGCATGAAATGTAACTGGTAGGCAGTAATCTGCCTACAATTGATTATTGTTATTGCTGCTTCTCTTCTTACACAGAGTATAACATACTGATATTGTAATTAATTTGTAATATAATATTCCAAAATATTCATTCTTGTAGATAATTCTAACAAATTCCATAAAGTCTTTGTGAAACCACAGTACTAGCTATGATCCCATACTATAAGGTGACCGAGATATACTGCAGGATGGCTACAAGTATTGATGTAATTACTGAATAGCAAATGTTTTCAAGAATACTCCATATTTATTTAATTTGAGTGTGTTATTTATTTTATTTTATGGAAGGACATTGATTTACATTGTTGTCAGTATTTTGGAAGTATAAGATATCCCCACCCAAAAGCAGTCACAACAGCACACCCACCACCAAGACACCATAGTCCACCACCATATTCCCTTGTGCTCTCTCCCCACTTTGTTGTCCCCATTCCTGTCCCCTCCTCCTCTGGATGCCTCACCTCTATGTTCAGCTTCCAATGGTTAGTTTTGAAGCTTGATTTTATTGGACCCTCTGTATTGTTTCTTTATATTCCACATCTAAGTGACACCACCCAATAATTATCTTTTTCTTTCTGGCTTTGAATAAATTTAACAACTATGCAATGCCTCTGCATTAAAACATGCAAAATATTGCTGATTCAATTAAAGCAATATCCATAACTGGACTCATTTAAAGAAAACACAATATTGTCAATATGGCCATGGTATACAGCTATAAATTCAAAGCAATCCAAATCAAAACACTGGAATTTGTTTTTTGTGGAAATTGACAAGTTGATTAAAAATTTAATATGGAATACAAAGATCTTGAATAATCAGAACTGTTTTGAAAAACAACTTTGGAGGAGTTATATTATCTGACTTCAATAACTATTATAAAGTGGGCCTCGCCGGTGGCGCAGTGGTTGAGCGCTGCGCTGTGGAGCTGTTGGTAGCAGCGATGTGAGTTCGACACCTGGCCGGGGAGAGTCCCATATGGTGTGGTAGACCTCTCCTGCCTCACCCGCTGCTCCCCTCAGCAGTGTACCTCTGATCTGCCTGTTCTGCTCCCCACTCTATCTCTGGTGAACCCTCTCGCCGCCCCATGCCTCTGGCCTGTACCCCAGCTTGTATGTATAAATAAAATAAAATCTTTAAAAAAAAAGAACTATTATAAAGTTATGAAGAGAATATGGTGCTGGAACATGTATTGACAAGAAGCTCAATGTAACAAAAGGTTCAAACATAAATCCACAATATGAAGAAATTTGACTTAATTGAAAGAGCAAAATATTAAAAGAACAAAATTTTCAACAGATTTCATTTGAAAAAGAGTATATCCAAGGCTTCTCTGGTGGCACAGGGGGTTAAAGCGCAGTGCTGTGGAGCTGTTGGCAGTGCTGACGCGAGTTCGAAGCCTGGCTGGGGAGATTCCCACATGGCGCAGCAGACCTCTCCTGCCTCTCCTGCTGCTCCCCTCAGCAGTGTATTTCCACCGATCCGCCTGTTTTGCTCCCCACTCTGTCTCTGGTGAATCCTCTCACTGCCCCATGTCTCTGGCCTGCACCCCAGCTTGTATGCATAAAATAAATTTTTAAAAATCTTTTTTAAAAATGGTATATCCACATGGAAAAAATAAAAGGAGAGAAATTTGACTAATTTCTTACATGGTGCAGAAAATTTATTGGATAAAGATCACAGATAAAGCAATAAATATTGTATATATAATAAACAAAACGATCAAAATTTTGAAAATTCATTTATTCAAAACCACCAGTTAGAAAATAAATTTGTAAGACATAGACTAGACAGAAATATTCACCAAAATATATTTAAAAAGTTCTCATACCTACAATTTATTAAAAACTCCTGCAAGTTAAAAATAAAAAGACAAACTGCCTACTTAAAAAGAAAATGTGTAAAACGTTTGAACAGCCACTTTAAAAAGGAGACAGTTAGAACCTGACATAAGGCATGTGAAGAACACTTGATATCAAAATTAAATGGTGAAATGTATGAAACGTAAATGTAACACACAATTAGATATACTTTAATCTATCTCATACCATATGAATAAGTTATCTGAAACAGAGACTGAAACTTATGATCTCTAGATGAAACATTGAAGAAAATTATACGACTTTGGATTTGTTACAGAAGTTTTAAATAGAGCACATAAAAATATATAAAAGAAAAAAAATCACTAAATTTGATGTCATTATAATGAACATTTTTACCTTCCAAAACACTGTTACGAAGTTAAAAAAGCAAATCAAACTCTGGAAGCAAATACTTTTGAAAGCTATGACAGTACATGTGTATATAGAATATATAAAGTACTCTCTCAATTCAATAAAAAGAAGACAAATAACCCATTAAATATATGTATTTACATTTGCTCCCTCAATAAAAATAAAATATTGTGGATTTTAATACAAAATAGGCAGCAATTTCAACACGAGCAAGCAAATCAAAAACTCCAAAAGCCTTTTCATTGTCTTACTTTGTTGAATGGTTGTTACAATCTTAAAAATGTCTGTGGATCCTAATCACTATTTTCCTCTAGTTGATAAGCACGCAGTTCCTTCAAAATAACTTGTTTAGGGTCTCCTTGGTGGCCTATGGGTTAAGGGTCAACGCTATCACTGCTGTGACCTGAGATCTATCCCCGGCCAGGGAGCTAACCCACATATGACACCGCAGACCTCTCCTGTCTCTCCCGCTGCTCCCTTCAGCAGTGTATTTCAGTAGATCCACTTGTTCTGCTCTTCACTCTGTCTGTGATGAATCCTCTCACTGGCCCCCCTGGCACTTCTGGTCTACACCCCAGTTCTTCTACTCAAATATAAAGTAAAAATAAATAACTTGTTTATCTTGCTCAATTCTTCATATCCTTTATATTAATCAAGTGTTTTTTTTAAAAATTGCTGATCTGTTTTACCTATACTCTTGAAAATATGAATTGATATACAAAGGCAAATGGCAGGAACTTTCATGACTAGCTATCAGTCTGGAGTCTCAGTGTAAGTTGGGCTATCATGACTCAGATGAGCTTGCCTTTGCAGGGAGTGGAGACAGGTGTGAAGACTGCCTGCAGTAAGACACTGTGGCCAAAATGCAAAAGTCTCTAACCCAGGCATAAATATTTTATGCATTTCACATACAAATAAATACTGAAAAAAAGAAAGGAAGATTTTCTATTTAAAAAATGTCACATACAATAAAACAACAAAATAATTCCTATTCCTCTTTACAGATCAACATTATTTTCCAAGTAACATTTCCCCTGGATACATGACTGGTTTCATATTTCTATTCTATTCAGTCTGCCCCAAGTAATATTATCCCCTGGATACATGACTGGTTTAATATTTCCATTCTATTCAGTCTGCCCCTCTCCTGTGAATGTTAGTATTTTGCCATCTCTCCTAGAAATACAGATCCTAAGTAAGCATTGAGTAACAAGGGATGGCTCAACATCTGAAAATCAATCAACATAATTTACCATATCAACAAAAGATAAAAATCATATGATCACATCAATTTTTGCTGAGAAAGCTTTTGACAATATTCAAAATTGACTTAAGATGAAAAACATGAAAATGGGAATAATATTCTTTAATAAACATAATATAAGATTGACTGAAATGAAGCTTTTTTTTCTGTAGTACATTTAATAAAAAATATTTAATATGAATAAACTTTGAAGTATTTTAAATAAACAAGTCAACTCCTGTGGGAAAAAAAAGATGGAGGTTTTTCAAAACACTAAATATAGGTCTACCATACTATATGGTAATCCTACTGATAAGTATCTACCTGAAGAATGTAAACACTAATTTAAAGTATATATTCACTCCTATCTTCATTTCGACACAAGCTAAGTGTGCAAAGGCAGATGAGTGGCTTAAGAACTTGAGGTATATATACACAATGGAATACTACTTAGCTCTTAAAAAAAGATGATGGCTTGTCGTTTGTGGCAACATGGATGGAATTGGAAGGGATTATGTTAAGAAAAGTAAGTCAGACAATCAGCGGGGTGGGCGGAGGTGGAGGGAGGGAAGGAAAACCGCACAAAATGGAATAGAAAAGAACACAAGGGACCATGGAGATGGATCACGGGTGAATTGGTGGTGGGCTACCCAAGGGAAATACAAAATTGAAAGACATAAATAACAATAAAAATATATATTAAAAAAAAGGAAAAGTAAGTCAGAAGGACAGAGACAAATAAGAGATGGTTCATGCATATGTGGAATATAGAGAAACAAAACAAAGGAACAGATAAGAACAAATGAAAACAAACCCTGGGAATATGGCTGTAAGACTGAAGCTGTACGATGGGGAAGGTAAAGATGAGGAGCGACAGGTGTAGGGGAACAATGGACCATGGTGGAAGTTTATGGATATCATGATCATGGGTGTTCGGTATTAGCATAAAACTGAAGAGTTGTCGGGCCTCCCTGGTGGCGCAGCCTTTAAGCACTGCGCTGTGGAGCTGTCCGCAGTGATGATGAGAGTTCGACGCCCGGCCGGGGAGATTCCCACATGGTGCGGCAGACCTCTCCTGCCTCGCCCGCTGCTCCCCTCAGCAGTGTATGTCTGATCTGCCTGTTCTGCTCCCCACTCTGTCTCTGGTGAACCCTCTCACCGCCCCACGCCTCTGGCCTGTACCCCAGCTTGTATGCATAAATAAATCTTTTAAAAAAACAAAACTGAACAGTTGTCAATCTGTACCTCTAAATTACATGTGTATACCAATATAACCTCAATAACAATAATGCAATTAAAAATAGGTAAATAAACAAGACAATAAAACAGCATAGCTATTGAACTTTTAACTTAATCTGATTGACAGACAATGGGACTCCTTCTTAATAACTAGGAAAACAGTGATGTCTGGAAGAGGATCAGAGGATACCTGACATCTTTCAGCCCATCTCAACTCTTTTAACTGGAAATTTGCCAATTTTACTTTCATCAGCTCAAATTTTCACAATTTCTCAAGGACTAAGAATGTATTCTCTTGTTCTGTGTATGCTTATCTGATCCTTAAATTTAAATTTTATGTTGGTCTTTTCAATTAGGATAAATTTGAAATTGAGGTTGTATATTTCAGAGAGAATAGAAAGATAGAGAGTATAGTTTTATCTACAAAAAATATAAGTAAAATCTTTTGAGCCAATGACTCTAAAAGTAGATTGTAACTATATGGAGGAATCAATTTGAACATTTTCAAGTGATTTCTTACATATTCATGTTTTTTATAGTCATGCAATGGTTTTTATATCTTTATGGTATTTGCTTTTTAAATGGCCTGTCAATTATAAAAGCTTATATTTACTTTTATGAAGCAACATCATAGTCACAATCTGACTGTCCTCTTTCATCTTTGCTGTGTCATTTAATATTAAGTTCCTTTTAAATGACTATTATACCTTCATAAGCTACCCATGTCCATTTCAAAATGAAATGAATTAAAAGCAAAGGGTACTAGCATTTGAGAAATCCATTTAGCGATGAAAACAGAATGTCTTTTAAGCAAAAAAGTATGATATAAATGATTTTCTTTTAAATTCATGAATTAAAGTTACTACATATATTATCAGATTTTTTTATAATAAGATCATATAGGAAACTACTGGCATCCCTTTGAAAGCAAGACTTCCATAATCTTGAATAGAAGAGTTTCGCTAAAATTATTCCAGCACTACTCAAAATTCAGATTTGTAGACAAAACATAATTTACTTTATATTTTGGAATTTTAGAGAAAATGAATGTCGTACCTAAAAATAATTTTAACAATTAGCATGTATCCAAGGCCTAGAAGGTATAAAACCAATGTAGTAGGAGATTGATCTAATATCAACTTGAATAAAGAAATACAACAAAAAAAAAATGTTTCTCTAAACTACCAAAATGCAGAGCTCATTTTGACAGTGGAATGCACAGATGTAACAAATGAAAATTCTGCTCATGAAAAAATCATTTTGAGTCACATACTCATTTAGGAACTTAGATTCAAGGATTTATATGATATGACATTATAACATAGCATATATTATATATCAATACACATACATAGTCATTCAGAATTTATGCTGAATTCCTCTGTCAGATTTATGTTTGGGAAAATGACACAAAGAATGTTATTCAAATATGAGTTGCAATCCTCATTCTGTCAATTATTATTGTTATGACCCGACAGTTAAATTCTTTGAGCCTCAGTTTCAAAACACATAAAACTGAGACATGATAATACCAAGTTTAAAATTTGGGAAGACTGAACATATTTTCTTTTGCTTCACTTAAAGCTAGTTTAAAAAGAGTGACCTTATTGAGATCCTTTGCGATTTTGGCTTTACAACTGAATGCTTAGAAACTGGCAAAGGACATTTTTAAAGAACAATAATGAAGACATGGAAGCAAACTAAAAGCCAAATGAACAGATGACTGGCAAAAATGTTGCACTATGCATAAAAGGAATATTACTCAGCTGTTAAAAATGTTGACATCTTACTTTTTCTAACAATATGGATGGAACTTGGAGTGATTATGCTGAGTGAAATAAGTCAGAAAGTGAAAGAGAGTTACCAGATGATTTCACTCATTCATGTAATAGAAATAACCAAAGCAAATGAATTAACAAATCACAACAAAAATAACTCAGATCATGAAAAATACAGTGGTTATCAGAGCAGGATGAGGAAGGGGGTTAGGAGGGAAGGGTATCAACTTAATGGTGGGAAAAACATTAGAACTTAGGTGGTGGGTGAAATGAGGTTTATACATACATGGAAGTAAAAATTTAACCTTGAAATTAATACAGTGCTGTAAATCAATAACATTTTATTGAATTAAAAAATGGAAAAGCACATTGGAAAGTATAAATAAGATAAAGTAGTATTATTAACAGTTTATAATAAGACATTACTTTCTTTGAAACTCAAATATAAGATGAAAGAATTTGGCCCAACATTTCCTTTATGATGATATTTATTTATAATTCATGCTCTATAATAAATCACACACTACAAATTCAGTCAAAAGAAAATTCCTTTAGGAAATAAAAATTATTCTAAGTAAAAATATATAGCATGACTAAAAAGAAATAGCATTTGTAGTGCTACTTATCATTTTTGAATTATAATCAGTTGAAGCAAAACTTTCATACTATAATTTTAAAGTCTTTTATGAATTCCTGATTTTGATGAATGATTGGTAAACATTGTATAACAAATTTAGATAAAATGTTAAAACTGTTTGACCAAATTTACCTAATTCACTAATAAGATAATATTAATATATGAAAAAACTATATGTATATATGTATTATGAAGTATAATAGACAAAAAATGTACTAAGCACTCATTTAAATATATATGTATATATAATTATATATATGTATATATATACACACACACATATTGTTAACAGTTTCAAGGGTCCCACTTCTCTTTTTTTCCTACATTTTAAGTTTGCTTGTTTAAATTTAAGTATGAAATTTGTACTTATTTTTTATTGAGGTAACATTGGATATACCATTAATTGCATTCCACCTACTTAACACTGTTGTCTCCTTACAAGATAAAATGATTAACTGCTTCTCTGATTTTTGTTTATATTTTCCTTGCTTTTCATTATAATTTTACCACATATGTATGCATTACCAATGCATTAGCTTGAGACTCTTTACCTGAAGAAATCTTCACCCAGAAAATTTAAACCCATGTCTTCTTGTGTCAAGAAATACTTTGATTTAATTATTTGCTGGAGGTTTCTAATTTTTGAAGTTGCTACAATCTTAAACTCTGTACTCAAGTGATGCAGGATTTGTTATAAAATCCTAGGAGAGATCATTTTAACCTGGAGCTAACAGACAGGCACTTTTTCCTTTTGAGTTTCTTTTCTCACAGTTTTATATGAATTTCTTTATTCATGGTCTTTCTCTGAGAGATTAGTCTTTCATTGTTCAATTTATTGTTATTTGTAAGAGATTTAGTCCCCTTCTCCACAAGGGGGGGAAAAAAGCCTTATTCTTCTAACACTGCTTCAACTCAGTATTTTTTTAATCATTTCTATGGGAATTTTTTTTAATAGTTTGTGAGTTTAGCAAGGCATTTAAATTTCTGCTTATCACAACTTTAGAGTCAGGAGGTTCTTACGTGGGATATCCAGTCCATAATACTGCTAAAAACAAGTCAATTGGCATTATTTGAGTTTTTTATAATGCACCATAATTTGATGCATTTTAATTAATGTTTGACAGGCTTTCTGTTCTAAAGATTTCTTTTTTTAAAAAAAGCAGCTATTTGTATAAATGGCATAGTCTTCTCTTTGAAATCAGTTTTTGTATGACATTCATCTCATCTAACATTCAACTTGATGAAACATTTTATCCTGGTACCCTTCAAAGGCATACCACTGACATTTAGCAGAAAACAGTTAGTCATTTGTTTTACAGGTAGATATTGGGCTTCTCTATAAAATTGAAATGAATGTGAAAAGTAAGGCAAAATTATGTTTCATGTAAGAGAGATTGAGACAAAAATTATTTTACTTCAAACATTTCCACAAATTGGGGTTCAAGAAAGGCTCTGTGGGAGGCAAACATTTACTGGAATAGGGTAGGCAGAAAGGAAAATGAGTATATCAGCTTATGTGAAACTGACTGAAAATTAGCTTAAAGTTAGATGTCAGGAACTACAGCTGGAAAAACAAAAAGGACCAAGTTTTAGATGTTTTCAAAAGTACATTCCAGCTCACTTTTAGTTGAAATGCATTCAAGTTAAAGGAGGAACATCAACTTCTATTTTAAGCTTCTTCATTTTTCATTTTGTTCTGCTAATCTAAAACTAAGAGCTAGCAGAGCACATTGAAATGTATGTGATGTCCCTCGTAGGCACTTTTAAAATTGTAAGTGTAACTTCCCCAATTCTCTTATCAACATTTTCTATGAAAAAAAAAAGATACTCCATGTACTACACATAATTTATACATGCACTTTCCTTGTCATGGATAAACTTACATGACAATATTCATTAATATTAACTTTCCCATTTTCTCCAGTGAAATTCCCTCTGACAAGGGATCACTCTGTAAAGCTATTAAATGATAAATTAACACTAGGCTCAGGATCAAATTGATTATTAAGAAAATATAGTTGAACTTCTTCATTCATAAGAAAAAATATATTGACAATAGAACACAATCAACACAGTTGATTTCAATGGCAAAATCTCAGCAAAATGCCACATTCTAGTAACTTTACCTGCTGATAGAGACATGTTTCACAACCATTTGTGCTGAGAATTGGTGTTTCCTCATAGGCAGTTTCTGCTGTGTGATTATTTGCTCATTTCTAAGCTGTAACACTAGAGCATTAAATTATATATGTTTGTTCCTTCTCATGGCTACTGACATAGACCATTAAGGACATTATTTATAGGACCCTCATGTTCAGAGATCCAGCGTTGTGAACTGTGCTCAAGATATGTTTCCCATTAGCTCAGATATTACAGAAACTTCATCATATGTCTGAACTTAAAATCTCCCTGTATGCAAAAAGAAAGTATGCTATTTTTTTTTTGCTTAATTATTGTAACCTTGTACTTTTTATTGGAAATGAATAGAATTTATGCTTTTTAAAGTTTTTGAAACTTTGGTTTACAATACAGTATATGATTAAGAAATATAGGAGCTCATTTCTTCAAGTGTATGTTATTATAAAAAGGACCCTGTAGTCTTCCACCATAGCCCATTGTGCCCCCTCCCACAATCCTTGCCACCTTCTTTCCCCCTCTGGTAGTCTCAAGTCTACAGTAATTTTATAGTTTTTTTTTTTTTTTCCTTTCTTGGTTTGTTTTCATCTGATCCCTGGTTTTGGTCACAAATTTCATTTGATAATGAATCTTGTATGTGTGGGGGTGTGCGGGTGTGCGTGCATGTGTGCGTGTGCATGGTGTTTTGCAATTTCCCCATTGATTTTCCTATAGGAAAGACAATTCCTTCCTCTGTTTTCTTGTGAGAAGGCATGCACTTATAATTTGTAAGTTTCGGTGAAATACAACTGTTTGTAATGACTCAAACCTTATAATCAACTGTTAGGGTAAGAAGAGCTAATTTAAAAGCAGGTTCACACAGGCAATTGAGCTCCTACAGAGACTGCATATCTAGGACCTGAACAAGTTTTATAATTTTAAATAATTCCTTGTGGTATAGATGAAACATTGCACTCTCTTAGTATATATCGCTTGGTTCACAAAATATAAAAATGATATATGTAATACTAACTCAAAAGTAAGAGCAAGATTATTACCGCAGATGCTCCATTCTCAGATTTATACATTTGGAGCACTCTAGGACTCTCCAAGTTGTCATTCTACAGAACAGTCACCATCCTTCAGTTTCACTGCCTTCAGAATTAAATGTTAGGGCATTATTCAGAAAACACTAAACAGTAGTTGAAGGTTTTTAAGCATCAGCAATTTTACATGACTGGAACTAGAGAAAACTAACCTGACAGTAGATTGTCAGCTGTATTTGAGAAGATAGTGCCTGGAAAAGAAAGGTCAGACAAGATATAGTCATTAAAACCTAAGTAAGAATTAAATATAACTTAAATGAGACTGCTGGAATAGAAATGGAAAGTGAAAAATAAATGTGAAATATGATGCACTATCATGATGAAAAATGATGCACTATCATTAGCAATTATTAAAACTGATTGATGCTGGGAATGAGACAGAGACTGTGAAATCTGTGTCTGGCTAACTATGTGAATGAGGATCTGCACTTTACAATCACATGCCTGATGTGAATTTGCAGCCTCCTTAAAAAGCCCCATTCTTGTATAACTTTTGTGCTAGAAGGTTTAGTGCTACTAACCTTCTAATACGTGCTCATCTATTTCTAAGTAACAAAGGTTGAAAGAGTTGTTTGCTGCAATTCCTGGCCTCCAGCTTCTCACCATTCTACTTGTAAAGATACAGGTGAGGAAGTGCCAGGGGAATAGGTGACCCCATGAGAGTCCTTGTCATTAGAGAGGGAATATTGATTGTGTTAACCAATGAGATTTTCCTAGTACTCTTGAAAGTGGGTGGAGACAGAACGGTTTCAAAATGCCTCTCATGAGGCTATGTTGCAAAGGACATCACATCTGTCCCCAAAGCCCTTTCTCTCCTTCTGACAAACCAGAATTTCTGGCAATAATAACATGATATAAATTTCTTTTATATTGAATCTGACATTTGATGTTGAAAGACTTAAACGTGTGTGAGTCAGAGAATGAATATCCATGATATTAGAAATCTGAATGTGTGCCTGTGATATTGTAAAATGTTAACCCAGATGCCTACTCAAATTATATCATTAATTGAACATTTAAATTGAATAATGTTTTTTATGGATGAAATCAAAATCCATTTCTATAAAGATGTAATTTCAGTTAAAAAAAAGAAATGGTGGTGCTGAGGAGGTGAAGTCAGAGTCCTAGGAAAGTGGACAAATTAAATCCACTCTGCACCCAACAGTATTATTAATATCACTGTGGTTGGCAGTGATTTCATCAGTAAGTTTGTTTTTTAGGTGAAGGTGCAGACAAAGGTGATGCTCCAGACATTCTGCATAGAATTGACCTATTTAAGAGCAAGGGCAGGATACTTGGTGCAGTAAGCGTACCTGCTAGGACCATAAATCAATCTCTTAGACTCTTAGAACTAGAAGATTGTTATAGCATAAGGGTTCTGAGCTGGCCTGCAAGCCATTCATTACAAAGCAAATGTTCCTTGTTTGCAGCATGGTTTCCTCATGACTTTGTGTCAGGTTCCTGACAGAAAGATTTATATGTATGCACTGTTTGGCTGGTACATACAAGTGCACAAACTTCCTTATTTGCCTTGTTTGTTTTTCCTGATGCAAAAAACAAAACAAAACCAGCCAACCAACCTGTGGCCAGGTTATACAGAGTTTAGTACACATAGACACCAAACATAAGAAATATGCACCCTTATTGTTATTATTTATGATCCGTTATTATAGTCTCAAAATCACTTTCTAAGTTTGGTTCTCAAACTGTACAACCCCACTGACTGAAACCATAAAAATAGAGGGAAAAAACAACTTTGTGTGTGCGTGTGTGCATGCATGCACATGGTAGTTGGGCTAAACAAAATAACCATTAGAGGAGAAATTTTGAACTAATTTATGCAAACTTTGTATACTAAAGTTAAACATACTTATTAAAAATATCTACAATATGCTAACATGTTGACCTAAAAAAAGTTAATAAAAGAAACAGTACTTTTATCTTTTATTAATAATTTTAGTTTTAAGTCATATTAATATAACATATATTTGTATTTAACCTTGAATTAAAAGGATGTGTGTATGTATGTGATGCATGCAGGGGGGTGTGTGTGTGTGTGTAAGAGAGAGTGGGAGAGCAAGAGTAAATAGAATTATATTTGAAAAAGCAATATAAAATATGCAAGTCCCAAATTTTTATTAAAAATACACATATAAAGAATATTTCATTTTGCAAGAAGGGCAATGAAATGAGTATATTCTGATAGTCTTCCCTTTAGATTCTAGTTGTAAAGATGTTCTGCTAAGTAGTCAGCAAAACAGGTTTAAACAATGTAATCTGTACTCCTCGAGTTGCACATAATTTAAAATTCACAATGCTCCTAAAATGATTAATTACATATAAATTATATTCTTTTTTTCTGTGCAACTCAGTAGATAATTACACATAATTGCATTGTGAGAGAATAGGAGTTACATGTCAGAGACTAGAGTTCCTATTATATGAAATTAAGAATTTAAAAAGGTTTCAAAAAATTTTAAAACAATATTTTGCTTGTAAAGATTCCTAATTAACCATAAAAATTTGCATTGTCTTGGTCCGCATATAATAATAATGTATATTTGTGTCGGAGACCAGTTCAGGTGAACATGGCTGAGGAGAGATGTCCGGAAGAAGCTGAGAAACAAAGGCCTGACAGAGTTTTAAGAGCAGCGGGACCCAGGGGACAGACGGCTTTTTAGTCCGAACTCAAGCGTCCAGAGTGACAGGAGTGACTAACTTTTATTGATACAGACTGTCCCCAAAGTTAGTTACAATATAATGATTTATATCGTTTCCAAGTTTAGCTTTTAGGTCACAGCATAGTTAAGGCACACATTTACCACCAAGGTTCTGTGTGATCAGACTATGCTGCTCTCCCCTTTGTTCTAGTTTACTCCCTAGGCTTAGTTTTACTGACTCAAGAAAGAATATTTTGATCTCTACAGGGGCCAGTCTTCCGACCAATGTTTTATCGGTTTTCCAGTTATGGCCAGTCTTCCAGCCATGACCCTGATATTTTCTTGTCCCAGCAGTTCATGCCTAAGGAGTCTCCACTTCCACTTCACATATTAGGGGGGGTCTCCAACACATCTGCTTTTTAATTTGATTCCTTCCGAAAGTTTTATATTAGAAAAAGAAAAATCTGCATGATGAAAATGAATTCACAACTTTTCCTGCCCACTTCTATACCCAAAATGTATAGATCGCCTATATGATCAATTTTCTCAATGTTTTCTCTCTTTTTTAAATTATCATATGTATTCTTTTCCTTTAGATAACAAATGATGTGTTTACTAATATTTTCTAGACCTTTGACAAATTTTTAGAGGTCTTAAATTTTTTGACATTTTATAATCAATTCAGGACAAATCGAGATTCTTTCCATTCATGTGAGATAAAGGATTAGTTTTTTGCTTTAGTGATGGAGCTCTGGGAGACTTCGAGGCCACCATTATTTACCACGAAAGTGTTCACCTGCACCTTACCTGGAACTCCAGCTGAAAACATTAATGAGCTAATTAGGTGGTGGAGTAGTGGGGTTCAAGTAGAATGGGAGGTGGCTATTTTCACCTGGAAAAATTATTGATGAATACCTAATATATTTTGGATCTTGAGTTAAACTGGTAACTCTGCATTAGGTAGAAGAAGCTACTTCATTATACAATTCATATTTTCTCTCAAATTGCCGGTTATTATAGCAAATTCTTCTTTCCCATTGAAGCTTTTCACATGCAAGGTGGAAGAGGGTGATATCTGTCCCATTATCCCATTGTCTTTATAAAATCTATGCAGGCTGCTACCTAGGAAACTTGAGTGTAGGAGGAGCTGTTCTGAGAGATTGCACATGGTTCCAGTTGCCAAGGAAACCCGTGCTTTTTTCCTGTGAATGTGCAAAGCAGTTTCCTTATTAGGAACTGGGTTAACAGTCTTCTCCAAGGAAAGCTGAGTGGGAAAGGTAGTAAGTTCTTTTCATACATCTGAGCTGAATTGTAAACTCTGTATAAGCTGTGATGAATTGTTTTTAGCATGTAGGTTTTAGTGATAAAAGTAAAGTTGTATGGGTTATTTCAAATGATTTTCATCTGACATAATAATATATCAAAATCCAAAAAATCTCTTTAAATGAAAATAGGATTATAGGAATATAGAGAAAATGAATTTTTCTGAATATTAAATGACAGATAGTGACAATGTGTGGTACTTACCCAAATCCATATGCATGTTGAAAGCACACTGTTTGAATGATGCTACATAAAAATACTTTTCCCCAACTACTTTTATATGTAATAATACCAGTTTATTTTACATAATTGCTATTATTGTGCTAAAAAGCATACTTATTATTCCACTACCATTCTATTTCTTATACTTTTGTGGTAATTAAGCGACTCTAAAATACTAAATTCCAGGTCATCTATTATAAACCTTATATGATCTATCATAATTTTTCATAGTTTATAAGTCATCCCCATCAACGACATAAAACAAATTTAGGTAAAATTGCCTCCTATTATGAAAAGACCACGAAAAAGCAGGTGCTATAGAGAATAAAGTTGCCAAATGTGGGAATCTTTACAAACTTAGCAAGGAAGCCATTTCTTGAAAACATTAACTGCACTCTCAATGTGTATCCTTATGCTTCCAATCTAAATGCAGGCAGTTGCTGATACATGAAAATATTTTATTGCAATAGTAAGCAGGAAAGGATGTTTCTTCATCATGGGAAATAATTAATGAAGACCCATTACTCTGCATATTCTATGAAGCACTCAAGTTGTGTGAAAGTAGGGATCTCCATGTTTCACTGATGGAATGTATATTCTAATAACATTATATTGGAAAAATATCTTAAATGCTCTAAAATATCATTAGTTTTCTTTGGATTCAGTAATATATTTTTAAGGCAAATTTCTGAAAAATCATATGTGCAAGGATAATAATTATACTTACCTAAAGTCCCACATCTAGTAATTGATAAAATACCCTTAACATATACAGTAGTTATGTGCTGATATAGAATTATTAAAAATAACAATATTGGGGAAAAATACCCAATCACATAGAAAATATGCATAATAAAATAAGTGAAAAATAAATTGCACATTAGATGTTAAAAATATGACATAAAAATGGTGGAAATACATCACAATGTTAAATGTAAACAATTGTGTGTGTTCTTTTTCCTTTGCACTTTTTCACTTCTGCTAAGTTGTTTGCACTGACCAACATTTTATACTTCTGTATCTAGAAAATATTATAAAGTATTATAGAGACAGTGTTTATGAAAGGTTCAAATAATATAGAGGGATACTTATGAAATAATGTTAAATGAATAAAAGAAAGTTACCACACTATGGAAGTTCAAACAACAAATGACAACAGTCTCATCCTGGGTTCCCTTCTCAAACCAGATGAGGAGCCTGTTTTCTGCTATTTTGCGGACTGGGGTCACCTGCAGAGGGACCACACAGTTCCTAACACCAGTTACAGAGCTGTGGGCAGAGGCAGCAATGGGTAGGTTGTAAGACTCAGGCACCGGAAGTATAGTGCAGGGAATAAAAGTAAAAGATCCAAAACTCCTAAAGCCTCCAATTGAGAACAAAATGTTACTCAATGAGAAGTATCCTATGTGAGTTTTTATAAAAGGTATAGTTGTAAGAAAAAATTAACTAATAGGAAGGCAGTTTTGTACCTTAAGAGCTCGGAGAACCACTGTGTGACTTGTTTTGTTTTTATGTGTTTTATTTTTTACATTATGCACTTTATGGTTAAACATATACTTTTCAATAAGATCTGAAAACCCGGGGCCTCCCTGGTGGCACAGCGGTTGAGCGCTGCGCTGTGGAGCTGTAGGCAGCGTGTGATGCGAGTTCGAAGCCCAGCCGGGGAGAATCCCACATGGTGCGACAGACCTCTCCTGCCTCACCCGCTGCTGCCTCGCCCGCTGCTCCCCTCAGCAGTGTATTTCTGATCTGCCTGTTCTTCTCCCCACTCTGTCTCTGGTGAACCCTCTCGCCGCCTGACGCCTCTGGCCTATACCCCAGCTTGTATGTATAAATAAATAAATCTTAAAAAAAAAAAAAGATCTGAAAACCCAAACTACCTTTCCTAATGCAACATCAAAATATGGGATTCACAGCATTTTAGAAAATATAGTTGGCCACTAGGATAATTGCTATGAGTCCTAGCCATCCTATATGTATAGGCTTGTAATATACAAATCTTAAATGGCTTCATATAAATACTATAAGACACATGAGGTGCTGTATTTATGAAATACCATCAAACACACTGGCAAAAGACATACACTCTTGAATGAAATCATCTACCAAAAATTACAACCAAGCACACAGAACAAATGAGAATAATGTGAGCAGAAACCTGATGAGCTTTCAGAGATATACTTAGTTGCAGGTATAATATAGTATTTCAATAAGTCAGAAGGAAAAAAAAATACCAGATGGTATAATTTACATGTGTAATATCGAGAAACCAAACAAAAGGTCAGAGAAAGCCAAACTTAAAAAGTAATCCTTGAGAGCTGACTGTTAAACTGAAGGAGCCAGAGGGGCATGGGGGGTGAGTGAGAACAAATTTGGGGGTCAAGCACAATGGACTATAGTGGTGGACTATGGGGTATTTTGGTGGTGAGTGAACTATGGTAACAACACCTGAAGAAAGGGATCTTATACTTTCAAAATACAATGTTGTAAACCATGACAAAAAAATTAATATTAAAAATAGATCTACCATATGATCCAGAAATTCCATTCCTAGGTATCTACCCAAAGAATGCAAAAACACTAATTTGAAGGGATGTGTGAACTCCTATGTTCATTGAGGCACTATTTACAATAGCCAAGCTATGGCAAGTGCCCAAGGATAGATAAGTGGTTTAAGAAGATGCGATAAATATACACAATGAAATACTACTCAGCTACAAATAAAAAAGATCAACATTTGCCATTAGTGATAGCATGGATGGAATGGAGGGGATAGTGCTAAGTGAAATTAGTCAGAGGGGAAAAGACTAATACTAAATAGTTTCATTTATATGTGGAAAATAGAGAATGTGTGGGGAAGAATCAGGGTATAGGCCTGAGGCACAGGGGTGAAAGAACTCGCCAGAGAAGAGTGGAGAACAGAAAAGGCAGATTTATTGAAATACATTGCTAAGAGGAGCAGCAGGTGAGATGGGATAAGTCTATGTGCGAAGTAGGCTTTGGGGCTCCCTTTTAAAACATGTTTCTCAGGCTTTTCATGACACAGGAGTTAGCTTGGGCCAGTTAGTGCTGGGATGTCTGGTCTTGGGCATTGACCTTTAACACAGAATGTGTCCTGACCCTGCTTCTGCATTCATGGCCAAAGTTATGGCTTCATCCCATAGCAACTTTATCAATTCCCTTTATCTATTCAAGTCTCTCCAGCCTTCCTGCAAGGCAAGGGGTGAGGACTTATACTTTAAACTTATTAAATGACACCCCTCCAGAGAAACACAACAAAGGGTTAAGCAAAATCAAACTGACAATAGACCCTAGAAATCTGTAGAATTGAGGCTACTAGAGTGAAAAGGGTAGGGGAGAAGGCAAAGTGGTTAAGTGGTAAGAGCCAGCCCCCCATTCCACTACTGAGAACTGACTGTACTTGCAGGTCTTAGTGAGGGCACTATTAAAAACCTAAAAGAAAAGAAAAACACAGTCAAGTCAACTCAGCTAGATTGCCTCATAGATTTATGTTAGAATGCTTCTTTTTTAAGCAGTGAAAGAAGAGCAAACTGAGTCTTTACCTAAATAGGAAGTCAATTTTCCTAGTGTTCTCAGACTGCCAGCAACCTAGACTCAGTAATCACATATAAATTACACAGACCAGTCACTCTTATCTGTAGACAATTGGAGAAATATGATAGATTTAAAAACATACATCACTATCAACATAAAAAAGAGGTGATTTAAGCAGCCCCAGGAAGAGGTTTCCAGCCCTCTTTATGTCTTTTCAGGAGAAAACACCCCTGAGTACTGCCAGTGGGGTCAGACCTCCTCCTGTGTGTTTCTGGCAACAATTTGGTTCAAGCACCTGTCTGATGGTGTTCCAGGATTACCTTTGTTCTCCTCTAAATTCAACTGGATCATCCAATGGCATTTCCTATGAAAAGAAAAGTCACAAAAAATAAAATGTTTTATTCTGTGCATCAGTTAAAATGTACCCTAAATAGGACAGTATACGAAAACCCCATGACAACCCATCCAAATTTTATCAGAGAGTGAGACCTCCTGATGTGATATAGAGAAGGATGCAAGTAGCCCCAACAGCTTTCTCTAGTACCAGTGTCAGTTTCAGATATTAAAAGCAACAAGTCTGTTATGATCTTAAAAATATAGTAATTTGGGGATAAAATTTTCAGAGATGGAATTAAAGAAAACAAGAAGTGTATATATGTGTGGTTGTCACCTGGAGAAAAATAGAAAAGCACCAAACAGGGCGAAAGCTTTCCAGTTGAAATCCTTTCAAGGAAATACAAACGTTTTAATGTTTGGGCTAATCTGTTTTCAGAATTTACATCAGGTTTATTCAACATTCATACTGTTGACATTTTAGATTGCCTATTCCTTGTTGTGAAGGATCATTTTGTATGTCTTAGGGTGCTGGCCAGCACCCCAGCCCTCCAACTACTCTATGTCAATAGCACCTCTCCCTCGTCACAAGTCATGACAATTAAAATTATCTACAGTCATTGGTTAATGTCCCCTGCTGGGCAAAATGTCTCTTAATGAAAAACCATTGACACATAACTAATTGAAAGTATTTTATTCCTATGTATTTGTTTGTCTGAATGTATTTTTATGAGAATATAATAGACTAGTACCCATTCAATTTCGCCATAACTATTTCTCTAGGGATTTTGTTTTGAGTTTTGCCTGAAATAAACATAAAAATAAGCTAACTTTGCACAGCACTTTTTGTGTATCAGGCACTATTGGAAGCACTTTATGTAGGTAATGGATTAATACTCATTGCAACTCCATTTTGTGTATGAAGAAATTAAGGCAGAGAAGTTGCTTATAGTCACGCAACTAACGACTGGTAAAGCTGAGAGTAGTTGATACCCACACACTGTGATTCTAGAATTCTTGCCTTCATGCAGTATACCCAGAGAGAAAAATGACTATCCTTGAAAATGACTGAACTCCGAAATCTGTGCCTTCTTATTTAAAAAAAAATTAGCGTCATCCAACTATTCTGAGCCCTTGTCATCTTTAGCCTGGAGTACTGCAATAATCTCCGATGGTGTTTCAGTTTCTTCCCCTCTTCCTCAAAGTCTCTTTCTACAAATCGCCAAAGCAATCCTGTTCAAACATATCAGATGATGTCACTCCTCTAAACCTTGCAATGGTTGCCCATGTTACTCTAAGTACAAACTCAAACCCTTGTCATAACTATGTGGCTTATGCGATGCGCAGAACCACCTGTCTAGGTTCCAGAACCATCTCCTACTTTGCGTGCAGTCAGCCATCTCCTACATCAATCCATGTGGATCAGAACCTTGGCTCCTTGGCTCTCACCACTCTTTCTGCCTGCAAGGCAGAAACCTTCCTAACCTTCCCCTAACCTTTCCGGTCACTATTCAAAAATCACCTTCTTAGGCCACCCTCCCTGCTGCACCCTATACAGCAGCACACAATCACCCCTCTCTCCCTCGTGCCTGGCTTTATCATTCTTCACCATACTTGAACCTATTTGAACTCTATGTACTTGTTCTCTTCTATATTTTTTGAGGCTCATCCTATAGAATGTAAACCCTGTGAAAGGAAACCACCTCCTTTGTTTTCTGTTCTATCTTTAACACTTAGAAGAGCACAAGAAATGTGTAATTGTTCCACAAATATTACTGAAAGGATGTAGGATCTAAAAGTGAGATAATGGCACTTAGTGACAAAATAACTATGAATATGGCTAATGACAGGACCCTCACTTCTTTCAGGTATAGAGCTTCTCCTTAATCTAATGGTACAATTGCAATTCAGCTAAAAGATATTTAATAGTGTTTCATGACCCTCAGCTGGAATATTTAGAATGTTAGTCCTAGTGGTGGATTTATAGTTGTTTGAATACCCGTGGATATTAATCTTCAGGCTTGCCTGAACTGGCAGAGATTTCTTTCTCTTAGACAATGTCATATAAACATATGCTAGTCACTGACTTTTTTTTTTCAACAAATACTATACACACAGATTTTATGATGATGTAGAATTAAAAAAATGGAAAATATATTGGATAAGATCAGCTAGAAATCAAATAAACTTCAAAAAAATATTCATACCATCAAATTACTTAAAGAGTTAGCATCCCCAGAATAAAAATAGCCTCTAAAAATAAAAAGAGACAAACATAGAAATACATTGCTTATTATTAGGAAGCTCAATATTTTAAACGATTTTTAAAAAGCTAATCTTTAGAAGTAATCAGTGAAATAGATTTTAATATGCAATGATAATTTTCTGTCATATAGGCCATATTTTAAAAATTTATCACTTTCAGTGCTCACCGGGAAAAGTATGCTATTTACTGTGGGTAGGAGTGAAGCTAGATACAATTCGTTTAGAATGCAATTTGATGGGGCTCATTAAAGTTGAGAATGTTTGTATAACTTTGGGCTATTTGCTTAATATTTACATGGACTGCTTAATTTTGAGCAAGACAGGCCCACATCTGCTCAGTAGCTTCAGTGATTTAAATGCCCCATCTTGAAATATTTTAAGCCCTGGTCAGTCTGATACTTCTGCCCAAGACTTTGATCCCTGAGAGAACTGATGCAATGTATAAGGATGTTGGGGTTCTGTTATTAGTGGTAGCGGTGAGATGAAGGGCTTAGTGCTATAGTGAAGCTTTGTTACTGCCATTTAGCCCTAATGTTTGTGATAGTTTATGTTCAGAGAGTTGATGAAATGCAGGTCATTTAAGTCTCCAAAGAAGTATAAAACTATGATGAGATAATGTTATATGCCTTTCCTAGTTTTCTGACTTTTTCTGAGTTTCTCTTTAATTCATGATGATGCTATGAGCTACACAATACTGTTATGATAAGTTGTTTTTCTGCCTAAATAAACTAAGTTAGTTCCTGCATCAGTGATGTTGAGAATCTTTTATTGGCATATCTTCTATGGAAATATGTTATTCAGGTCCCTTGCCTGTTTTGTAATAAGATTATTTGTTGCTTGTGAATTGTAAGAGTTCCTTATGTATTTTGTCTATTTATCCACAACAGATATATGGTTTACAAATATTTTTTCCCATTCCATCATTTGCCTTTTCATTCCTGATTGTTCCTTTGTTGTGCATAACTTTCTAGTTTGATGTAGTCCCATTTATTTACTTTACTTTTGTTGCCTATATTTTTGGTGTCAAATCCCAAAAAAATGTTGTTGACAATTTACACTGAATCTTGAATTTCATTGCTAGAATATTACTAAAATTGTCTTGATTTCTGCTATGTTGCCCATAAGCCTCCTAATTCTATTATCATATATTTCTGCCAAATATTTACTTATTGAACACATGAAAAAAAAACTAAGAAGAGATTAGGGAAAAAAACAATTTAATAGCAAAAGGATATAATTACTGTTAGAGAAAGTTAAGTTTTTCCGCTTATAAATTCTTATTAAATTGAAAGATTTATATGAATAGTTGAAACAGAATTTCTTTAGTTATCTTTGTGGTCCCATATTTTTCCTAAATATCTGAATCTGCAATTTGGAGGTTAGTTTCAGTTGTCGATAGTTTTTTCTAAAAAAGTTCCTTTTTATTTCACATATTTAATATACACAGGTATATTACACAGGTATTTGCTTTCATCTTACAAACTTCTATTCCAGTTTAGGAATTAGATTAGCAATTCCAATATGCCCTGATTACAAATTTCACAAATACAGCATACCAGATACCTTGGTGTAACAGTCTAGCGGTTTGTGAATTAGTCTCCCATTATGGTGGACAGAATTCTAAGAGGAGTCACTTGTACTCCCATCAAGTTGCCCACTCCCTGGTGTATATGTCCACTTAAAATTCTCTCCCCTGAGTGTTGATGAGGCATACCTGTGCCATGGAATTCCCTTGAGTAACTATGTTACTAATCTACTGACTTGGAGATAATCACAAAGGGGACATGCATAACCTTATGTCATCTAGATCTTTGACCACATTCAAGTTGTTGTGCATGTAGTTCCTTGCTGTTTGCAGGATGAATTTTCCTGTTCTGGGTGGATATTGACAGAGGGTCTCTCTTAGTTGCTAAAGGCTGCCTCAAGTTCTCTCTCCCACTACGACCTCTCCTTAACATGGCAGCTTTCTTTCTTTTCTTGAAACCAAAAGGAAAGCATTTTCTGATGTATCTTTCATTCGTCATTTCATTTTTCTGATAAACTTTTATGTAAATGTCTCACCTTAGTAGGTCTCCTTGAATTGACAGACATTGAGAATCATTTATCATGGTCATGTGGTGACTTTATTTTTATTTATTTAGCTGCCTAAGTATATTTGGTCAATTTTGTAACACTAGACCTTCTCAAAATCTCATTTATTATGTAAGCTTCATATTTCTAGGTGATTCTTTTTCATTATAGATTCACAAGTAGTAAAAAAAAAAATTCAATGATTTCCCCATGAGCCCTAAATATAGCTTCCTCCAATGATAGCCTCTTACATGATTATAATAC
This sequence comes from Scalopus aquaticus, assembly GCA_004024925.1. Classification (NCBI taxonomy): domain Eukaryota; kingdom Metazoa; phylum Chordata; class Mammalia; order Eulipotyphla; family Talpidae; genus Scalopus; species Scalopus aquaticus. The sequence continues at coordinate 88,083 of PVIJ01000907.1, forward strand.
ATTATCAAGCCAGTAATTTTCTTTTCTGATGTATAATTCCTGTAAATTTGTGATACATGGATAATACAAACTGCTTTATAATCAAAGAAACAGTGAAGTATTACCCTTATATAGACAAACCATCGCCCAATTAAAACTCTTAGCAACCTCTGATCTGTTCTTTATCACCATGATTTTGTCATTTTGAGGATGTTGTATATACCATGCATGTTTATGATATTAATTTGGGTTATATTTTCTTTTTTTTAAATAGTGTTTCTAACAACTGGGTAGTGTTAGATTATCAAGACTTTAATTAACATTTTCCAAATTCCCAGTGATGTTGAATGTCTTTTCCTGTGGTGATTTAGGGTTCTCTGAAGACCAGTGTGCTGGGTAAATTCTTTCTACTCTGGATGAACCATAGCTCCAGGTTCCCCAGGCCTAATGGCCTTGCATTGTTCAGTTTTCTGCCCCAGGGTAACTATTCTCTGTTGGGAATCATTGAGCTTACCCTTTACTTTTTCACTGTATCAATTGATTGACCAAGAACAGAGAGTAACTTCACATGTACTTACAGGTAAGCTTCCCCTCAACAGTTTTTCCTTCTCAAAACTATATCCTACAAATTCTAGCTGCCTCAGTAGCCCTAGTTCAACAACATTTCTACTAACGTAGCCTAGAAGAAAACTGGGGCATTTTTTGGTGTGATCTTTGGGCTTACATTATTTTTCTTTCTACAGAGATCAACTGCCCCAAACCACTTCTTTTTTTTTTTTTTAAGATTTTATTTATTTATTTTTGTGTAGACCAACTGGGGTGCAGGCCAGAGGTGAGGGGGGTGAGAGTATTGACCAGAGACAGAGTGGGGAGCAGAACAGGCAGAACTACTGAAATACACTGTTAAGGAGAGCAGTGGGCAAAACAGAAGAGGTCTGCTGCCCTATGTGGGTTAGCTCCCTACTGGGGGATCAAACTCAGGCCATTGCAGTGGGCCTTTGTGTTGGTACTGCTGAAACTTACCCCCTACACCACAGGGAGGCCCCCAAACCTTTTCAATACCTGACTCATGCATTTCAGACAATTTTACAGGTGTCTCTATTGTTACCAGTTGTTCTTTCAAAGCAGAAATACATTTATTATTTTTTAGATAAGGAAATTTTTATTAAGACAAGCTATTTGATTATTTTAATGAACCTAAACGATGAACAGAAGTGAATTTTAGTCCAGATTCTCTGATTTTATATCCAGTATATTTCTATATCACAGCTATTTTGCAAATTAATAGCACAGAACAAGTTTTCTAACTCAGGTTTTATAAACTTCTCAGGTCATGGAATGATGCAAACATTTCATGTGAGCGAACCTAAATTTTATGACCTTTGCTTTTTCCTTAATCTTAAACACATATGCAACAATAATAGCACCAACAATGATACATCTGTAGGGTGAATAGCTCATAGAAAGCACATATACTCAGCAAATGGTAAAAGGATAGCATTCCTTAGTAAAAGAAATCTATCAAATGGATGAAATTCGTCTAATAAAAGTCTCATTTTCTTGTATTTTATGTCTTCTTGTCCGTGAAATGGGGTAATTTTAAAATGAAATAAAGCTTATTTGAATGAAAGCACTTTATTTATTAAGCATTTTCTGTGTCTAAGACGGCATTCTAAGTGCTTACAGTTACTACTTCATTTAAATATCATAATATGTTATGAATCAAGTTCTATCGCATCCCCTACTTTACACATGATGAATCTGATGCATGAAAAAAAAATGAAATATCTTGCCCAAGGTAATTTAACTAATGAGTAGCACAGCTAAAATGCCACTCAGGAAATCAGGATCTTAAACTCCGCTTTTTTACCTTTTAATTATTCCTTTCAGATGGGAAGCTGGGGGAAATAAGCATACACTGTATTATTTTAGACATTATTTTTCAAAATCAATTTTTGGATGGATATTCATTTTCTCCATAATGTATTACTGTGTTCAAGAGATGTTTAATTTTAGTATATAAATTCTTGAAATTTTATCTCAGATAAAATAATGATGTACTATAGAATAAGAAAAAAAGCATTTTTCTAGTTCTGCATTTTTAGTCTTAAATGAAGATTAATATTTGAGAGCAGATGGAGAAGTACATCATTAAAATAGTGTTCACAAAAAAAAATAAATAAATAAAATAAAATAGTGTTCACTGCGAACACATATAATTCAGAAAGTTCAAACCAGTTAAGATTAGTCTTTAAAAAGTAGTACTTTAAAAAATTAATCTAAATAAATTTATGGTTCAAAGAAGCATTTAAAATAGCTCCCTGAAATGAAGGAAGTCACACAACAAAAAAGATGATGAGTAGTGTTCAAATGCAAATAGAAAGTATTGATTAAGGAGAGTAGCTTCTTAGTATAAGTAAAGAAATAAATACTACTGTTTCAATTTCTATTTTATGTGAAAATGAAATGTCATTCCCAGTCAAAATGTACTTACTAGTAAGCGTTCAACAATTAGAAAATAATTGAACATATGTTGCAGTTTACCACTAAAAATTCCCAGCATTAAAAATAGGAGAAAATAATAATTTACAAAAACTTACATCAGAATGCCTGGATGTTTTCTTTTGTTCATATTTCTAATCCCTTAGAAAGAACATATGTATACATTTATATTTGAAAAGATATTCTTATTGAAGTAACATTGATTTACAACATTATCTTTTTAGGGGTACAGGTTCACACCTCCACAATACACATTATCACACCAAATCCATCACCAAACCATCAATAACACTGGTCAACACTGAGATAGTTACTGACTTAAAAAGGCCCCAATCTGTAGTATCTTGGTGTGCTGAACATGAATATAACCCTGAACATTTTTTATTAGCTCTCGTTTTGAAGATATTTCATATAATTCATTTTATATGTCTCACTGTGTAAATTTAGCCAGTAGGACTGCAACAACATCCTAAATCAGCCTGGAATGATGTAATATTGCATCACATTGCATAATACTATCATGCACACATCATCCAGAGTTGAGTAATCATTTTCTGATGCAATGCAATACTACTGCCAGGCAGCTGCTGAAGTAAGCTGACGTCAGCAGTGCACTAAATAAAGCCCTGTCGGAAAGGTTGAGCATTGAAAATATATCAGATTTTGTGAGAGACAGTTGAAACTACTGTTCCATAGAACTGTTATTATTTTATCCATTTAGGCACAATACAGAACAGTAATGCCTCTAAAGTGCATTAATAGCATGGGCAATTTCCGCTCTATTTGTAGGGAAGTGACATTTGCCAACCAGAAGAAAAGTATCACTTCTCAAGTGAAGAAGGCTTATCATCTTTCCTTTGGATGCAAGGTTGGTGACCAAGACAAGCCGTAGGCCCCGCATATATGCTGTGCTCCATGTACAACACAGCTTTCACAGTGGTGAAATGGCAAAAAACCATCGATGCTGTTTGCAGTCCCCATGGTGTGGAGAGAGCCAAGCAACCACATAAAAGACTGTTACTTCTGCTTGGTTCCTCCTCTTTCTGGAGGAATAATGAAGCAAAAGAAGTCAAGAATAGTCTACCCAAACATTCCGTCTGCATTAAGACCAGTTCTACATGGTGAGGGACTTCCTATTCCAGAACCTCCAGCAGAATATTCTCTTGATTCATCTGATGAGGACAAGGGTGAGCAGGCCTGTTCTTCTCCTGTTCCGTCAGCAAGCAGTGATCCAGATTTTCACAGTGGTGCATCATCAACTCCACACAGACTAACACAGGAAGAACTAAATGACCTGGCTCGTGATTTGGACTTATCCAAGAATAAGGCAGAATTGCTAAGATCAAAATTTCAACAATGGAATCTTCTAGAAGAAGATGTCACAATTACTTGATATTGAAAGCACCACCAGCAGTTGGAGACTTTCTTCAGAAAGGAACGTACTCAGGTATGCAAAACAAGCTTGGAATGCTTTTTTGCCTAGTGTCTACAAACTTTCTTGGGACTGTTAGGGCAGAAAACTGCAAGGAACTAGTAGACAACATGCTGATGCAGTATCAGAAACTTGGCTGAAATATGTCTCTAAAGATCCACTTCCTTCATTCCCAACTGGATTTCTTCCCTGAAAACTGGTATGGTTTGTGATGAACATGGCGAACATTTTCATCAAGATATTGCATCAATGGAACAAAGATACCAGGGAAGATGGTCCACTACAATGCTGGCTGATTACTGCTGGACACTCCCCAGAGATGCTCCTGAACAGCTGTATAAAAGAGAGGCGAAGAAATCTAAGCAGTAGTTTATGACTTGATTTTTTACAAGTATTAACCGTAGGCCTATTACCATTGGCATGCATTTCGTGATGTAAACATCCATTTATTGCAGATTTAAAAAAAAAACTAGAGCCAAAATTAGAATTTGACTGTCATATTCATGTTGAGCACATACAAACTGATAGGAAATGACTAATTTTATTTCAGTAACATGACTTTTGTAAAAATTTGTTGACCAGTGTAACCTTATACCATAGGGGTCCCTCCCTACTTTGTTTTGATCCTCTCCCCTCTGACAGCCTCAGCTCTGCAGTCAAACTTTGTTTTTGGTTTGGTTTTGTCCATCCCTTGTTTTATTTTTTATATTTTACAAATGAATGAAATCATTTGACGTTTGTCTTTCTCCTCCTGACATTTCACTCAGTGTGACTCCCTCCACTTCTATCCATGCTGTCTCAAAACAGCAATATTTCATCTTTTTTGTAACTGAAAAGTATTCCACTGTGTATATATTCCAGATCTTCTTTATGCAATAATCTGTCCTTGGACACTTAGTTTTTTTCCATAACTTCTCTTTTGAAAATAGTGCTGCAATGAATGTAGCAGTACATATGTCCTTCCCCATCAAATTAGTGTTTTTGTACTTTTAAGTAAATATGTAATTTTTAATGTAGTAGTGTATGTCTACATACCACATCTTTCCATTTTGTCAAATTCATTGTATTTTTGCATTTATCTTTTCCTTGTCTTTGTGCTAGAAAGATAGGGTTTCTCTTGGAGATTTTGCTTACTAAACCTTCTGAACAGCTCTAAACTGGGATCATTCTAGGTCAAAGGTGGGAGATAAATGCAGTAAGGAAAAAAAAAACACCAGAAACCCCTCCCCATGTTGTTCATTCCTCAATTTTTGTCTGTTGTCTTCCTTGAGTGATTAATTTTCTGGAGTCTTCAGGAAGCTACTGCAAGCATATTGTGTAGTTTGTATTTTCACCATAGTTTATAAGAGATGAGGAGATAAGTTCCAGTGCATTTATTCCATCTCTGTCATCACTGCAATTCCCCCATTGGTTTTAAGCCTGTTAAGCTGGAGACTAGAAGCAAAGGGAAAAATATGTCATTCTCTATATATTTTTTATGCAAGTACTTCTAAATAGTGAATATTTTTCTAGAACATTAAAAACATTGAAAAACTATGAAGTTGGTATATTAAAATCTATATATTTAAAGTTTAAACAGTTTGTTAAGATATAACTTAATAATTTTATTTTCCTAGTTTAATGGAAACAAATTCATCAATAATATTTTTAAAGTCAATTTCTTTACTTAGCTTGCTTTTAATTGAAAAAAGTATTGCTTTATATTATTTTCGACCAAGTAACAATCTTAAATAATTTTGTTAGATTATTGAAACATTTTTTTATCTTGCTTGTAGCTAACATTTTCATATTCTCTTTATCATGGATTTTTAAATATGGTATTGCAATATTATTTATTTTAGTTACTGAGTTTCAGTGCTTCTTTACACCTGGCCCTTGAGTTGGATACCTGGTTTACAGTTCTTCAGAGCTTGTCAGCAAACACTGGAATTAATGTACTTCTTCCACTGTATGCTATATAATCCAGTATACAATCAACATTTTGCTTTGTTGAATGGAACTGACTAGCATAGCTTGTTTTGCTTATCATTTTGGTTTTAGATATTGAGGTTGTCTTTTCATTTAACACTAGGCATGATACAGAAATTCTGTCAAACTAGGCACTCCGTTACAATGTAAATAAGAAGTTAGTGCAATTAAAGTTGAGTTCATATGTTTAGATAATTTTTTAGTTAGTAGAATGAACAGTAATTAGAAATGTTTCAGATATTTAGTAAATTTAGGTTTGACTTAATTACTCCTTATCTTTCAATCAATGCCCATTTGGGGATCTAGTAGGCTACTCATAAGATATAGCAATGAATGTTTGGTTTATAAACAGCCAACTACAACTATTTTTGAAATCTCATTTTTATTTCTCTTGCAAGGCTACTTTTCAGTTTTAATGAGAGAATGAACAAAATTATACAAATAAGGTGAAATTCTAATCAGTTTCATTTGATTTGAACTAAATAACCAGAGTACTTATTTATAGATAAAGGAGAGGTTCTTTTGCAAGAGGAAAATGAGAACATATGAAGCAAAAGCTAAAGTTTTGGGAATGTTTGGAAAGTAGTTGAATTTACTATCTATTCTTGTTCTTACATTAAATTGTGTATCTCAGATAATGAACAGTATTACTATGCTTAATAATAATCTTTACATTTATTTCTCAAAATATCAAAGACTGCTTTCAGCAAACATAATTTGTTATAAGTATAATGAGCATAATTTGAACATTAGTATAATTTAAAATGAAAATACATGCACTTGTTTGACAAAATAAGTTGCTATATTTTTCAATAATAGAATAAAGCTCAGCCATTTCATTAATAGAAACCTTCTTCAATAGATGGGTATTTATGTTGGATAGCAAGGACTCAATATGATTCATAAAAGAGAGCTTATATCTTTTAGAGTGATAAATATAGTATCATTCACCTAATGTCAAAGTTTCTAAAAATAATGTGATGAAATAAAGCATGAGTCCTTGCCATCTATAATCTATATATGGGATTCCTCACTGTTACTATTCTTAGCTTAAGTTTATAGTGACCAAACCAGTGTGCCAGATCTTGCAAATATTTCTCTAAGAGTTTTTTTTTTTTCTTAATTTAGGGAGGAAAAAGAAAACAGGAAATCTGACTGAAGTTATTTATCAAAAGGGTCACATTAACTTTTGTTGATAAGATACATTTTGTTCAAGGATTTCTTGGCTGACATCGTCTATATGTGTATGATTTGTAATACCTAATATATTAAAGTAATCCAAGTTTAAATATATTTGTTTCAAAGCATCTTCTAATCATAAATTTTTAATACTGTGTGACTCTGAGAACTGAATATACAACATGAAAAAGATAAAATTGTTCAGGAATTAAAGCACAAAATAATGTATTTGTAAAATGTTTAAGCTCTTTACTAAATGAAAATATAGGTGTTCTTTTAGAAGACAAGAAGGACAATCACACTTCTACTATTTGGGCAACACTGCGGATAAATAGTGAAAACATTAACCACAAACACTTAGAAAAAAATTCTTTATATCGTAATGCAGGAATGTAAATTGAAATATCTTTCAGATATCTCTATAATAAAATGTAATATTTATATGAGCACTAAACACCTCTGTTCATCTAAATCATATATATTCCAAGGAAAAGTAAGAGACTTAAATTAAAAGAAATATCTCTAGCACAATTTCAATAAATTAATAACAAAATAATACTTAAGCTATTTTAGAATGCCACAAATAAATTTCTTATGATTTGGTTTAGAACAGATTAAATATTTTTTAGTACTTTTATTTTGGACAATGACTATACATGGGAATGGGTGTTTCACCCAGATCATTGCTCTATAGAGAAAGCAATGTGCTTTCAAAATTATTACTGCTCTACTTGTGATGGAAATACTATCATGCAAATTTTACTTTCAGCTCAAAAGATTATTTACTTTTCCCCAATAGACTGTTTTTCTTGTTTGCTGAAATGAAAGTAAGAACCAAACACATGGATTAAATATGGGTAATAAAAATCAGCTTTCTTTTAAGTTGTGAAAAAACATAGGTTTTGTAAGAAAACAATTTTGCAGTTTCTAATTACATTTGTTATTTAGTTGTGGAAGTTGAGAGAAAATAAAGGATCATATTGCACATTTTTAAGTAATTAGCAGCAGAATGTGAAGCCTATACCTATTTCAGCATTCTCTTACTAAAGCTTACAATATTTTCACTATGTCACCATTCAAATATTCAACAGAATATTGCACAAGCACTTCCTTGCCTTTTAAAGATGGTGGATGATGAGGGTAATTGCCAATAGACAATTATTCTAAAGTGAACATTTCCAAGTATATAATTAGTTGAGAGGGCAATTTTCATTCCATTTGGGTGAATTTAGATAGCTGAATCTTGCTGGAAAGAAAAAAAAATTTTCTAAAAACAACTACTTAACAGCAGGCATGCCAGTCATTTTTTCTATGTGTAGTTACAGTCCTTAATGTGAGTTCTGAAAGGAAGCCTTTTTCACATGGTCAGCAAGTTCACAGCAAGGTAATTTACATTAATGGCCGGTGAGCACCATGAAGTAGGTTTAGAATGTATTGAAGGCAACTTCTGGATTTCTGAAAGAATATTCTGGGCATGATTTTCATAAAGGAACACACAAGATTAATAAAAGGATCCAGATTAAAATGCACTTGACCAAACCATAGGATGATATAACTATCTTCATAATAAAATGAGACAAATGAGACATTAAAATGGATGTATTCCTGGGAAAGGTACACCGAATAATGAGGGAGAGATAAAAACAGCATTTTCTACTGGCCATTTTAACAGTTAAAATTGTGTTAAGATGCTAGTAACGAATATCAGAAACAAAGCTGAATTTTATTTTCACCTCAATTAAATCTAGAGGCGCAAAGGCAGAGAGTCCAAGATTGGCACCACAACACATGATCTTTATGCTTCTTGCCTAAAGCAAATGGCTTATATACAGAAGCCATCTTATGTTCAAGACAGCATTTGGAACTCCAACCATCATTATTAGGGAGCAAAAAAATAAGGAGAAGAATGACAGAAAGAGATCTGTGTCATTTCTCTAAGTTCCTTAAAACTGATCTTCTCCAGAAATCCAATTCAAAAAATTTTCCTTACATTTCACCACACCTTATGTATTCTCATAGCCATACGCTGCTACAGAAAGGCTGCAAAATCAGCCTTTGAATGGGAACATCCCTTTCCTAATAAAATTAACACTATCTTTTGCTTGAAAAAAAAATGAGAATGAATGAGCAATCATTTAATGATATTAAGAAACTGCAATCAGCAGCTTCTGTCATAAGAATGAAGAGTGAAATGCTATGTTCCTTCAGTTATTCATTCATTCACTACTCCACCCTCTCAAAGATGCTTATTAATTATCAAAATATATACAAACTACTATACTAGAATTAAAATACAAAACAAATTCCTTCAAAGAATGCATAGTATGGAGATCAAAAAATACATAATAGACCATAATAAACCTGTGCTATAGATAAACAGGAAGCTAAATTTATTTATACATTTATTTCATCATTTCAAAATATCTAGTAGTCACCAAGTGTCTGATTTTATATGTAAATTATGTCCATAAATAAGATCGAGCTTTTGTGACTAATATAAGCTACTTGTTAAGTTTTATTTTTTCACTTTTTTCATTCTTCATTTTGAATCCTGATTAGGTTTCACCCCAAACCAAGCCAATTAAAACAGAATCTCCTGAGTGAGAGCCTATGTTTTTATTTCCCCAGGAAATTCTAATTAGCCACCAAGATTGAAGTCCACTGGCCTAGCGCAGTGATTCTCAAGGGCAATTTTTCTCTTTAGGGATGTTTTGACAATGTGTAGAGACATATTTAAACTTTACCCCTCGGAATGAAGATCCGTGCTACCAACAACTAGTTAGAGGCCAGCGATTCTGTTAAATATCCTACAATGCCCGAGTCAACACCCCCCCCTCCTCCACCACCACCGCTACCACCACCAGTGTCATCTAGCTCAAAGTGTCAATAGTGTCAATACCAGCGTAGGTCAAACTGGCAAGTAAACTGGCAATTATGAAATAGAGCAGCTGTGCTGTAGTAGTGGAAAAACTATACACTGCTGGGCATTTGAGAGGTGCGTCACCGCAGCAGGATTTTTTTGAGCAGTAATCCTAGTTGGTCCTGCTAAAGTATGTGCAGGAGCACCAACAGAAAGAAGTGTCACAGGTCAGAGGCCAGTGTGTCTATAGGCCTAAAGGAAGAAGACAGTAAAATGCAGTGCTGTAGAAAATGGTCTTGAGTGGGAGTTAATTTATAGGATAGTGGCTTTGGAAAGCAAAACACCTACAATTTACAATATTGGCTATTTTTCTTAAACTCATAGTCCAGTGTTCTACTGATCTTGTTGGTTGCTGAGTCAAAATGGAACCATGAGGATGAAGAAAATGTGAATAATTTATCTTAACAGATGTTCCATTGACATAATGGTCAACAGGAGTTTCCTTTGAACAACTCCTAGGGTTATGTCTTTCTTCTTAAAAATCCTGTTGTATAGACCTTAATATTAAATTTTTCAAATGTCCTTAGAATTTTTTGATGCTTTGACCATAGCTCTAATAATAATGCCTTTAACAGCAGTAGCTGACACTTTTTACAAAACAGTTTCGATTGATTTCTTTTCATTTAAGCGACTATATAATCTCGAGAATATGACTTCGTACCTCAACGTGTTCGTCTTCTTCAAACACCTTCCTCCAAAATTCCAATTCTGATATCCTACCATATCACCCCTCCATTCTCACCTCCCTCCACCACCATGGCCTCACTGCATTTTTCACAGAGTCTAACAGTTATTTTTGTTGTGTTTTGCCAGTTTGTTTTCTTTGGTTATTTATATTCCACAAATGAGTGAAACTATTTGGTAATTGTCTTTCACTTTCTGAATTATTTCACTTAGCAGCTAACATCTTTTGAGTAATGATGATGTGCTAAACTCTCTATTTATATAGTGTCACTTAATCATCACCAAAACAAAACAAAAAAAGCTACCATCAACAACAAAAAAGAATAATGATTTTTAGGAAGTTTAAATAAATTTTTCAAGATAGTATAGCTGATTAAGTCTAAATATGAATCACACCTCCAAAGTTTAAATAATTGGAACTATGCTATATTGCCTCCTGTTCCATAGAAGGTTATGGTTGTGCGACTGTAATACAATTAAAATATGCATTGAGGATTCTAAAAAGATCCATTTTTTTTTATATTGAGTTCAAGGAATCCATCATTAGATATAAAGCAGAGATTTTACTCTTCCAGTGTTGTGTCTCATAATTAGAACTAATTGATGCCCATAGTTTTCAGGATCTATGTTCCAAAAAAAAAAAAATCACATTCAGACAATCTAGTATTCTCATTAGAGATAAATGAGCTGTATGTCTTTTCCTCCTTTTGGTATATTATATTCTTATTGTCAGCCCAATTCTAAATTCACCAGTTTAATTAACCTTCCAAAAATATAGTAGTTGTATCAGACCTAATTTTATGCAATTATTTTTGTTTGATTTTGTTTTATAGATGCTGTCAATGTTTTCAACTACAGTAATGCTTTTATTTAATTGGATTGTGAAAATTATTTTAACAAGATCAAATTAACATAACAAATTCCTTTAGTTTATGAGAAATGTCTTAACCATTCTTATGCCCTCTTTTATTATTTTTTTGTTGAGGTAATTTTGGTTTATAATGCTATATGATTTGGAGGTAGAGGATGACACCCTTCTGGTGCTGTAATCACACCACACCTACACCCATTGTCTTTCACCATGGTCCTTTGTGCTCCTGCAGCCCTTTGCTATTCCCCTCTCCCACTCCAGTAACCACATTTCTATAGTCAGTTTTTTTTGTGTTTTGTTATTGGTTTGACTCTATCTGACCTTTTTTTCTTTTTCTCTATTTTCCTCATATAAGTAACACCATATGGTATTTCTCTTTATCCTTCTGACCTATTTCATGTAGCATAATCCCTTGCAGTTCTGTCCACATCATTCCAAATAATAAGATTTTATATATTTTTTTTAATAACTGAGTACTATTCCATCATATATATATATATATATATATATATATATATATATATATATATATATATATCTCCACACAAACACACACCCCACATCTTCCTCTTCTAATCATCTGTTTCAGGGCACTCTTAGGTTGTTTCCAAAGCTTGGCTATTGTCAACAATGCTGTAGTGAACATAGGAGTGCATATATTCCTTTGAATTTATGTTTTTGCATCTTCAGGCAGATACCTGTAACTACTGGGTCACATGGTAGATCTAATTTAAATATCTTGAGAAATCTCCATTCTGTTTTCCATAGAGGCTAGAAAAGTCTATGTTCCTACCAATGGTGTAGAGAAGAATTGGTTCCCAATTTGGTACATGCATTAATAGTATTTGGGGAGGGCTTTCCTGGTGGCACAAAGAGTTAAATCTCAGTACTATGAAGCTATCTGCAGCCACTGCAGCACAAGTTCGATTGAAGGGAACTTCTCACATGGTGCAGCAGACCTCTCCTGTCTCACCTGCTGCTCCCCTCAAGCAGTATATTTCAGTAGATCCACCTGTTCTGCTCCCCATTCTATTTCTGGTGAATCCTCTCGCCCCCTGTCCCCACATCTCTGGCCTACAATCCAGCTCTTATATGCATAAATAAATAAATCTTTAAAAACATATTAGTTGGGGAATTTGTTCAGAGTTCAGAGTTCCAGGTTCTATTCAAACAGAGTATCATATGGAATGACAGAGGTAAGGCCATGGAAATATGAATTTTTAAATATGTTTTAGAGATTCTAGGACAAATAGCTTGGAATAGAAAGACTCCATGTTGACAACCATGCCATTATTTGACTAATTCAAAATCAGAGGAAATGACAAGAAAAACTGGTGGGAGGAGTACAACCCAATATAACTTCTGTTTTTAGTACTTGTTTATTTTTAACTTTTTGTTTAAAATAGGAAATATAACCCAAGAATACCTTCATTAATATATTCTTATATTTCACTCTAGAAAAATTAGTCAAATCCTTCAATATGTAACTTCTTTTATTTTGAATGAAGTAAAATGATAAAATAGATACTGACATTTCTACATATATTATGTCATATTTTGCAGCAGAAGAATGAAATGAAGAGGATATGTTCATATTGATTTGCATTATAAGCCACAAATTAGATACAATTTCTTATTTAAAATGATGAATGCATTTGGATTTTGAATCCAAATGCACTGAAGTGGTTTTTAAAAGCTAATGTCAAGAGAGAGTTCATTTGTATTTTGTTAATGTACATCACTAATGATGTCTGCAATTTTAAATGCATTAAACTGTGGTTGACTATTTCCCTGTGTACACATCCTGGCTCTGAAGTTTAATCGGAGCTCAATAATGAGCTACACTTCTGTCTTTTATCCCCAATTACTCTATTATTCAGCTCTAATGTGAAGGCAGATCAAAGTTGCACTTGCATGTGATTTCTTGCCTTTGAAAGTAGAGTTACATTGTTTAGGATGGCAGAGGTTTTCTAAATGGAATAATATTTAGAAAAAAAAACTGGTTCTATTTTTAAGAATTGAGTTCTGTGAAAATCTCTTTCAAAATAATAAAAAAACTTCACATGTACTATTACAAAGAGCAAGGAATCTTGGAAATCCTCCATTCCATCTCTTTTATTTTTCAAATAAGATTATTACCTTGCAGATAAACTTTCTAAGGATGTTGATCCTAATAGTGACAGAATGACAACTGTAATCCATGCCTTCGAAAATTCTGTAAAACAGGTTTGCAAAACCTCTAGTTTACAAAAGCAATTAAAGCAGTTAAAATGCCGAGAAAAACATTCAAATATTTGTGTTTTTATTTTTTAAAAATCTGTTAGGCATGTTAACATTTGGGGGGGTTGAACTCTGTCAGCTTGGTTAGGTGGGGCCTTTATTTACTAGAATATGCTTCCCAGCAAGGTTCTGGATTGGAGTTTATCAAGAGACCCAAAAGGAGTAAGTAACACATAGTCATTATTCTCTGAATGTTGCTGTGTTTAGATACAAAGACAGACAGATGCAGAACTTTGATAACTTTCAACTTGCCCACACTATCCTCTGTTTTACATACAGCTTTTTTTTTTTTCCTGGTCATTTGTCCTGATGACTAATCAAGTCCCAGTGTCTGGTTAGTTATGAAATGGGGATTATAGAACATTTGGGGATCAAATTCATATGCCAGGATCTTTGGATAATGTTACAGGGCAGGGATAGGGGCACCCCAGAACCCCCAAACCTGTCTTTTTACAATAGGTTCTGCCATCTGCCTCACAAGGACAAAACATATAAGACCTTAAGTGGAAAATAAACTTTAATACAATTAGTGTGATAATACAGAAAAGACAAAGAATATAGTTTCTAAACTAAGCACCCAAAGTTACCCATCACCTCGTGGGCAAAAGTCCACCCAAATGGGATTGGGCCAAGGCAAGGCCCGAAAGCCTGCCACAAGTCTAAAACACCTTTCGGCAGGGACTCATAGAAAAGGGTCAGAAACAGCCAGACAATTTTGGGAGGAAAAGGACAAAATCAAAATCAAGATTAATGTTGCCATTGTCACCTCCCCATTGGTCTCTCACCCACATCTGTCTCAATCAGTACAGGCCAGTGCAGCTTCTTCACATGTCTCTCTGCTCCTTGTGCCTCTTCTGGCTCTCCATCCTGCTGCCTTCCTTCTCCCTTTTTCTCTGTTTTTTTTTTTTTCTTTTGTCTTTTCTCCGGCTTCTTATCTTTCCTGCTCAGCTCCACCCTCCCTTGGGTGGGGCAGGGAACCTGGGACACTCCCCTTTCCTGAGGACCACCCTCTTACAATAAGACTTGTGTAATGTGAATTTATGCTTTTAGATTTTGACTTTGGATATTTGTATTTTCTATTTGTATATATATTTACTTTAGAATGTTGCGAAGATTGGCTGACCACCTATTGCCAGGATTGTCATCCTTCTATTGTGTTTCTCTGCCCAAACTCTAAGCCAGTGCAACATATATCTTCTCTCTTTCTCTCTCTCCCTTTCTCTATCTCTCTTTCTCTCTCCCTCTCTGCCTCCTCTCCCCCACCCTCTTGCCTTCCCCACTCCCTCCCTTTCCCTTTTGCCTTCTCCCTTCTTCGCCCTTCCTTTTGGCTCCCCTCCTCCCTCCCCCTTCCTCTCTCCTTCTGCCTCACTCTGACTTTGTATTCTAAGGATTTACCAGAACAAGGCTACCTTAACTCATCTTCTGACCCTGTGTATCCTTTCTGTTTCCCTTTTCTTCATCAAGTACTAGTCATTCCTGTCACTTTGGAAGATCAAGTTTGCAACATTTCTGTTTAAAATGTGGTGGGCTTTATTATCAAACACAGGAAGATAGAGAAGTTTCCAAAATTGGAGATGTCAGAGATTACCATTGTCCACTAATTTCCATCCTCTACTTTTACTTTTTTTTTAATTACTTTTACATAGTAATAAAATTATAGCTGGGGTTGTGTCTATACTTCACCTCCCAGGATGCCCTGCAGTGCAGATGACAATGGCCAAAGGTCTAACCTGCTTCCAATGCAACAGGAGCATATAGTGTGTGTGACTTTCTGGGGAAAGGCAAGTATGTGACTGCCCATATGTCACTCCATGTTTTCCACAAGTTGGAATAGTAACTATCAGAGCAATTGGAAGTCATCACTATAGACCACAAATTCAGCATTGATAAGGGTCTCTAAATGACAATGTGATGGCTACGCCCTCAAACACTCAACTCAGAGCTTATGAAAAAGAGTAGTGAACTTTGATATTCTTTGAGCCACTGTTTTTGGGGATAATCCATTATACAAGCTTAACGCATCCTCCCTAAATCAGGAGATATAACCTCCATTTTGGTAGAGGATAAAAAGAAACCAGAATGGAATCTGAGAGTCCAAAGAAACCTGTACTAAGTTTGAAAAAAAAGATAAACCCACAACTCCAATAAAATCAATAAACCCTAAGAAGAAAAAAAAATAGAAGAAAACTACACTAAAGCACATGGTGATGAAATTGTTTAAAAGCAGTGCAAAAGAGAATATCTTAATTATAACCATAGTCAAAACATATATCACATATAAAGAAATAAAAATTAGTATAATTAACAGGTTTGTCACTAGAAACAATGGAAGCTAGAAGATATATAACACCATCTTTACAATATTGAAAAAGTTTCCAAAATCAAGTGAAATATATGTTTCAGATATACAAATGCGGAATAGTTGCATTATAGTAATGCAAAAAGTTTGAAAAGTTCTTCAAGCAGCATTTGAGGAACAGAACTTCTTAAATTTAATACAGCCCAAATTTTAAAATGTTATCCTCTCAGGATTTTATTTTCATGTTTAAGAAGTTTTTCAAGCCATGGGTATAAAAAGACATTCTCTACTATTTCTTCTAAAAGTTAAATGAACTTATTTTTAGTATTTTTTTGTCTTTAATTTATCTGTAATTCATTTTGCGTCTAGTGTCTAGTGTCTAGTGTAAAGTGCATTTATTTTTTTTACAAAGGAGAATAATCACAATAGCCATTACTGAATTGTTCATCCTTTTTCAAGTGATTTTCAGTATCATCCGTGTAGATCAAATGTCCATTTAAGTGTGAATTTTCTTCATCATGATTTCTCCTTTTTTTCTTTCTTTCCCTGTAACTCATTGTCATAGCTTCATAAGTTTTAAAAGTAATATGAAAAATTCCTACGCTTCATTATACTTATTCAAAAACGAGGCTATATTGATCTTGCTTAGAAGTTGGGAATTAGCTTCATATGTACAATGATAAGGCTGTGGAAATACTGATTTCAATATTTTTTGATTTATTTTAGAAAGGTTTATTAGAGAAAAACATTTTTAAAAAAAAACCAGTTTACTAGCAAAAGGAGAAAGGAAAAGAGAAACGCCTGCATAGACACAGGCAAGCAGTGCCCTCAATATCATTTTTTTTAAAGAAACAGAACAAATACAATTTTTAGGACAAATTTTGAATAAAATATTTAAACAACTGTTAGTCATATAAATTAAAAAAATGCAGTGAAGTCATATTTGTACAATATATGAATTTATATGTGAGTGATTAAGAACAAATGGCTTTAGACATCTCTAGATTTTTTTTCTAAAAAAGCATGATCTCATTAACATAATAAAGAAGAGTTTGAATGGGTTACTATAAAACTATGACTGCATTGCATTGCAAGACTAGGATATAATCAAAAGATGGTTATCATAACATTTAACATATAGTAAAAACTCAATAAAATGAGATCGTAATTATTTTGAGTAGTATATACAAGCATGTAATCATATAGAAATACATGCTTCTCTTTCTGTAATGTGGAAAGATTGGAGTAATAGATGATATATAGTTTCAAGGTCAATAAGCCTTTTAAAATCATTTATGTTAATAAGTTATTAGAAATAAAATAATTTATGGATAGATATGAAAAATGGATCATTGAAAGCAGCAATAATTCAATAAAAATTAAAAGTAAATTTGAGTAGTTTACAATTATTAGTTACTAAGTTAAAACTCATTATATTCAAGGGCCTCAGGGGAAATTTTTCAAATTAGGAAAGAACCATAAACTCTTAGAGAGAGGGAAAGAATAAAATTTTAAAAAGCAATTACATATAGTTTTTTCCATTTTCATACCTGTGGCTCTGTTCTATGTAATCATTTTGCATTCCTGATTTTCATTAATTCTATTTTCAAATAACTTGCACTGAGCGGTTTACTGAATTATTTCTATTGTTAGGTGCATAGAAACTTTAAAGTCATATTGTCAAGAAAAACCTCTAATTTCCTTTTAAATATAACCCTCTCTGTTATTGATTCTCTCGTAAACACTGAACACTTAAAATCTATTAAGGCAGTACAAATAGACACATAACTTGAGACTCTCTTAAAATGATTCATCATTTGAAAGTGAACTGCAAATCTCACAATGTTTAATTGGGACTAAAAACAATGGAATGCATATATATACACACACACACATATTTTTTAAGTGAATAATCATACTCTAAAAATTTCCCTGCAACATGGAAGTTTTTTCACCATTGGTACTATGAATGGAGGTCCCCCTAAAGCCAGATGTGCAGTTTTAATCAGAACTCAGAAAGCTCCCCTGTTAATAGGACTTTCAGAACAGAATGGAAACACCTGAAACAATGAAACAAAGCCAGAAAATCTATTCATGTTGTAAAGCTCAAATCAGAATTTTCTAGGCCACAATCAGATTAGATCAACATAGTTCAACTAAAATCCTCCCGAATGGAAGGCAGCATATTGTTTTAATTGTCTACTCCATTGTATAACTTTTGTTTTATGCATACCTCCTATTTTATGGCATGATATACACTGTAAGGGTGGAGAATATATCCCCTGTCCCCTGCATTTCTCTCAGATTGCCCAAGTAATCAAATTATCACCAGCTAGATTAGTAGGAGGATAAAAATACAAGTTTAATTATGTATGTGTGGAAAACCAAGATGGACATAGGTTCCAAATTCAAAGGAGCAAATTGAGGACATATATTCTGAGCTAAGAAATGGGATAGGAGCCTGGATATTTAAGGAGAGCGGAAGGGGAGCCTCCCTGGTGGCCTAGGGGTTAAGTCTCAGTGTTATCACCACTATGGCCTAAGTTCGATCCCAAGTTAGGAGCCAACCCATATATGGCACAGCAGAACTCTCAAGGAGAGAGGAAGGGAACTCATATGGCCAGGAGAAGGTGACTTACCTGGCAAAGAGGAGATATTCTGCAATTACATGTTTGTCCTGCAGTTTAGAAAGGTTTCTATGATGGAAAGGTTATTTTTAGTAAAATTCTCATTCTGGATAATACATTTAAAATTTATTCTTCTATTTAGTTGAGGGAGAGGTGAGACGTGTAAGACCAGAATTTTAACTGACTTATGTCAAAATAATCCACGTGCCAAAGTGACGTGTCTTGAGGAGGCCTATCTGAATCTCTAACCTTCAATAGACACGTGAACACTGATTTTCACTTCTCCCATTATTTTTTAAAATCATTATTTGAACTAGAATCTCTTCACTAAATATCAAAGTCTTATGATTTAAAAATTATTACACATCTCAAAAGTCTTTTAAATTCATATTGCCATGAATATGACTTGTATTCTGAGAGTCTTTGGAAAATTCTAGAAAATGAACTCAGGGGTAAAGTTAAGGTCTAGCTGTTCTTTTTCATAAACTCTTACCTTTTAAGACTACCTAACTTTGAATGGCTCAATGTAGGTATAAAGATTCTGAAAGACTCAGGGAAATTACATTTAATTATATAATTCCCAATCTCTTTTAAGGTTGGATAGTTAACAACTGAACTGCATGAGACCAAAAACTGCATGCCGTGTTCACTGAGTAACTCCAATCTTTGCTTAGAATTGTATCTAACACCAAGTAATATCTTCACTACATATCTGGTGTGTGAAGGAATAGATTCAGAAAGTCTGACTTAAAACTTGATTAATTTAATTTACTTAGTAATATATATAAACCACAAACAGCATACAAGTTTTATTAAATCATTACGAATCAGTATCCTTTTGTTTATGTAGTACTTGTTCTCAACACCTGAATATGAGTGACCTACTTTACTGATGATGTATAATATGCCTAGACCAAGGCAACATGGATTCATCAGATTCTCCTGGAGTCCAGGAATATCCAGAGGATCCCGGAACAGTATTGCTCAACTGATCCTGCCTTTTTTCTCCCTTATTATTCTTCCCCATGGAAAGATTATGCACACAGGAAAAAAAAGTACGTTATTTACACACACACATAATATGCTTCCCAAATATAATTGATTGGCTAATTGATCCATAAAATACTTTCTTTTCCCAAATTATTTACCCAATTTCCAAAAATCTCAGTTAGAGTATGGATAATATAGAAGGTAAAAATGTACTTTTGTAAAATCTCCGTTGTGATTCTCATTCACAAAATCAATGGGAATTATTTATTTTTTGATATATTCTTTCCCTTCACTAGGATATTATGGATATAGTGGACAGATATTAAATTATCTTTAAATCTTAAGTGATTATTCGTAAGGAGAGATCTTGGTCTTTGAGTAAAATACAGAAAGTGAATGGGACTTTGGCTCATCTCTGGTGGGGAAGGGCAAGAATGTTCTATACATGAGAAGATGGTTGTGTATAAAAATTTTGTGAACAAAGATATAGACAGATATTTGCCTGCCAAAAATTGATATTTATTCTTTCCATTGTGTAGAGCTATTACAGTTTATTAGATGCAAAGTTAGGAAAAGCATTTCAGATTCTTTGTAGTTGTTTGAACCAGTAACTGATATTAACCAAGAGGCTATGAATGGAATAGAAATTATATCATTCAGTTACAAACCTAGGTTGCACAAGTCTTCACTTTGTACTCTCCATTCTTTCTTTTATTTTTTCGCTTTCACCTGAATAACATGGAGATAAACCCCAAGGAATTTTTAGAAGCTAGAAAACTAAAGGAGATAAGCCTCCATCTGCATGGGTATCTAAAGGACTTCATCAAGTAGGACTACCCAGTCTCACCAACCTACAAACCTGCTCAATATCATCAGATGTACAAAAACTAGACATCTATTTGTTGGGGTGATCTTGTTGATCAAGTTGAGTTAAATTGTTATCGTTTCTACTGTAAACTGCAAACTCTTAATAGTTTAACATTCTATAAATGGTCAACACTACTACAAGCTAATTCAACCCTGCCTCTAACAGCTGAAATGCTGTTACAGTTGTCCCTCCCAGAAGAGTTGTTAAGTGAAGAAGCCCCATTTGGCAAGTTCAAAGAAGGTGTCCAGTTATCTCAAAAGACACCATAAAGTATCACAGAGAGTCAGAGTGTCTCAGGACTGATCTACAACAAATACCATTGTTGAGACTTGTTTCACAGCCTGATTAAGTTCAACAAAGAGAAGCAGACACTGTTACGGGCAGCCTTATATACCATAAGGAGGTTATGGCCATCCCTGATCAATCACAAAATGAATGAATGAATATTGTACATGTTATCTAACCAAAAGGTCCTTATAGAAGCTTAAATTTTAGAGTTAGATAGCATTTTAATAATCGCCTGGTTGAAAGAAACTGAAGCCTCCCTCCCAAAAAATAAATTAAAAAACTGAAGCCTATAAGTAAAATGTCTTTTTAAGGCCAATGAGCTAGTAATTACCTCACTGTCTAGTATTAGAAGAAACATTCTAGACAATTCTGCTTTAGGCAAAGGTGGTCAAAGTTACAAAATTAAAGCTATGAGATAAATAAGTCTGGGGATATAATATGCATTGTGGTGATTATAGTTATACAGTATTGTATATTTGAATGTTGCTAAGAGAGTATATTGAGGAAAAAGCTTTCCTTTCACAAGGGAAAAACTTATAGCTATCTGAGGTGATGGTGTTAACTTATTTTGGTAATCATTTTGCAATATAAACATATATCAAATCATTATGTTGTAAACTTTAAGTTTACATAATGTTATATATCATTTATATCTCATAAAACTAGGAGGGTGGGAAAACTTGAAATGGCCCTAATAACAATGGTGTGACTGAATCCTTAAACTCAATTCAGAGGATATCCTGGTCCATATCACCTAGGAAATTTAGGTTTTTAGACATGACTTTAGCAGTTCCAAGTGAGCTTTAATTCTAGACCCCAGGATTCCTAATCTTCATTTTCTGTGGGATGTGCTCACAAAGATGACACAGATACCTTCCAAATTGCTGTTTTGAATGATACACAAGAAAAACATGAATACATGATAAAAATGCCCAGCATGGTGTGGGCATGGTAAATACTCAATTTGTATTTTTTCAATACATGTGAAACAAAGAAAAAATATAAAACCACAAAACATGATTCAGAAGTCTTATAAATACCAGCCAATTTCACTTGTAAAAGATCACTGAAGCACATATTCTGGAACAAAGCGGGTACAAAGAAAAGAAATACCTCTGTCTAAGATAAAACATTATCAAAGATGAAAATTGCTTTTTTTTCAAATTAAAAACATTTATAATTTCCATTTCTAAATATAATAGAGATTTTCATGTTCATACCCTGTAGAAAGATATTTGTTTTGTGAGCTAACATTAAAACCTAACCAACTGTAATCATAAGAAATTCATATGTCTCCACACCTATGTTTTTATTTTGTCTTTTCACAACATGGAGCCAGATTTCCTAAGGGAATTTAAATTCTAAAATTTAAAGAAAATTCTGAAAATAACCTCAAAATTCCATTTGCTTTGCTGCTCAAAGTTTTGCATTTTTCAGTTTTATTATTAGGTTTCCAAATGTTTCATGATTTCTTTCTGACATACTCACACTTTTGTAATCAAACCCACCAGCATATTCCTCACTTGATGCCACCCTTAGAAGCTGGCATCAAAGCAAATCCTGCATGACAACTAGTATGATACGTTTCATTTGAAGGGTGATTAGAGGGAAATGAAGACCAGATACCTTCACTGACATAATGAAAATGTCCCCCATTAACAGTACCCACCACCACACTCAAGCACACTCACAGACATAGAGAGCCAGAGAAAGGCAAGAAGTTCTTGGAGGTCGTTGCCTTGTTTTGTGACTTTTAAGCATGAAATTTAAAGATGTCCCCCAAATACCGACAGCAATAGCAGGGTGCAAAGAAATACAAGAGGAGGCAGTTTGTTGGTTTGTATACAAAAGGTCTGTAGATTTACTCATTGTAGGACTCTATGATGAATGTAGACTGTGGAGGCAAAAGTGCACATGCTGATTGTGCCTATTTGTTTGTATTTGCTGTTTGATATGCGATTAGGTTTTTGGCCTCAAAGCTCTGTTTACATTTTCCAATGTCTGTGAACTGAAATATGATGTTTTGGAAACCCTTAAAATACTTTTAATCAATTTCTTTAAAATCATTGTACATAACCATATAAATCAAAAGAATTGGCTTCACAGAGGCAAATGTGTTAGACTCTAACATATTCAAGGCGATAAATTTTAATATTTGAGGAAATTTAACTGAATTCCTTTTTTTTTGTTGTTGAGACTACCAGAATTTCTAGTCAATGAATGATTTAATACATTCAAGAACTAAAAAGCAGGAAAAGGTTAAATGAAATATATCATTAGTAGAATAACAAATGGTGAGCAATTTTATTTTGTTACCTAAACTGGAAAATATTAGTGCTGTTCAGATAAGAAGGGGAAGCTGTGGTATTACATAATTCTGCATTGCCAAAGTGCTATAAGTTTTTTTCTTTTTGTCTTATTGAGGTATGATTGGTTTATAAACTATATAATTTAGAGGAATAAGTTCACACCTCCTTAGATGTGTGGTACCACACAACACTACACCCACCACAAATTTCCCATAATCCTCCACCATAGTTCACTGGGTATTTTACCCCCTCACTCTTCACACCTTCAAACCCTCACTCTCTAAAGAATCTTATCACTGTACGCGGGCATCTTAAGGGCAGGGATAATCTTGTTATTCATGATGTCTAGTATATCGTGAGTTTAATAATTTGTGTTGGAAGGAGTAAGGGAGGAAGGGAGAGAAGGAAGAATGGAGGAAGGAAGGGAGGGAGGGAGGGAAGGAAAGAAGGAGGAGGGCGGGGGGGGGACATAAGTTAAGCAATTTTTAATAAAATAAGAAATTTGATACTATTTTTGGTTGAGTGTTTTCCTGTTTCAACTGATTGTGTATAACACCTAAGATTATTTTTAATCTCAAACTTTACTTCAAACCTTTCAAAAGAGTGTCTCTAGAGCTCTCAAATATCTATAGTTTCTCACTGTTTAAAATTATCTCTAGATGATTCTGATGTCAGCTAGCTTTGGAACCACCAGTGTTTTAATCAATGATAATATCATCTCAAACATTTGCATGTCCTAAAATCAGTTATTATTCAGCATGAAAGTTCCTCTTCTTGGGCTTCAGGGCTACAATGGTAAAAAGGCCAAGCCGAGGAACTTCCGTTTTGTTGAAGAGCTATCTTAAATAAGGCAGATGGGGAAGACCTCTTTGAGACGATATTTAAGCAAAGACTGGACTGAAGTCAGTAAAACATCTATCAATCAATATAATTAAAAATACCCTCTTAATTCTTAGAGTACAATAGGCATGGTATGGTAAAATAACTTTTATGAAAGATTTGATGAATCATTTTGGGGAGATATAGTCTTGTTATGATATGTTTATGAAAACCACAGGAATCATTCGGTTCCACCAGAAGCAATTTGATTTATTTCAGTGAGTAATCAGAGACAAGGCCACTTTTAAAGCAAAATTATTTTTAAAAATCTATTGAAAGAAAAAAATATAAGTCCCTAGACTTCTAACTCTGTTTCTATTACTGAAATGATAACATTAAAATATCTCAAACTCTAAAATTATATTGTATGAAATTATGGATGCATAAGAATCAGTTTCCTCTCAGCTTTGATAATTACATTTTAAATAGAGTACTGACATGCTGTAATTATAATATTAAAATACTAAGATAATCAAAAGCTGAAAAGAGGTACTTGGGATTCTAAAAGATTTTGTAAATGTCACTAAAAATTTTACTGCATTTCAATTACATCATAGCAAGACTATTATTATTTGTACATTACTGTTCACACCTAACTGACAATCTTTTTGACACAGATAGAATTATTAATATTATATCCATTAAGTAACATTAATCTAAAAATTATTATTTTATGCAGTGCCCCAATTTCCCTTCCCTTCCCTTCCCTTCCCTTCCCTTCCCTTCCCTTCCCTTCCCTTCCCTTCCCTTCTTTTCCCTTCCCTTCCTTTCCTAAATCACAAAATTAAATCTTCCTCCTGAGAAAAATCTCCTATTTTTACCATTTATTTATTCCTCCCATTTCAAGATCATCCTTAATTTTTTTCCAAAACTTCTCAAATCCCTCCACTGATCTCTTCATAACCCTTTGCTCTTCCCCATACTGTGGCATATTGCTCCATCAAGTGACTCTTTTTCTTGTAGTTTGGGTCTATCTTTTCACATTGGATATCTTCTCTTAAGGTACATAATATCTCAATTATCGATATTAAAATTAACATTGAGTAAAAATATAACATGTTTACTCCCATAGCTATTTGAATTATCATCATAACTCTATTCATCATGCTATTATAACTTTCTTGAAAGACTGCACTGGACTCTATCATCACCATTACATCTCTCCCATTGTCTCTTCAATATTGATTCTATTCTCTTTATTCTACCAAATAATTTTCTTGTAGATCCTGAGTTTCCTGAGGCACGAAGAATCCATAAATCTTTAATCTGACAGTGTAGTACTTGAATTCTTTGCATGATCTGACCTATAAAACCTATTCTTTAATTATTCTTACATAGAGAGTAGCCAGTAATTTTTTCTATACTATTCTCTCCTCATCAATCATAAAGTCCATTTCTTTTCCTATTTCAATATAGCTTTTACCCAAACTTCCAGTGTCAGCTTCTCTTCAATCTCTTGTTTATTATGTCCATTTACTGTTTTCATTTATTCAGCTATGAAAAAACATTGTTATTATTAAAATTTTATTACTTTATTCAATGATAAAAGTATTCATTGGTTCTAAGATTAAGTGGGGATGAACATGGGTATTAGGGCACACATAAACATAACTTATTGTTTATGATGCTATGCCATAAGTGTATCAATATATTAAAGGAATAATATGATGATGGTATGTAGGGTGGCAGAAGAATTGTTAGGGTTTTCTGCCCTACCCTTGGTGATAGGACTCTGCCAGCCCATGTATGTACCTGATGGCGGTGCCTGGGGGATGTGGCTTAGCATAGTGTAGCATAGCATGGGGTAGTAAAGTAGTCGTAGAGTAGTCGTGGCGTGGTGTAGTGTGCACATGTGCAAAGAAGACTTAGCGAGCACAAGGAAGAAGAGCATGGCAGCAGTGGTGAGAGCAGCAGCAGAGAGCCCCGAGAAGTTGCTGGGGGCTAGGAGCCCTGCTAGCCTCCTGGCCCCTCAGTTCTGTTGCATGTCTTGTACATGGTTGCCTTGCTACAAAAGACTATTAAAAGCCTGCCAAGCCACCGAAGTCTCCAGAACTCATCCTTTGCCTGTGCGCCCTATCACAGGGAACCTGCATTGGTGTCAGGCTGGCACAATAGGCTGGCACTACATGGTACCAAGGAGAAATGGTCAAATATACTTATTAATTAGCCTTCTGAAATGAAGACATCATCAGTATGGACCATGAAGAACAGGCACTTATCAACATATAGAAAAGGTAGTCAGTCTCAGATCTATGGTCAGCTTGTGAGTTTTGTCTTTCTCTTGACCATTTGTTTGATTTCTCTATATTCTACATATAAGTGAAAACATCTGATATTTATCTTTTTCTTTCTGACTTATTTCATGTAACATAATCCCAGCTCCATCCATGTTGCTGCCAGTGGAATGAGTTTATGTTTTCTGATTGCTGAATAATATTCCATTGTGTATATATGTCACAACTTTTTGATCCATTTGTCTGTATGGGGAAATTTAGTTTTTTTCCATATCTTAGATATTGTAAATAGTACTACAATAAACATTAGAGTGCAGGTTTCCTTTTGAATTAGTGTTTTTGTGTTCTTCGGTTAGAGTCCTAGAATTGGAATCTCTGGGTCATATGGTAGAAGCCAATTACTGTACAAAAATGAACAACTATGTAAGAAAATAAATAAATTAACAATTATTAATTAAAAAAGAAAGGGTAGTCATTCCAGGCAAAAGGAATACCGTATTTATGTAAAAAGTTAAACTGCATTCTATGTCAATTTACCTTTGAGTCATAGTTCATATCCATGCTTTGGTGTTGCCTTTCTATTTATCTAATGGACTTCCTATGAAGACCACTGGGAAAGTCCTCAAAATATACCTCTCTCTGTCTTTTCTCCCACTTTCTCCTTTATATCTACTTTCTATCTCAATTAAGGAAAACCTCATACTCTCAACCATCTAGTGATTTTTGGAACTATCTTGAGCTTCCTCTTACCCACTCATACAATAAATTACCAAAAAAATATGTATTTTCTGTCTTAATATTAATGGCATCTATTCTGTCCTTTCCCTTTATTTACTTATTAGGAAATATTTATGGACTGCCTTTGTGGCACTCCCAAGATAGCTTCCATAGCTATATAATGAACTAACAAAGGAAATGCTCTCATGACTTAGCATTTCAGTGATGAACAATGATGAAATGAACAAATCCAAATATTGTATAAGATCATGTACAGATGTATTTTGTGTAGAAGTATCATGTATTCAGCATTGCTGTGTTAGAATTGCCAGGGAAAACAAAGGCAAGAACAAGAAGGAAGAATATCAGTTAAGAAACTGTGGGGTTGACTCATGGCTGTGCAGGCTTGTGAGCCTCTCTATGGACTCACAATGCATGACAGCACTATAGTAAGCATGCCCTCAGTGTGCCATGATGCAAAGGGATCATGGAATTATCACATAGATAAATGGTTAAGTGCACAGTTTCACCCCATTTTCCTTTTCTCTAGTATTTCCCCACTTAGGCTAACTTCAAGAACTCCTAAAGAAGGCCCCACATACAATAGAAGCTAAAAATGTGGAGGAATTTATATGTTACATGCAATTCCATTAATAAAATGCAAGTGGATCAAATGGAAGAAGAGAAGGTCATTATTTGATGGGAACATTTATGTCATACTTGATTATTACCTCTTTTTAATGATTCTAGGTTCCAGATTACCAATCCAGTTTGCAAAATTCTGTGAAAATATTTTATTAAATAAATAACCCTGAACAGATGAATGAATCAAGAAGATGTGGTACATACACCTAACGGAATACTACTCAGCTATTAAAAAAAACATAAACCCATGCCATCTGTGGCAATTTGGATGGAACTGGAAGGGGTTATTCTAAGTGAAGTAAACCAGAAGGAGAAAGATAAATACTGATTTGTTTCACTTATATGTGGGACTAGAGAAATCAAATAAAGGATCATATATGAAAATTTGAGGCTGACCTTTGAAGCAGACCACAGATCTGAGACACCCAGGAGGAGAGTAGAAGGGAAGGGAGAGAGGGAGAGTAGAGAACAGATGGGGAAGAGAGCACAATGGAGTGTGGTGGAGGACTGTGGGCACCTTGGTGCTGGGAAAACTATGGTGACCAGACCTGCGGGGAGAAATCCTATGTTGTGAAAAACTAAACAAGGATGCTTAAAAAAAAAAAAAAAAGGAAAACAAATTCTGACAAGTGACTCTACAAAAGTAGCTATGAGTATAAATATAAAAAAAAATTGTAGAACTTGTTACAAACAAACATCTGTCTTTAACAATAGAGCAAAACTGAGCTATATTATCTGGGCCAAGGGAAGCTACTTTTGTAAAAGCAATTATAAATTAACCATTGGACTATCTTCCACATTATCCTTGATGTACAAACTAAGTGAGTACATATTAGACAATTAGCTGTTTCACAGAGTAAGAACTTTGGCACTGAAAGTTTTAGTCCTTGAGGGAAAAATGATTTTATAAGTAAGAAAGATTATTACTTTTTTTTTTTGCCTCTCTACTTTTATCTTTATTCTACGAAAGGCATAAAATTAATGTTTTTACTGGTAGGACTACATCAATGTTATAAATGTCTCCTAGACATTTATTTTGATATGAATCACAAAATTTAATCTGCTCTAAATCACTTCTGAAGCAATTCTTTACCTACAAGATAATATGCTTTCATATTTCTTAAAATTTATAAGTAATAATTTGATTCAAATTAGATTATTCAATATTGGTAAAGAATAGAAGGGAAATTTTGGACTTTGTTAACTCTGAAAAACAGGAGTCATGTTGATTTTGTGAAACACCAAGATCTAGAGATTCAGACATGTTTTATCTTCTATCCTAACAGTCTCCATATGCTCTATTATTATCCACACACAACTTTATATAATGGGATTGGAATGTGGAGGTAGGCAGTTCTAGGACTCCATCATCCCAACTAAACAAAGTAGGTTCAACTCTGCCTATGGCTACCAGGTGATGAGTTACAGGAAACTTCCCACTCTAGTGATAGTATGGGACATCTAGAGAAATTTCCTGACTGAGATGGACTAAATCATTACCACTCATGGATCAATATACTGTAACCAGAAAAACAGGATATTCCTGAGTCACATAAATGATCCCAAATTAGTGGTACAGACAGAGGACTATGTTTAGCATTCAGAACCACATGAAGTAAGCTGTAGGGGTGTATTGTTATTCCTGTGAGAAACAAAAACCAAACATAAACTAACATAATAAATTACAGTTGCATTTATGATTTTAAAATATAACACATTTTTCTAAAGTTTTAAAACAAATCCATATTCTCAGCATTTTATGTATATGCATTATTTATGAAATTATAATTTTTCTACACAAATACAAAAGAGAGAATAATGTTTTAAAACCCTGCCCTCAGTCTTATCATTTTGTTCTAGTTAATATTAGGAAATACTACATGTACCTGGCTGGTTTTGGTCTCTCTTTTTTTTTTTTTAAAGATGTATTTATTTATACATAGAAGCTGGGGTACAGGCCAGAGGCGTGGGGTGGCGAGAGGGTTCACCAGAGACAGAGCGGGGAGCAGAACAGGCAGATCAGAAATACACTGCGGAGGGGAGCAGAGGGCGAGGCAGGAGAG
The DNA here is from genome assembly GCA_004024925.1 of Scalopus aquaticus. Taxonomy (NCBI): domain Eukaryota; kingdom Metazoa; phylum Chordata; class Mammalia; order Eulipotyphla; family Talpidae; genus Scalopus; species Scalopus aquaticus. The sequence goes on from PVIJ01000907.1 coordinate 117,817, forward strand.
GTCTGCCGCACCATGTGGGATTTTCCCCAGCTGGGCGTCGAACTCGCATCTCGATCTGTCGACAGCTCCACAGCACAGTGCTCAACCGCTGCACCACCAGGGAGGCCCCTGGTTTTGGTCTCTTGCCTAGAACTTAAAGCCATTGCTTTTCACATAGCTGAGAGTATAAAAGGTAGAAAATAAGGAATTATTTGCCTTTGACACATCTTCCATATTTCTACTCTCGTCATTTTTTTCTGAGCTCAGTGAAAGTGGACCTTTCCTTGTCCATTGTTATTCCCTTCATCTTATTAATTGTTCTGCCTTGTCTGGGTTCCTTCACTCTACCTCTTACAAATACCATTCTTCTTCACCTATATCATCTCCAAAGCCATTTTTGTTCCTTTGGTATTCAAATTTACACTTGAGAAAACCATGTTATCTGTCAGATTTTTCTTTTGACTAAAGTTCCAGAAACTATTTTATCTTAATTAGAATTAATCTCCAAGTATCTGATTCTCTCATCATCAGAATCCCATGGAACATTGTTATAAGTACCTCTCTTGGCCCTTCAGTTGGAGTGAACTAGCCAAAGAGAGTAAATGACTATAATTTGGGAAACATACCAAAATCTAGTATTAGATCTTAACAACCTCCTACTTGCCTATTTTCACTGCTTGGGCTGCTCTGCTTTTATATGGTATTTATATTTTCAGATTCTTTTCCCAGTTCTTAATATCTCTTCAATATCCTCACTCTTATGTTGGTAACCTTATTTGCCAATTCTTTGTGTCTTTTCTGTATCCCTGATTTAGCTTGGTTCTGCTCCCTCGCACACCCAACTTGAGGATTTTTTCACTTTCTCTGTTTTACCCCAAACCTAACTTTTGCTAAATCTATATATTTCTCGTCCAAGAGCATTTCCTTACCCAATCAACCAGAATTGGTACAAGATCAATATGAATTTTGGCTGCTATTAGCACATCATCTTAGGTTTTGTAATTTTGTAGAGATTCCTAAGATAAGTCAGTGAGGAGACTAATCAGTATGACCACTAGAATTTTACAAAAAAATCTGACCTCATGATGATTATCACCATCCTGGAAACAGGTGCCATGATATCTCAAGTCCCTTTTAAATGAGTATGAGTTTAAAAAAAATTAAATAGAGGAAAATAAACCCTTTTACCTGTTTCTTCTTCTCTCCAAGATAAATTATTCAATATTGTTTGGCAGACATTTCATAGGAAAGATGGAGGAAGTGAGTCCTCCTCTCTGGTCTTCACCTTATTTTGGATTTTTTCCCCTTAAATGTGTATCCACTTTTCTTTTGATCTCTTATTTTAGACTATCGGTATTTGGGATATAGAAATTAAGCTGGTAAGCTCCAAATAAGACAAAGAAATTCCTGACATCTTGAAAGCAAAGATGGAGGTTTGAGTCATTGCTTTCCTGAGAATTAATTGCCTACATATGAGGAAATGTCAAACTTACATATATCGTAAGCAAAAATCATGACAATGGAACTGAGTTCTGTCTAACCAAACTCTAATCATAAAAAAGAGTTTAAAAGCCTCAGAAGGAAATGCAAGTTAACTTGGGAAGGTACTATGTATGGGTAAAATATACAAAATGTTGGAGAACTTTAAGAGGACGTAGTAATAAAATGGAAGAGAATAACAGACTCAGTCAGGTGTGGCACATCCAACAGCTTTAAAACTTTTGCCTCAAGAAAAGAACAAATTGAGGCTATTTCAATTCCAATTGATCATTCTCCTTTTAATGGTTTTCCAGCAAGAAATGTCATTTCTTCATCTGGTCAATGGCCCTTCAGGAGGACAGGAGTCAGGACCTGAGAGGAAGCATGTGTCTCAGCGCCTTCTCCACTCCCCTTGTGTTCAGCTGTTGTCTCCCCTTATCAAGGCTGACAAAGGAAGAATGCCTGAGACATTTTGAATTCTTATAATTGTCTCTGGCTGGTTCCCTTATATGTGAAGTTAGGAATCCTGGTCCACGTGTGTTCTAAAATGACCTTCACCTGAGGATTTCAGATCCTAGCCCATCATTTGGAGTTAGCAATAAAATTCTTATGGGCATTTGGACAGGCAGATACCACCATGGTCAAATATTCACCCATTAATTGCTGATCCAAGAGTCATAAGAGGTTACTTAGGTCGAGTCCTTACTTCAGAGATGAGACAACTGAAGCCCAAAGTAGTATAATGACTTATTATATTCCATGTAGTAAGTTAATCACACTTTAATATTCAACCCTTCAGAGACTGTTGCAGTGTATCAAACTACTGCCCATTTTTTCCTGTAAACAAACTATCACACCATGTCCATTTCTGGGGGAAAAAAAAAATTTCCATTAGTTGATATTTTATTGAAAATTAAAATTTTTAATAATAAAACCCTCAGTAATGTGATCTTATTTATACAAGAACAGTGATCAGTAAAAGATAACTCCCTCTCCCTGCAATTTGTTTATAACACTATTAGAGAATTTATCATGCTGTATATAATAATCTGTCCCTGTGTTTATTTCCTACACTTAGCTGCTAGTTCATCAGAGGTGTGTCCTAACCATTTAAAATCCCTAGTGCCTAACACAACAATGAGTGTAATGAGGAGTTCACTGCATATGTGGTACATAAATGAACAAATGGATACTTACCTGAATGCTTGGAAGGTCTGAGGAGCAAAGTTGCATATGGAGATGAACGCATGTCATGAGGAGCAATAAAAGTCAATCTCTATTTATCAGGCATAAACTTTACATTGTTAATCTAAAAGTACTAAACCACTGAGTTCTTGATGCTTCCACTTTCCTTTTAAACCTCCAGCCTTTGTCTTCATTGTAAAAGATAACTATGACTACTATTGCATTTTTTGAACTACCTTAATATTTGCTTTATAATTTTCTAATTGTTTTCAACACTAAATATATGGGGAAAATTGCTGTTTGCTTTCCATTCAATATCTTACTTGGCTCTCCCTAGCATATGTGGTGTGCTATATATAGGCAGTTGACAACCATCTTTTTCAGAAAATCAGAACCGAAGCTGAGGTAGATTTAATAACTGTCTGTATTCACATCATTAGTAAGTGGCAGAGTGAACAAATAAAGGTCATTTGGTTTACAAAATCCTCATTTTGATCATATTATTATGAACCATCTCAATTTTCCTTGAAACATTGGGAATATAATGTAGTGGTTAATGGAAGTTAAAAAGAAGAAAATGTTTGATTGAAACATTTTGTTAAATTAGGTTACAAATCATTCATATTGGTTACCAACAAAAGGGGACTACTTAGTAAATATCTCTGGAGCAATATGGACAAATATTGAGAAGGTCTACAGAGAAGCAATAACAGTAGCAACTAGTAGTTATAGGACATACGAATTGTGAAAAATATTCATGATAATATTTCATAAGTTGATCTCCTTCTGAACAACCAGAAACACTAGTGCTTCTGGAATATTTTGGGTAATGGTATGGGAGTACTGTTTGTTGGGCATTCTTCCCAGCCCTCGCATTTAGAAGTTGTAGTATAAGTATTCATTCATGGCAGAGACCAGGAATGATAATGGGTTTGGGAATGCCTATCCATAGAGCAAACATTTTAGTGTTACCAAAAGTATGAGAAAACCCTCAGCATGAAAGAATATGATCAAGAGTTAGTCAACCAAGACATGTAACGCTGTAGCAAACAAAATCAATTTTGTAAATAAAACTTAAGGAAACTTAATTATTATTCTATGACTAATTCAAGGTTTTGCACTAACATAAGAGCAACTTGCATAGAAAAGAGAGTAATGTAGGGATTTCATGAAATGAATTAGTCATCTAAGTAAATGTCATGGGAAAGTAAGAAAGGGAAGAAGAACTTTCTCCGAACATGGTTCACAAATAAACATAAAAACAATATGAGAAAAAATAAAAGTCAGAGAATCCATCCAAGAGGACCAGAATTTTTTAGTAGTATTTCATAAAAAGAGAAGAAATTATGGTGAGATTAATTGTTGGGGAAAAATTCCCAAAGCTAGTAAAAATATGACTCGTTTGAAAGAAAGTACTGAACACCAAGGAAAAATCATGAGAAATAGCCCATGTAGGATGTTAACGATAAAATTTTCAAATAATTTGTAGCAGACATTATTGTTTGCTCACCCAATAGGTAGTCTGCTCCCTTATACTCAGAGAAACCTGAATTTGTTCAGAAATCTACTGGGAGACAATATCATAAGAAAAACTTGATATCCTCCCCATCAAAGATGATAAACAATTTACAGTCTGCTTGATCAGTGACTAAATGAAGCTGTTTGCCAATATGGTTAGTGAAATAAAAGGGGAGTTGACTAAAGGGGATTCTGCGGGAAAGAATTTCCCTCTGATTGTGAAAAAAAAAGAGAGGGAGAAGGAGGAGAAGAAAGAGGAAGATGATGAAAACATGGAAGATGAAGGAAAGGAAGATGGAGAGAAAAGAGGAGGAAGAGACAAAGGAAGATGAAGAGAAAGAGAAATCTAACACTTTCTTGCATGCTCAGGAATCACAATTCTTAAACCGGCTGCAGTTTAACTGCAAGCATAACGATACAGCCCTCAGGACTTCAGAGAAGTTAGCAGCAAATCCTCAAATCTACCCCAAGAAGGCCTATTTCCATAATTTTTGTATGTGAAAAATATAAACATAAACACCTTTTAATGTCAATTGAATTCCTTTTTTTTTTAAGCTGGACCAAAAATAATCTAACACAAGCAGACCTAAGAGAAGCTACAAAGTTTTCAAGGGAGGCATATCTATAAAGGAATTAGAATGAAATGGACATGAAACTTCCGTTCAGGATCATTAAATACTCCATAGCAGTAGAACAACATTTCAAAGGTTTTGAGATAAATCATTTTGAAATCGAGATTCTATAGCTTGGTAAACCATCAAATATGAAAATATTCAAATTTTTTATCTTTCCTACATCTCTCTTGAAACAATTACATGAAGGAAGCTATATATTAACCTAATGAAAGAAATCTAAGATATGAAGATATAAGCTTTCTAAAGAGAGAGGGGAAAATAAGGATTTCACAAGCATGACAATCATGCAGCAATTATCCAAAACTGACCTTTTATCAAGAAGTTGCATGACCCCAGTGCTGTGACAAAAAAGCATACATTTCTTCCATTACTGAGGAAAAAGTAAGCAATTAGAAATTTCAGGAATAACAAAATGAACCTTTAAATATGTCTCTGGATCTCCCTTACTCAAAAGACCTTTGGTGTCACTAGTTTACATGGTGAAGGGTGCTTGAAAAGAAGGATTTTTAAGCAATCTCTTGTAATTTTTCCTTTTCAAAACTACCTGAAATTTTCTAATACTAGATACTCAATATATTATTTTTGAACATTGTAATCCAATTCCTGTCCCATTTGACTCCATAGATAATTCGAGAGCCCCCTTACCACTCACTTAGCCTGGCTTGACTTCCTGCCACCCATGGCCCAATGTTAAAGAGATAACTGAAGTTCGTGACACTTAAGATGGCTTAAAAACCACTAACACTCATTTAGCCCTCAAATAAGGGGTCAGCAATTCAGCTTAGAGTAGACAGCATCTGAGAGTTCATTGAATGGGATGTACAATAGTCCTTTCCTAGACAGCTATTTCTCTAGTGTTTTCTGCCAGAGGCTTTAAAGACAGTTCAGGGAGCCCATTATGCAAATAGAATTGCCTGGATTGACACTGAACTGAACAGACCCCAGGCATAAAAATCCACCTGGCATACTCTCCCAAATGCTAGTAGATAATCAGACAGATCTGCTTTGATCTGAATGTATATGGCCTGCAATTAATGAAGGGCAAGAAAGGTCATCTTGCAAATGAATCACATGTGACTTCGAAAACAGGACAGTGTCAAAATGCAGTGAATTTGCTTTATCATATGCAGACTTTAATAAAGGCAGGAATATTTCTGAAACTGAAATACTATCCTTTATAAAATATGTGCACACACAAGCATTAAAAACACACATTCTAACCATTAAATACAATTTATCATGTTAAATAAACAAGTACATGTGCTGAGTACATGTGTATGATATGTGTATATGTGTATGTACTACAGAGAGAGAGAGAACACAGTACCAGGAGCTTTATGATATAGGGCAAATTACTTGTAGATGATTTTTTAAATTATTTTATTCATTATAATGAAAATGTGATAAGGAATTAATGAAACAAATGAAAATGCCATCATATACAGGGTAATAAACCAATGTTACCTTAATAAACAATAAATAAAAATTTTAAATGCCATTTTGAAGGGTTGGTGGTAATGTCTTTACAAGACTCACATCAGATGATTTATGTGTAACATTAAAGTTATTTCTTGGATTTCCTGAAATATTTTGAAGATTCACTTCTAAGTTCATTTACTATGAACATTACTTTGAGATAAATTTGACTTGATTAAGAAGCATGCAATCTCTCTGCAAATCTTTGGAATGTAATTTTGTTTGAATGGAACCAAAATCCATTGGACTCTATCACTCTCAAATCCACGCCCCATCACTGTGTGACAGATTCCCTCAGTTTAGCAGTGTGATGTCACAGTCAGTAGTGGTTCCTAAAGATCTCAGAAGCACTAAAAAAGACTTCATGGAATTCTGGTCATATCTCATGTTACCTAAGCCTGAGATATAAAAATGAGGATATAAATCAATGTCCATTAAAACATCTGAGAGTGATTTTTAAATTGGAATGTATATTTGCCATCTATAACTCTACGTTCATATAATAATAATAATAATTGGTGGGCTTGGTGAAATTTTTAGCATGCCTTGTTCGTACTGGTATAAACTGGTCAACATATCTGGAAAGTGGGGTGAAACTTTTGAGAGACTAACAAAGAATCACTCACTTTGATAGCACTTTAACAACGTCTGGAAATTTACCTTAGAGAAATAAATTCTATACAATATAGTTGTGCATCAATATGCATAATAACTTCAGTGTAAGAATTGCAATTTAAATGTCTATAATTACAAATAGGCTAAATAAATACATTATTTATAATACATTATATATATACTACATTATGTCTGCAAAATGCAAAATGAAGGGAATGTTTATGGTATAACTTAAGTAAAATAAAAGGTAATAGAAATAGTTTTCATATCCCTCCCACATACTCAAGAAAAAAATCAGCTTTAAACATTAGCAGTAAATTAAGGGCTACTTGTATTTTATTATATTATGTCCCCCATTTGTTATACAATTAGTATATATTACTTTTGTTATCAGAAAAAGAGCCATTAGTTTATAAAATCAGAATTTAAAACCAGTATCTTTCTGTAGTTTTCTGTTTTCCTGTTTTGTTTGCTTGTATCCAACATAAAACATCCTTTTAGGTTGAATAAAATGGGAAATGTTTGTTTGGAGCCAAGAATACACCTATTAAAGTAATCGAAAGCATGCAGCTTTGAATAGCTATTGTTATTATTTTACTAATTGATCTGTCTTATCCTCTTAGACTTTTTATTAGATGACTCAGAAATCAAATGACCTTTTCCAACTAAACACACACAGATGTAGTCACAGGTAATGATGGTATTACATAAGTGCAATATCTACAGTAAAACTTAAAACATGTATTCGACTAACTAGCAATTTTCCCAATCAGCCTTATATTTTACTCTGCCACCATCCTTTTAAGCCCTAATCATGGAGGTAGCTCTGGAGAAAGAGCTGTGTTCCGTTTTCACTCAGTAGGGAATGAATGTTCAAGGACTGAATGTGCTTTTTGCTCTCTGTAACACAGTGTGCTTTCCCTGTTTTGCAGTCATTTTCTCCAATTCAATGCAAATTCTTGTAATTTCTCCCAGAAATAAATGCTATGAAATGCCTTATTTCTTTCTCATATGTCAGAAACTTTATATCCCACCATCAGCTTTATTTTTGTCAAAATTAAAAACCAACATTGTAAGCAAAGATAAGCAGACCCCAAATAAACAAAGCTGTCAGCTAGGTATAAGTGAAACATCGAACATGCAGCCGATAAATTAGCAATGACAAGCAGATATTGCTGTGCGACAGGTTTTGTTATCCTTCATCTTTCTTCTATGCTTGCCTGTTTTGATTTTTGGTCTAAATAAATGGCGTATAAGTTATCACCAAAAAATAAAAAGAACTAATGGAAACTAGCAATATGATCACTATGCCTAAATGTTAATCCTTTCCAATTTATGATGGCTTTATTCAATGTCAGTAGTAGATTAATTAGTAGAGAACTATTGCTGATCATCCTCTATTGCAGATTGAGTGAAAATTGCATAGTGATTGCTGGAGGTCATTGAAAATGCCTTGGGATTTTTATGAGCGACTGTGAATCTATATCAGTCAGGTGTTAATTAAATTAATATGTAAAGAATGCCAAAGAGGGGCAGATTGAGAAAAATATCCTAATTTAGGAAAAATTATTTTTATAGTTATTTTAAAATTCTTATTAATTTTCAAAAAATGGATGTAGCATGAAATGTACCATCTGAGAAAAAATCACACGCGTGTAAACATAAAAATTGCAAGTCCAGCTTAGAAATCTGTAGTGATTGAGCTCTCTAGGATAATACCAATTAATATATAGTACATTTACGAAGGATTATCTCATTATGACATACAAAATCTTAGGCAATCAAACCTTGAACAGTACTAAATTGCTCGTACTGCTTATCTCAAAGAACAATAAAGTGAATTATGGAAAACTTCTTGATTTGTACTATTTTTTATTGTGGTAACAGTTTAAAACATTGTATGTGTTTTAAGGGTATAGGTCCACACTTCTTCAGAAGTTTGTCACCATGCCCTATCCACCACCAAAGCACCCATAATCCTCCACTCTAGTCCACAGGGACCTTCCCGCTTCTACTGCACACCTCACAGTCTCCTCTAGGGCAGCCTCAATTCTGTATTCAGATTTCTAAGGCTTGGGTTTAGTTTTTTATGTTCCTTATTTCATTCCTTTATATTCCACATATGATGAAATTATCTGGTATTTGTCTTTCTCTCTCTGATTTCCTTCACTTAGCTTAATTCCCTCCAGTTCCATCCATGTTGTTGCAAATGACTTAAAAAAAAAAAAAACATTTGTATGACTACTCTAACTGCCTTGCAAATATCATCTCATTTAATTCTCTTAACTCTATATGAAACATGAGGACACTAAGACAGAGAACTCAAGTCACTTGAGTGTCCTCATAGTTACAAAATGGGAGTGCTCACATTAAAACCACGCAGTGGCGCTTCAGAGACTATTCTCCTAGCCATTACACTACACCATCTCCTTTATAAAAACCCAACTTTCTTACATAGTATCAGGCTGTTTAGACCTACAATTTAATAAGGACTTTGATACTAGGAAAGCAGTAGGGATCTAGAGTAGCAGAGGGAATTGAGATGCTTTTTTTTTTATATGGCCTTTTGTGTTCAAGGTTGTTTTTGTAATTATTTTTTTTTTTTATGGTGGGATGGTTGAGATATTTAAGGTCAAGTGGAAGATAGCTATATTTACTGGCTCTGAAGCCAAATGTCAAGCACAAGGTATTAGGCCTGTGCAATATCTCCCAGTTGAAGCTGACTTGAATTTCTATGAAGGTAAAAGAAGACAAGAAGACACTATGTACTACACCCTTTTAGCTCTGCTCTTTGATTTTTATTTTCAGTCTTTGATTTTATTCAGGTTGTCACATACTTCCCAAGCCTTACAGTTCATTTTGGCTACACATAGGGCGTTCTTAGTCTGTAGCTTATGAGGATGCAAAGAAAATATATTTGTGATGAACACTGAAATTTTTAGACAAACACTAACTCTAGCTATTCATCAGGCTTTCCACTGTATTTTATCTTAGTACATGACATTCTTTATCCAACAACCAGCTCTTAAGGTGAGTCATTTATTTTGTCATTGTAAATGCTGAGTTGGACGTAATACAGCTTTGTCCAATTGGCTATACAGAATATGACTGTTAATTTTGCTAGGAAAAAAAAAGTTGATTTCAAAATAGCCCATTTTATAATTGCATATAAACAGAACTGTAGACTCATATTTTCACAGATGTCATAATTTTTTCCTGTCACCAGATTTTCTTAAATAAACGACTGATTTAGCATACAGTTTAAATTATTTCTTTCATTTCACTAATGTGCCTCTTAAAGTCTGAAGGACAGATTGTTAGTTAATTTTTATTCACATCAAATCCAATACTCACAAAGATGTTTATAATTTGAATCAGTGTTATTTTGTCCAGGGTAGCATTTCTGAAGAGATACTAACTGGTAGGTGGAATCATGACTTGGAACTATTCTACCAGACCAGATGATAAAAACATATTGTTCTATAATTTCAAGTAAAGACTGATAAATAACAAACATGTGAAGAATCAGAATAATATGTAGTCAAATATGGATTATATTCAAGAATAAAAGGTGATCAAAGCAAAACAAGAGTCTTATATTGTGTTTACGAAATTTTTCTTAACAGTAAGTAAATAACATAAGCAAATACATGCAATTTCTCTCAGAGCATGCTTCTGAAATTTAAAAGGAAAGTAGGACATCTGATTTAATCCTAAGTACCAATATTTCCATCAGACACTGAGGGGAAGGCTACAAAGAAGCAGCTGCATAAATATAGAAACTTTAAACAAAGCACAGCTGTAGCAAAAGTTCAAACACAGAGATTTGTAGCTCCTCCTCTCCCACAATTTACTACCCATCAGTGAATACAGTTTACCAGCAAAGAAAATCCATGCCAACCACATGATTGTTAAGTTTCAGGATAGCTTTTAAAAATCTTAAAATACAATGGTTACAATAACCATCAGATTAGATTTTTATTGATAATATTTTTAGCCTACATGGTTTATCATGGCAAATGTTACAATTAGAGTTGTATTAAAATAATAGCTCGCTGTTTGTAGGAACTGTGTAATGATGCTCAACTACTGGGGAATGAGAACAGCTCTACTGGCTCTTGATCAGAATAGATCACAGTGCAGTTGATAACTCAATACAGCATTCTTTTTTTTTTTTCTGTGCTCTGTATTCAGATGCTCAGATAAAAGGTGTCAGCTCTCTGATCCTACTGGCAAATATTATAATTCCTTAATCCCAAGCACATCTTCCAGATAATCAATATATAATTTTTAAACATTGATATATGCCTGTTTTAAAATTTTTCACATTTATTAAATTTGTTCTAAATTATATATCACATTTCCATGATGTATTATTATCTGTTTATTTTTACTACTGCTTCACATTATAGTGATACTTCTGGAAACTACTTAAGATAAAATAAATACTATCATCCTGAAACTCAGGTTTTAGCTTCCTGTAACAAAAGAATTAAAATGGTTGATAATGATCATAATTTTTAGTCATTAAAAAATATTAATTTACATTATATGCAGCCTTAATTGGAGTCATAAAATTTGCAATGCATATTAAAAAGCTGAAATGCTCTTATCAGTCTTTCACATTTTTTTTCTTTCCTGCATTTTTCTGAAGGTATATATTTAATGATCACTGTTCACTATTGACAGAGTACCTGTACCTAATAGGACCTCCCACCATTTCTGATCATAGCTTCTATACTCCTATAACATAGAAGATATAATAAATGAGTAGATACAGACATCAATTTACCTAAGAGTTTTACCTGTGGAATAACATATGCAAACCGTAGAACTTAAACTTTGCTTCTATTCTTAGTGGTCTCTTTGCTTTTTTTTAGTATTTTAGGAATGTTCCAAGAGGGTAGGTGAGAAGAAGCTTGCAACAGTGAGAGTCAGAATTATTAACTCAAGTGACAACACCTTTTCACACCGTATAGAATGCTGTTTATACAATTGAAAAGCCAAAGTACACAACAATGAGGAAACACATCTAAAATTGTGACTCTTAGAAGTGGAAATATGTAGATTAACATGATTATAGGTGAATTTAAGTGTCAGGATAAGAATCAAAATATTTTTAAGAGGCTTGCTAAGAATTTGAGCTATACCAACTGCTTCACATTCCCTGCATATGTAAGAGATAAGAATCTTTTTGAGAAATTAAATAGAAGTTCCTAACTTGCACAACACACTATGTTAAGATATTCAAAACTGATAACCTATGCCAGAGATAACATGCAACAAAACTATCTAAACTCAGATGTTTTAGCAATGATGACTTGAGATTCATGTTTTCCAAGAGTACATCAGAGATAAACTCTGAATAGACTCCCAAGATCCAAAGATAAAACATTATCTTCCCCACCTCCATCTGCCACTGCAGAACTCATAGAGTTTACAAATTCTAAGCTTCCACACATACACTACACTGAACTGCACTTACAATTTCCACCCTGCATAGACCCTGAGACTAATCCCTAACCCCAAGGCCGCGGAGTAACCCTTTCTAAATTCTACTTTGAGACATACAAAGATTTCATTAAGATGGTTTTCTTCTTGGTCAGAAAGTTTCATAAACTATGATTTCTATGATCAACATTTTCCTGTAATAACCTCTAGGGCTTTCAACTTTTCATCATTTAACCACTTATTCTGCTGTTGCATAAAACAAAGACAGGGAAATAATCATTGAATTTGGCCATGTAAGAACTCAAAAATGACTTGCACACACTGTTTTGTTAGGAGAGTGGGAAAACTAATTTTAATGGACTCAAGAGAGAACTGGAGATGAGGCATTGGGATAGTGACTATCAATAATTTGAAGATATTTTGCTGCAAAATATAGGACAGAGAATGGAGGGCATGTGATTTAAATCACGCCAGTATTCCAACAAAAACATTTTATTTTTTTTAAACATTTATTTATTTATGCATACAAGAGCTGGGATGAGGACAGAGATGTGGGGGGTGGGAGAGATAGGATTCCCAGGATGGAGACACAGTGGGGAGCAGAACAGACAGATCTACTGAAATACACTGCAGAGAGGAGCAGTGGGAGAAACAGGAGAGGTCTGCTGTGCAATGTGGGAAGCTTCCTGACCAGGGATCAAATTCATGCTGCCTGGCTGCGGATAGCTTCCTAGTACTGAGACTTAACCCCTTCTGCCACCAAGGAGGCCCGACAACAAGAACATTTTTTAAAAGAAAATTAAACAAGAGAAGAAGGAAGAAAGGGAAGAATTTCAGGAACAAAGAGCTTGAGTAGTGGAAAAGAAACAGGGTCAAATGAACGCCCAAATTAAAAAGCTGAACTTGATAGGAATATGGATTGCATGGGGCTGCATGATTGCAATATACAGTAGTATTAATACAGTTCTAATAGGTTTCTTTTAGTGGAAAGATGGAAAGATGCTCTTCCAATTCTTTTCTGGTCTCTTGGAAAAATTTGTAAGGGGAAAAATAGTATAAATGAAGAGGGAATACTAAAAACAGAATAATGCTTGTTACTGTAAAGAGTGGTGTTCAAAGTTGGAAGCTTAGCAAAACCCTAGGCAATGATGATCTAAGACAACAGGACGTACTCAATCTACAAATAACTTCATATTAAAATTTAACTTATATGTTTATATACCTCTTTGTCCTTGATTATGAAACACCTTTTGTTAAAGGTTGAATTCAATTCTAGGCTGACTTCAATATTAGAGAATACTGAATTTCAGAAATTTAAAAATTACTATAAAAGTGAATGGAAACCTGACTTTTGGTGGCAATCATGAAGTAGGTGATACAGATATCCAAGTATAATGTTATATACCCAAGACATATAATGTCACAAACCAGACTACTACAGTGAAATTTTTAATGAAAAAAGGGGAAAGTAAGAAGTTTAGATTCAAGTGTCTCCTCTAATACTTAGTAATTGAATGACCGCTTCATCTTTCTGTTTTTATTTTTCTCTTTGTAAAATGGCAATATTATTAATGTCTATCCTAACTACTCTATCATTGCAGTACATTATATTATCGCCTTTCATTTTTTTTTACATTCTCTTCTTTTGGATTTCCACCTGGTTTTCAAGTTGTGTTAGCATATCTAACTCCCCAAAAGACTCTAAATGATTTGAGAGTAGATTTTACATATACAATTTTTTATCTTTGATCCCTGTGCACTACCTAGTTGATATCTAATAGGCATTTATTAATTAGTGTTAATAAAGCTTATACAAGTGTACTATGGGACAGTCATTGTTCAAAATATTCATCATATATTAATATTCAAACCTGTTAAATAGTAACAATGGGTATCTTATTTTAAAAATGAGAAGCTATAGAGTGGCAGGACTGGGGTTCAAACTGGGGAATCTGTCTCCAAAAACTGAGTTCTTAAGCTCTATCTGCGACTATTTTTTAACTTGATTAATTTATGTCATAGATTAGGAAATTTGTATGATATGACTTTGTATGATATGACATTTTGGTAAAATGTGAGTAGAGTTAGCCTAAATTTCAGTATGAATAACATTTGAAATAGTGCCTTGGAAAATAGCTTAAGTTGTACACAGAAGATGAGTTCAAAAGTTTTTGTAATTATGTATTAGTAAATTATAATAATGGCAATTGGCAGTTTCATTTTATCCTAAATATTCTGGTGACTGAGAACTAAGAATTTATAACTGACAAACTTCATTGAAAATTTGTTATATGACAGACTGCCAGCTAAGAATTGACATATATTACATATATTATTTTATACAATTTCACAAAGGCTCTATTTTATTGGTTTATTTTCTGGTTTAGAATAAGGATATTAGTTCTTTGTAGCGCATTAATTACAATGCAGTTATTCTAACTTGAGACCCTCCATTTCATTGTTCTGTTGTGCAGGGATGATGAGGACTTGGCTTTGTGGGTATGGGAAAAAATTTTAAAAAATAGTAAATCTATAGTGCTCCAAGAGCGTCATTCAGACCACTCTGTTAGATTCAGGTTCTCATCATTAAATACAAAGAGAACATTAGTTTCTACCTCATCATGTTTTAACAGAATATAAATCAGTTGAAAAAAAACTAAAATTCAAAATAAAAAGGAGACATCTGTTGCTGACATTGTGTATTAGTAGGTATATGTGATTTATTGCTGTTTTGTGTATTTATATAGGTATAAATATCCTGTGAATTTAGTTTAGGAAGTAGAAATAAAAGAGAAAAGAAGTGATCAAATATACTTTTTCTAAATCAGTGGTATATGAAGTCAAAAACCTAAACCTTGTCATTTTTCCCAGTTCTAACTGAAACATGCAATTAAATCAAATATTAAGAATTAGATTATTAATGTTGAAGACCAAGTTTTTAAACTGCTGTTTTATTATGATGGATAGTTCTAAATAGGTTTTAATATATAAATATATTTATATTTATCTTTTTCTCTCAGTTTTGCAGAATACCCGAAAGATAAAGAGTACAAAAATATATATTGAATACTATAGCATGTCCTATTTTATAGGAATATTTTATGTTGTTATATTACAGACATTTTTACTTTCGTAATGTTTCATATATGAAGTATTTCTTATATTTACTAGCTACAGAATATTCTCTAGAAACTTCACTAATTCACTATAGTTTAAGGTTTGTGACAATAATTTTACTAAATGTAAGACAACATATGAAACTGGACATAAAGTGGATCTAATTACAGAAAACCAATGTTTCTTTTCATCCATCTAACCCACATTTTCAATCAACATATAAGCACTCTGGTTGCTATCCAGAGATTTTGTAAGCGGACCCAGTCTTATATGTTCAACATACAACTCATTGACTTTTCTATACTGATTTAACTGATTTCCCATTTAAATTTGAAAAGATGTAGAGAAAATGATGGCATTGTCAATTGTAGCCTTGAAGGCAGGTGATAACTTTAAAAGTATTTATTTATGTAGGTTGAGAGACTCTAATCATCCTAGTCACTCAGACCTTGACTAATGCAGGCTCCAACTAGATCGGGACCTCAAGGAAGATTGCAGGAGATGTGAAGGGTTGTGTAGACTCTCACAAGTGAAGCATAAACTTCTGGTCACTTTTCACTGGAAAAAGAAATCACATTTTATTTATTTATTTTTTTAAAAAAGATTTATTTATTTATGCATACAAGAATTGGGGTGTAGGCAAGAGAGGTGTGGGGTGGTGAGAGGATTCACCAGAGAGAGTGGGGCACAGAACAGGCAGATCTATTGAAGTATACTGCTGGGGGGAGCAGAGGGAGACACAGGAGAGGTCCGTTGTACCAAGTGGGAATGTCCCTGGCTGGGGATTGAACTTGTGCTGCAGTGGCTGCGGATAGCTTCAGAGTGCTGAGACTTAACCCTTTGCGCCACCAGGAAGGCCCGAGAAATCACATTTTAAAAGGAAGTGAGAAATGTTCCCCATTTGGAGAAGCAGCAGAATATCTGTGAGTAGCTCCAAAGACTACAATGAGGGTTTATAATATGGCCCCAAGTTGCAGAACTGGCCCAGTCACCCATCTGGACTCCAACATGCTGTTCCTGATGCTGGAAAAAAGAAGGGAAACCTGAATCTGTGGCTTTGTCCCTCAAGCATTTTCTACACTGGAAACATCTAACAAAATTATGTGGTTTTTTGTCATAACTACTATATTGTAAGCAGCTTTTTAAAAACTGTGAATTCAGCAATGAATAGATTGAAATTCAGTCTCATGAACATTGAACCTAGTAGGGCGAGCACATATTTAACAAATACTTAGAATGAGGAGCCAAATGTTTTTTTTTTAATTGTTATTTTTATTTATGTCTTTTACATTGCTGTATATTCCCCATAGGTTTCCCACCACCAATTCACCCGTGTACCGTCACCACAGTCCCTTGTGCTCCCCTCTCCCCCGTTCTGAGCCCCAAGAGGAGCCAAATCTTACCTGAGAATGGATTTTGTCGACTGTCACTCAGCAGCTCTCACTATCTCTGTCCCAATAACTTCCTCTTTTAATTTCCACTTACTTCTAAGCAACTTTAACAAGAAACACATTTTATATTTTTATTTTAATTTATAGTTCAGCCACAATGAATGTGAATGTGAATGAAATCCAAAAGGGCTCCCCCATACATAAATTAAAATATTCATTTTTTTTCTTACTTTTCACTACTTTACAAACTTTAGTATAGGCAGTATTTTTTATTTTTTAGCCTTGATTACTGATTCAATTTCCTTGCTTGTAATTGATCTGTTCATGTTTTCTATTTCTTCCTGATGCAATCTCAGAAGGTTGTGTATATTTTGGAAATGTCATTTTCTCTTGGTTCGTCAGTGTATTGATATACATATTATACACATGTTTGTAGGAGTCTCTTTTGTTCCTCTCTATTTCTGAGATAGCAGGTGTTCCTTATCTTCCTTCATTTCTACACTACTTATTCAAGGTTTTACCCTCATTTTCTTTGTGAGCCTAGCTAGAAGTTGTTCTGTGTTTTTTGTTGTTGTTGTTTGTTTGTTTGTTTTTTAAATGACCTTTTGCTTTCATTGATCTTTTGGTCTTTTTTATTTTTATATTGTTTATATCCAGTCTAATCTTTATTATTTCCTTTGTCCTACTAACTTGGTTTTGTTTGTTCTTCCTTTCCTATGGAAAGGTGTAAGGTTGTATTATTTATTTGTAGTCTGTCTTGTGTTCTTGTGTTCCAATGTCACCTCAAGTCTTAGGACGCCCTGGGTAAAGTGCCTGTGTGCGTTAAATTTCAGATTATTCTTCCAGGAACTAAGCAAAGGACCTCCTCTCAAGTCATCTTGCTTTTAATAAGTTGATATTGTATTTTCATAAAAGCCTAGTGTTTTTAGAAGAGGTATTCCTCTCCACACAGAGATCTAGGGACTTAGATTTTTTTTTTTCCATCTTATGACTTTAGTTATGTTTCAGATCTCATCACCTTTTGTGTGAAGGATACTTGTTCAGAAAGCTTCCTTTACATTAAGCTCTACAAAGTCTAAAACCACCAAACCACAACAGAGGACAAAAGAAGTTGGGGCTAGGCAATGTTTTTAATAAAACCCTTCTAGACAAGAGAATTGTTACTTTTCTGGTTGAAACTATTTTTACTCATTTATGATTTGTCACATTTGAGGATTATCTAGTTTTTTTGATGTGGAAATTCAATGGAGTTTGAGTCCTAGGGGGAATATTTTAATCTGCACTTTGCAACTTTATTTCCTTCACCGAAGAAATAAAATAATCAAGGAGTCTCTGGTTCATGCTGAATGTCCATACAGTGAAGATTCATTTAATTCACCAGTTACTGCAAAGAATATATTCCCACTCTACCCCCCAAAAAGAAATAAAACAAGCACCCAGAAAACATTTTTCAGTCATTGCCTGGGTTTTGCCTTCTCAGTTAATGTGCTATTTATAGAGAGATGAAGTTATGCAGTGTTGGTGGACTGCAATTCCAAACCAGCTTTCTTTCCAGGGTTAGAAATGATTTAGTTCTTTTTGATTCTGTTTGCTTTCTCTCCATGCCATCCACATGTGGGATGTGGTGTGATTTTTGAAACCTGCTAATGTTTTATTTCAAAGGCAAATTAGACTTGCCCCAAAAGAAAAAAAAAAGTGATGATTAGAAGCTCTGCAGAAGCATTTATGTTCTGATTTGGCAACAGTTAGCAAGTCCTTAACTCTCCTGCATTATCATCTCTAGGGTCCTCCTCTTTGCTCCTGTGGTTGGTCAGGCTGAACACAGTGTCTAAACTACTTCTTTACACATTTCTTCACCTTTTTAGAATCTTATCTTTTTGACCAGAGCCAAAAAAAAAGTATGAAATAATAAATCTCTGAAGAACAGATCATCACAGTTGCACAAGGGTATTAAATAAAAATCTACAAAATTATGCTTTTATCATTCATAAAGTACATTTATAAAACAGATCATGACAAACTTTTCAACAGTGCCACTGCTAAAAGTTTCTGAGTGACCTTGGCCCATTGTCATGCTCTTGACATTTTAAATGGGTTTTAAATGATGGTGGTGGTAATTAAGTGGTTGGATTAGGAAGAGTGGGATGATAAGAGTAAAGAAAATTTAAGAATGTAATACCGCTAATACTGAACCTGACTTACTTCTTTTACTTAAATGGATATTCAGCAATCGATTTGAGAAACGATTAATTATTATATGAACTGTTTGGTATTTAGTATACAGACTTTGATATTTCTGTAACATTTCAGCCATAAACTTTTTCATACCAACTCTATTTACATTGCTACGATTAAATTGCTATTTTGAGTATAATAATGGGTTGCAGAAAATGGAACGAGATCTTTCTCTGTTGTATTCTAGAAGAAGATAATTAGTTTACTTGTCTACTTAAGCTTTCTTAGAAACAGAGAAATAAATTGTGTGATTATTCTATATAAATACCTGTATTGTTATTTTGTGATTTTTTATATAAACCTTTAATTCTAGATAATTATAATTCACAGACAGTTATAAGAAATAATTCATTAATGATTAATTTATAAATACAATGGTAAGGTGTGAGGACTCCACTGACTTGGCCCCCAGTGAAACTGTTGGAAATTATTTCTAAGATAATTATTTAAAGATTCTGGAAATGATTCTAAGAATAAATAGGAAATTAAAAAAAAAACACCTCTATTCAAGACAACCTATGAAGATTAGGTAAGGCAAGAGCCTGTAGTATTTGAATTAAGAAGTTCCCTCCTCTCCCAGCTTAGTGAGACTGAAAATCCCCTGGAGACTGCTGAAGTCAAAAACACATGGCTCTGTCTTCTACCCCTCTCCCATTTCAAATTTGGAGGCCTATCTTCTGGGAATGAAAAAACTTCCTCATTTCTTATCTTGCCCCATGAACCTGTTGTCCTGTCTAGTGCAGCTGATAATTGTGGCCTCTCATCTTCCATCCAGTCTGCAATTGTTAAATGGAAATTCTACTTTGGGTACAGGATATTGAAATTACTGAGACCTGGATTATCATTGCCCCAGCTTGTGTAGTGGTGGTTCTGATACACTGCCTGATGTGTATGAAGTCAATATTATGACACCAGTACTTGAAAGGAGAAAGATTTTATTGAAAGCTTATTGGTAAGAAGACTAGAACAAAACAAACGCAGAGGTCCTTTTCAAATAACTGGATCTTCCTGGTGGATAGATCCCTTGTATTTGGAATATTGTAGGGTTATCCCTTTTCCTAGTGTATAAACATCTCACTTATGAATATGGTCCAAGTGTTCTCTTTATCCTTCTTGGTTCAGTATCAGTCTCTTGGTTCTGCAAGTTTATTGTAAGATTAATTGCTTTTGTACATGCTGGATTTATGATGTTTAGCTGAGTATCACACTCTGACTTCTCTGAAGACAATACAATAGACAGTCAACCAAGCCAAACCATTCTGTTGATAGTGGGTCATCCATAGTTTCAGTACTGAACCAGTAGAGACAACTCAGAAAACCTCTGGATGTTGCCTGTCTCTACATTAAGTGTTCATATCCTTAAGCAGAGGTGTCACTCATAGAGAAGATTGCCATTGTCCTTGGCCCCATTTCCAGCATCCAGCTTGGAGAATTTTCTTTGGGGAGAAACAGACATTAAAATAGATAACTTCTAGTCTCTTCTCAATGGAAATGACATCATTTACATCAAAAGATGAAGAACCTTAAATCTAAGAGTATTCTCAAAAGTACTGGAAGTTGTGGTGAAAGGCAAAAGGGATTAAGTGGATAGATTTAAGGAAGATAGAGTTAATTTAGACTACAGACCAACTAATTTGCAGAAAGAACAGAGAGTATGAGCATTGGAAGGATCTCTTCTGGGTTCATAATGATCAAACACTGATTTCCGAAACTACTTCTTCAAAATAACCATAACTTATTGGATTTATCTATAGAGCAATTCATGTTTTATGGATCATTGAAAGGAATAGAACAAGTGGCCAAAAATTAGTGGAGTTTAACAGGTGGATATATCCAGGGGAAAAAAATAAAGGAATTCTACCAGTACTGCTATCATTCCACCATGACTGTAGGCATATCTAAAGCTATATCTAAAGCTATATCTAAGCAACAAAGTCAGTTCTTGAAAATTATATGTGAGTAGAGGGGAAGGAAGGGGTAAGAAATACCCTTCACTAAAATAAACTTCTGTCACTAAACAAACCAGGCAAATGACAATACAATCCTTGGAGGAGAGAAAGCAGAATGTAAAATTACTACAATATAGTTTCTAAAAGGTAAGTTTCAAAGAAAAAATTGACATGCACATAATGGAAGTACAAGAAAGAGAAGAGAAAGAAAGGAGCATGCAAAATTTTTAATTAATAATGACTGAAAATCACAAAATTTATTGAAAAAGAGTAACATAAACATGCAGAAAGCTCAATAAACTCCAAGTACAATAAATCATTTAAGATCTATAGAGAACATATTTTTGATTTAAAGAAACACTGGGTCATAAATAAAAAAGGAAATCAGAAAATAATTTGTGATTTATGAAAAGAAAAATGCAGTATGCCGAAGTTGATGTAATATAGCTAAAGCAGTGATTAGAGGAGGATGTATAACTGTAATTGCCTGTATTAAGATAGAAGAAATAACGAAAATCAGTGACCTAAGTCTCCATCTTAAAAAAAAAAAAAAAAACGTAAGAAAGAAAGAACAATCTACACCCAAGAAAGAAAGATATCATAAATACTAGGGAAGAAATTAATAAAATAGAGGATAGGAAAAAAAAAGATAAATTATACCTCAAGCTTGTCCTTCTAGCTTGATCAAAAAATCAATCAACTTTTACTTACACTGTCCATGAAAACAAGAGGAGACTCAAATTACTAGAACCACAAAATGAAAACGGTGACATTGCTGATGACAGTTACAGAAAAAAAAAAGTTTTATAAAGGAATCTATTAATAATTACATGTGAATAAATTAGATAATTTAGATGGCCTGAATAAATTTTTGGTGTCTCTAAATGAAAAACGTATTCTGAGTAGATCTGTAACAATTGAAGAGATTGAAATAGTAATGAAAAAAAATCTATTCACAATTAAAAGTCTAGGATAGATGATCTTCATCAATGAATTCTATAAAACATTCAAAAAATAGTACTTATTCTTTTTTATTTTTTTAAGATTTATTTATTTTTGCATACACGCTGGGGTGCAGGCCAGAGGTGTGGGTCGGTGAGAGGATTCACCAGAGACAGCGTGGGGAGCAGAACAGGCAGATTGACTGAAATACACTGCTGAGGGGAGCAGTGGGCGAGGCAGGAGAGGTCTGTTGGGCCATGTGGGGATCTCCCCAGTCGGGCATCGAACTCGTGCTGCAGCAGCCGACAGCTACATAGCGCTGAGCTTAACCCATTGTGCCACCAGAGTGACCACCAAAAAAAAAAAAGTACTTATTCTTAAAAAAGAATAAAGAAGGGACACTTATCAACTTATCAATTCCTTTTATGAGGGTAGTATTATCCTGATACCAAAGCCAGAAAAAAGCAGCACAGGAAAAGAAAATTACACATGCATGTAAATATGCATGTGATCATCTTCACCAAAATACAAGTGAACTAAGCAATATGTCACGACGTGCTATGAAGGCTACCTTGTGTAATATTTATATAATCTCTGGCTTTTTTTGATTAATATTTGTATGACGTATAATCTCTAATTATTACTTGCTTTAAACCCAGCTATGTTACCATGTTTGCCATCATATTACCACCTTGCTTAAATTTCCTGAATACCTTTCAAGTATTACACATTCACCCTCTGACAACTGCTTAATTACATAGCCTTGTCTCTTGACCACATCCTCTTCTATTCTATGCTCCAGTCACAGTACTTGTCCAACTCCCCTTAGACTGGTTTCCTATCAAAAATGTTTCCCTCACCCATTCCTGACCTGATGATTATACTTCTGGTTTCTGCTTACTCACAGGTCTTTTATCCTTGACACCTCAGCCCAATCTTTTCAACTCTCTTTTATAATGTTTTACATTTCTTAAAGGTCTTCCAATTGCTGTGCAAACTATTTGTGGGAGATAAGTTCTTTAAGAAAAGAACATACACTGTTCATAATAGCAAAGGTATGGAAGCAACCCAGATGTCCAAAAATAGATGATTGGATCAAGAAGATGTGGTACCTATACACAATGGAATACTATTCATCATGGAAAGAAGATAAACACATGCAATTTGCAGCTACATGGATGGAATTAGAGGGGATCACACTCAGTGAAATAAGCCAGAAAGAAAGAGAAAAATATCGAATGGTTTCACTTATAACAGGACTATAGGGAGGCCAGGTGGGAGAGAGACAATCAGTGGGGGGGAGGGAGGAGGGAGGCGGTGGGAGGGAAGGAAAAGGGCACAAAATGGAATAGAAAAGAACACAAGGGACCATGGAGATGGATCACGGGTGAATTGGTGGTGGGCTACCCAAGGGGAATACAAAATGTAAAAGACATAAATAACAATAAAAATATATATTTAAAAAAAAAAGAAAAATAGAGCAGATAAAGAAGTCAGGAGAATGATATTGAATGATGGTATAATACAAAGCACGGAGAACAATTTTCAGTGAAGTGTTTTCATTTAACTTTGCGGCTTAAACTATTCCATTCCAACACAATGATTTAACTATACAGAGTTGAAGAAAAGTAGATTAATAGATGATGCAAACAATAATTTACTTTTATTTTGATGCAGATTTATTTGTCATGTCTATAAAATGAATGTTATTATAATGTTTTAGGATTCTTTTCTACTTATAAACAATTTCATATATCAATTCAAAATGAATTAATTTAATTATCTATAAGAAAAACTTAGACACTAACCTTGGATTTGAAAAATAGTCATAATATTCAGAACAGAACAGCTCATAGAAAAATTATTTTCCAGTACAGTAAGTCAGACTTCATTATGTCCTATTAAATTAATTTTTGAAGTTTTATGTTTTTTAATCCAATTCTCAACTGAGTGTATGAATAAAGAACAATTACTCAAGAAATCTGGCTTAATTTTTTTTTCTAATAGTAAGAATTTTTTTAAAAGAAAAATTATTATGCAGGCATAAGCACCCCAATACTTGCTAATTTATTAAAGAAGTTGAGATGAAAATGCATGACATATTTTCCACCAAAACCAGGAAATGTTGGAAATGTTTTCATAGTTGCTACATAGATTTAAGAAGTGACTTTTAGGAAATTGTGAGATGATTGTTATCGAACTTTAAAAAGCAATGGTACAGTCACATTTACAGCATCTGAGAAGAAAGCAGTGAAACAACTTCTAGAAGGAATCGTATTGATTCTGGAGCACTTGTAAAATCTCTTACAATGATCAACTTCTCCATGAAAATATAGAATACATGAAAACTATGGTAATGTAATAAACTAAAAACATAGATAAATTTAAGACTGTCTAGGAATAATAAAAATGAATTATAAAATTTAACCTAGCAAACTTAGCAGTGGT
The DNA here is from genome assembly GCA_004024925.1 of Scalopus aquaticus. Taxonomy (NCBI): domain Eukaryota; kingdom Metazoa; phylum Chordata; class Mammalia; order Eulipotyphla; family Talpidae; genus Scalopus; species Scalopus aquaticus. The sequence goes on from PVIJ01000907.1 coordinate 142,237, forward strand.
AGGAATAAGAATCACAAGGAGCATGTACTTCAAAAGAAGTCCTCTGGGACATTGTGAAGTTGCAAAATCAGGATTAGTTTTAAGTGGAAAATCAGCAATTAGCACCTTTCTTAAAGCCACGTTTTGGGTCAAGGAGGGGGCCAAAAAAACAAAACAAAACAAAAAAACACTTTTATAAGTTAATAATAACAATGTATTTAAATATATAAATATACAAGCTGTTATAATTATGAATATATAGAAGAAACATTAAAAAAATAATACACAACCAAACAAATGACAGAAATAACATTTCCATCAAGGAGAATCTAGAAGGAAAAGATTGATCTTGAGAATGCTTTTGTTTCTAAACTTTAAGTAGAAATCAAAATAACTCATAGATTCTATTTATTTATGCCCCCAATATTTACTAGAACTTATTATATTTATTCTAATCTCTAAAGCAATACAAGTTCATTGTAAAGCTTTTGAAAATATAAAAAAGCTTGAAGAAATTATCAAGTTTGCTGGAAATAACCACTATGCACATATTAAAGGTCATATGTTTATATTTACAATAGTGGATTTTACTATTAGCTTGTTAGTGCTACTATAAAAATTATCACCAACTCAGTAACTTAAAACAACACAAATTTATAAAAACCTCCTTTAGTTCTGGAGGTCAGTCTCACTGGACCAAAGTCAAGGCATCAGCAAGAGACAGGATCCTTCTAGCGGCTCTGAGGAAGAATTCATGTCCTTGCTTCTTTCAGCTTCTCCTGTATACCTGTATTCCTTGGTTGTAGACCCTCCTTCCATCTTCAAAATTTAAGACTTCAGTCTCTTATCCTGTCGTCATGCCTCCCTCTTATTCTGACTCTATGCGTCTTTCTTATAAGGATCTTTGTGATTATACTGAGCACATCAGGATAATACAGGGTACTCTCCACTGTGTCAATTCTTTGTTGAACAGCAACTAGAAAACTCCTTTGGTGATATCAGGAAACACTCATAGGTTCCAGGAATTAGGATGTGGTCATATTTGGGGACCATATTTTAGTCCATCACACTGACCTAATTTCTGTGCTACTTCCCCTTGAAATGACACATTAGGAATCATGAATTCCAGAAAGAATCCTCTAAAGCAACAAAATAACTCTAAGAATATCTAATAATCAAGAGTAAAAATGTGCTTGTATGATTAATACAGGTCTTATACTTCTGAAATCTGTGGACAGATAATAACAGTTAACAACTAAGAGGTCAAGATTTTTCAGTCTGGGAATTTTGCCCCATTTCTGTCACTTTTCAGTCTTAGAAACTTTTTTTTTATTCCTTTTTTGGTGGAAGTTATTTCAAGATTTTTTAATGAGTTGACTTGATGTTGCTGGGGTGAGTAATTTTATCTTCATGAGTATCATAAAGTAGAAAATTTGCATTAAAGATTATTTGCCAAATAGTAATTTATCTAAAATCTCTTCACTCCCCCCAAAATTGTGTTTATTCTGGTATTTACAGTTTACAAATAATTTCCTTTAATATCAATGTTGAAAAATACAGCAGTTGCACATTTCCATCTTCCTTGTCTGTTTTCGTAAGATTATACTAGCTTTTTTAAGCAATAGATGTATCACAACTCAGCTGTTTATATGTTCGTTTTGTTTTTCTCCAAATACTACTGAAAATTCTTATTGATTTTACAAATCCTCACAAACCTAAATGTCAATCACTGTGTCTAAACTATAGGTCATAATCTGTACATGTCTATTATTCAATAAACCAACTAAAATGAGTCCTTCATTTTTACCTTTTTATAGTTTTCTGTGCTGTATTATGGTCTTCCTTTTCATGTAATTAATATGGAAAACTTAGTAAGTGCTTTGAGTATTACAATGTTTTATGGAGTCTATGAAATATCCTTCCCTATTTCATACAAATCCTTATGAAATTTGTGTTCACCAGAACCCTCTACTCTCCTTACACTACTATATTGGATTGATCTCGCATGCACACGTGCACTCTCTCTCACCTTACACAGTATGTTTCCTTGCTCTTCAACTTTATGACTGGGAATTTTCATGTTGTTTTCCATCCTTGTTGAAATGAATACTATTTAGATTCTGCTCACGAGTTTTTATTTTACAGTACAAAATTTTCCCCCAGGTTTATTGAGGTATAATTGGTGAAGTGCAGTCAAGAGCTGACCTCACCATTCCCATCTATTTTTATTAGAAGTGGGATGAACTACTATTTAATATTTGCTTGCTGAACTCTAAGTAATAACAAATGCCCAGCCAGAGCGGGACTGCTGCCTGCCACGTGTCTTCGACTGCAGCTCTTACATGTCTCTCATACACTGACTCTAGGCCCACTGGCATTCTTTCTTTTCTTCAAATATTTTAAGGCTTTTCTGATCTGAGATCTTCTCATTCTTCCTCTTCCTGCAGTCAATATATGTCCTTGTTTAATCTAACTGAATTATCTTAAGGCCTCACATTTTGATTTATTTTTCCTCTTGAAGGAACAGAATATTTGGCTAATCCAGTACTGAAAAAAAAAAAAAAGTTAGCTGTGATTTGTTTTTTATTTGGGCACACTAAGTGGAAACCAAATTTATGACAGTAACTTCAATGTTATGGCTGGAGCTCAAAATGTGGATTTCATTCAATTTCAGGGCCGTGTGTGTGGTGGGGAGCCTAGGCCTACAGATGTGCAGTGTTTCCTGCACCAGGAGGTAGGATTCCACCCAAGGTGGTGTGAAAGAGATGACCTGCCATAAATTGCTACTTAATGATTTGGTTTTGCCTACATTATTTCTCTATTCTTCAGGAATCTTAGAAAGAAGAGTACAGATATAAGAAGATTTCCTAAGCTTCCCAACAAAGAGAAGACCTTGTGGTCTGGAATAAAATGGAATTGTTGAGAAAAAGGGAGTAAATTATTCATTACTACATCTCTTAAAAGAGTTTTATTTTCTAGGCCTCATAACTTAAAATAAATTTACTTTATTTAACCCACATTTAAGCTACACCATGTAAAGATATAAATTTAATTTAAACATCTTTTTCTCCCAGAATTTCTACATCATCAATATCACTTTCTACTTAGATGTTCCAATACCCTGATTTTTCCTACAACAAAGATTGTTTACATGATTTTTCCCCACTGCAGATGACATCCAAGGAGATAAAAGTAGTAATCTAATATTAATGTCAGATTTACAAGCTTGTTATCACTTCCATTAAAAATCTTGACAAGAACATTATAATTCTAAGGCCAAAGCCTTGTTACTATGACCTTATAAGGTTGGTCAGAAAGATGCTTCGAAGAAGAAAAACATTCCTCTCTTACTCCTCCAGTCACACAATGGATTGGGTATCAGCATCTTCTTATGCTCTATAAAGGGAACAGGGAACTATCATTGCTTGATTTTAAATCTTCCAAATATTGACATAGCAGCTAGCACACTGTCTTTCTAATCTTATCTCCCACTTTCCAGTTTCCAAGTTCCAGTTTAGTGATATCAAATATATATTCAGACATTATTATTTTAAGGCCTCTTGTCTTTGTTCATGTTTTTTCTTCTCTCTATAAATCTCTTCTACATCCCTTTCCCAAGACTGTTTATTTCAGTGCACTCAGACATTAAAACTCAGCTGAGGAGTTATATCTTCCAAGTTTCCTCCTTCTGATGTCCTACAGTAAACTGCATATTTACCATAAAGCTATCACATGGCTAAAGTTATGTGTTTTCATGCCTATTTATGTATCAAGACTAGAAACTATCAACAAAGGACAGTGACCTCACTGCAACCATGTCTATAGCCCTGACACGTTCACAAGGATTTGGCATAAGCCACCCCGTAGACATTTACAGAATTTTTTTGGGTTTGTCCTATTTGGGTTTTTCTCAGCTTTTTGGATCTATTTGGTTTTTTTTTTTTTTTTTGCAAATTTGGGTAGCTTTTAGCCATTAATTCCTTAAATAAACCTGAAGATTTGTTCTCTTCTTTTTCTTCTTCAAAGGTTCACAGACTCAGGGGGAGTCTCACAGGCCCCTAGGGAGTCTTCATTTTATTCCTATACCTCTTTTCTGTTGCTCAGATTGGGTAATTCCTTTTTTTTTTTTTTTCACCAGCTACAAGTTTGCGGATTCTTTCCTCTGCCCTTCCAAACTGCTGTTGTGGTCATACATTAATCTTTGAAATGTCAGGAAATTTCACTGTTATTTTTAAATCCTCGTTTTGTTTCTCATTATGAGAAGTGAATTTGCAATGGCTTTGAAAATTAATGCTATTGATGGAGGAGATTAACTTAAAAATAAGGTTGAAACCAGACCCACACAAGGAGGTGGGGGTAGATGGAATTAGCATAACCATAAACCCAGCTATACCAATACCTAGATCACAAAAGCAGACTGAGGCAGGTATCAGACTGCTGGGCAGAAGGTAAAGATTAGGAGATTTAGCTCATTGTAGAACCCTCTGTCTCCTTTCAAATTCTAGTTAAGGTATTTAAAATCAGTAACAGACAGCCATCCTTGAAAATAATCCCCTCCAACTGAAAGAAGGCTATATCAGTGCCATCCCTGAAAGAATGCGGGGCAGCCATCTCTCTGCCCACTTGTGCCTATGCAGGTAATTTCCTTTACCAACTCTGTCCCACTGCAGGGCAGAGGCCTGCCTGTCTGCCTGTGACTTGCACCATGCAGACCTCTCTTAGCAAACCTGCCCCTCAGTGGGGCAGCTCTTTCTCCTGCTTGTGTCTGTACAAGTGTCCTTTAGTTCCTTGTCCTAATAAACCTGTTCTTTAAATATAACTGAGTCTCCGTCTCTTGGAGAAACTCACCGCTTGCCACTGAAGGGGAGCTCTGGTGAAACCTTTCCCAGAGTGAGCCCAAGGACCCCTCAAACCCATCAACTCCAAAAAAACGACATCACTATCACTTATTTATTCATTAAAGTATGTGCATATAAAAGAGTGTAAGATGGATTGGCAGTGCATTTCAGGCATTTGTTAGATCCATGTTGAGGTATTTATCCTATTAAGATGAAAGAGATGTTCCAGATTTTTTTATTGAGGTAATATATACAGTGTTGTTTATGATTTGGAGGTATAGGAGCTCCCCTTTTAGTTGTTACCACACCCCATCAACACCGAAGCACCCATAGTCCTTCGCCATAGTCCACCCAACCCTCTCTTTATATTATTTTATACATTTCCCCTTAGGAGGCCTCAGATCCACAGTCAGATTTCTGTGGTATTTTTGGTTTAACTTTATCAGACTTTTTGTTTTCATTTTTCTATATTCCACATATATTTGATGAACTGGGAAAACAGGAAAACACAGCCCCCATACCAAGAACGAGCGTGGCCCTTACTGATGAGTACCAGGGAGGAGCATGGCCACTTATGTCTGGATCACTGATAAGACCCCTGCCTGTAAGCAACCTCCTCCTGCCACTGAGATCATCTTTCCCTATAACCCAACAAAGGTCACGCAGAAGCTACCTTGTATAAAAGCCCCCTGATCTCTTTGTTCAGGGCCCAAGCTTTGGAGGTTACTCCCTTGGGTCCGCCTGAGTAATAAATTTCCTGTGCTCACCATGTTCCTGAGTGCCACTTGGTCTTCCCGCGTCAACTTCCGCAACAGTGACACCATGGTATTTGTCTTCCTCCTCCTGACTTATTTTACCTAGCATAATCCCCTCCAGTTCTATCCATGTTGCAAGTGAAAATGACAAGAGTTTCTTTTTTCTTTTTGTAGCTGAGTAGTATTCCATTGAATATTATTCCATTGAATAATATATATTATTAATATATAATATATATTATTAATAATATATTATATTATATAATATATTATAATAACTATATAGAATATATAATTATAATTATTGTATTATATAATATAATATAATATTATATATTATAATATATTATATATATTATATATTATTATAATTATATATAATAATATATCATAACAATAATATATAATTATATATATTATATATTATATTATATATATAATAGATATATAGTAATACTATATATTACTAATATATATTATAAATTATAATTATATATAATATATTGTATATATTATAAATATAATTATATATATTGTATATAATTATATATATATTATATTATTATAATATTATTATTCCATTGAATATTATATATAAGGAATATACTACATATTCCTTTTCCAGTCATCTGTTTGGGGGAACTTAAGTTGCTTCCATGGCTTGATTATTTATAAATAATGCTGTAATGAACATGAAATTTCATATGTTCCTTCAAATTACTATTTTTACATTCTTTAAGTAAATACCTACAACTGGAATTTCTGGATCATATGGTAGATCCATTTTTAACATTTTGAGAAATCTCTGTACTGTTTTATATAAGATTGAACCAGTATACAGGCACCAACAGTATAGAAGGGTTCCTTGGTTCTGGTCTTTTGATACGGACTATTCTCACAGGTGTGAGGTGGTATCTCATTGTGTTTTGATTTGCATTTTCCTGACAGGAAGTGAGGATGAGCATTTTTTGCATATGCTTATTGGCCATCTGTATGTCTTCTTCAGAGAAATGCTTATTTAGCTCTTCTGCATATATTTTGACTGGGTTGTTTGTTTTCTTTCTGTTAAGATGTGTGAATTCTCTAAAGATCTTGGATATTAGCTCTTTGTCAGATGTATTATGTGCAGATATTTTCTCCTATTCAATAAGTGTCTTTGTATTAGTGATAGTTTCTTTCACTGTTAAGATTTAATTAAACTTATTTCTTAAGTTTAGAATGCATGATCTAGTAATGGCTACAAAGATCAACTCATGCCTCCAACTGATGTAAATATTACTATTTGTTCTTGATTCCTATGTGTCCTTGGTGAGTATATCATTGTCTTCTAGATTATGTTTATGCATATTTCAAAAAATGCTTATGTGGCTTCCTGTTTTCCCCTCTTTATTATTTGCAATTATCTGCCCATAGCTTTCTAATATTATTCTTAGATATTTTATACTCTTTTCCTAATATTTCACATGGGGTCTTATCTGTTATTTATGTCCTATGAAAATATTATTTTATATATAAATTCTATAAATTATTGTATAACAATTTTTTCTTACCAATTCATCAAAACTCTTTGTAAAATAGTTTTTAAATCACTTAATTTTCTTGATTACTTTTTATACAATGAAAATAGTAAAATATTATTCCCCCTCATTTTTATTTTCTTTACACTTATTTTTTGTCTGATATAATAGTACCTGCAGAAGGTTTAATGATAAATGTACACATACAACATCCCTGGTACACAGTAAGCACTATATGAGAAGTCGCTGTCACTGTTTTTCTGTCACTTGCTTCTATATTGTTTGTCATCTTCTAACAAGAGTTGTCCTTATTTTCCATCAGGACTTTTACTTTATTTATAGGAGATTCTCAGCATCTCCTTAGAATTTCTTATGTACTGCTATGTATTATGGGATACCTACTGTGGTGAACAAGAATGATTATAATGGAATGGACAGTCTGGCAATTGATATAGAGGTATATGGAGATGATAATTTTATTAACATCTTCATTCACCTATGTCTATGTCTTAACCAACCATGATGATGGAAAAATCAATGTATTTCTGGAAAAATAGGGGATTCTTTCTTTATCTAAAAATCTCCTGCTGCCATAACTTAATGACCCATAAATACCCTCCTATAGTCTGTGCAGAGACTGCCCTTCATCTTGGAGGAAAAGCACAATTGCATGTTAAGCTATAGATGAAAGAGTCTTTCCTCTAGTGTAAAAATAGCCACATTGCTTGCCACCCATTGAGTTATAATACAATGGGGTTTTATTATTTAATTATCTACTGTCTACATGATATCATGTGTTATTAGTATATGGAGTATTCAGTGGTGAAACTTGCAAGTTTTTCTGAAAGGAATTTTTTATGCATCTTGACAACAGTCCATTGGGCCCTTTATAAAACATTAAGATTGCCTAATCTTACAAAACCCTCTCTCCTTGTCCATAGTGGGTGATTCCATTATTCTGCTTTCCATTTTATTTTCTATTGCCACTAGGAAATGTCTAAGTTTAGATGTTTTTTTTTTTCCTTTTCATTAAATCACACAAAAGCATAAAGTAAAAATTGGTTTAAAATAACATTTATAGCCATTGGAATCAGGTAGCCCCTATTTCTTAAGGAAAACTCAAAATCTGATAGCTTTTTACATAGCAAATGGAAATACAGCAAATAAAGTTTATTGATCATCATTTTCTCAGTTCAAATACAAATTTCCAAACCTAAACTATGTCTTTTCTTTTGATGTTTCGTGGGAAATTTAATTTTGGAATTTGGGCAGCAAAGACAAGTTTTTGTAGCTGTTGTTGCTTAGAGATGGCAATTTTTCCATCAGGGAAACAGAAAACTACAATGGAAGTACTTTTACCATAAACAGTGACGTCAAGGCAGACATTACAGAGGATTAACTACAGTGCTCATGTGTGTGCTGAGGAGCTCACGGTGTGCTCGTTAGTTATGGGGCTAAAAACCCAAAGCCGTGAGGTTAAACCAATACAAAATAGTGAGGATAAAGTGGACACTGAATCACTAAGTTTGTTAATTCTACAAAAGGTAATTAGCATTGTGTAACACATTAGACAAGAATATCAAAAGCTATTTGTTTAGCTCTGATTTTTATGATGGAGTCATCTATAAATTCATTATTTGGCATTTAGATGGACAATCCAGCAACAGTTTCATTTAGGAATATGAAATTATGGATCAAAGGAGAGTCCATGGCAAGAAAGTAGTTGAAGCACAGATTTGGTCGTCACCTGCTTGGTGGTCATCAACAAAGCATGTTATTCTCCCTCTAAAACAGGGCAAATGGGGCTTCAAAACTGGCCAAAGGCACTGCCCAAATTGTTTACCGGTTACTATTTTGGTCTGCACCCACGCACACAATTGTAAAACTACTCAGGCTTAGGAAACAATAACAATGGGATTTATTTAACAAACAGGGGGAAAAAGGAGTTATTGAGGCCAGAATATGGCCGTTCACCTTACTTAAAGCAATATCCAGTCCTTTTAAGTCCCAAAGAAGTAACAACGAAGGTGGTATATTCCCACCACTGCTGACGTGGAGCTCCTCTTCCAAACAATAGGCCATGTTTCCAAAATGGCATCTTCCTGCTTCTGTAGATGCGCAGCAACCAGATTTTAGGCTAGGTTCCAACTCATGAGCATGAAGCAGGACACAACTGGAGATGCTACCAAAGCTGCCGTGGTGCCCCAGCACAGCACCAGGCCAACAACACTGAAAACAGCAACTACTGCAGCCAGACAACCCAACAGACTGCACTCACGCATTTTAGGAAGGCACCCACTTCGGGCCTCTGCCTTCTTCCTTTGGCTACAGTAAAAATAAAACTGGGAGTAGTTTCTGTCGCTTTGATACTTGCAAAGCCTCTAAAGTCGCTGGCCCCAAAGTCACTGAAGATTCCAAAAATGCTCAATCTAAAACTCTACATCCTGGAGACTGCTTCTTCTTTTCCTACATCACAGCGACTCCTTTTTCTTTTCCTACATCATGGTGACTACTTCTCTTCCTACATCATGGCGACTGAATCTCCTTCTCCTTCATTTCCTTTTATTTCTCATCAGAATCTCCACCCCAAACTGCAAAACCTTTTAGCAGTTTTCCCTGGGGCTATTCTCATCAGCAACCCCCTCCAGGGGGCACCACCTTTACCGGACTTTGGACTCAGCTCGGTTACACCTCGAGTAAGATTTGAGCACTAAACCTTCAGAAACTGCATAGAGCATCAAGAAGAAAAAGAGAAGACAAAGGCAGAAATCAGCAGAGGACCAGAATTATATACATATAGATGTATATAATTATATATTTATGAATATATATAAAATTATTTGTTTCTCCTTTTAATTTAGAACATACATGAATGATTTTTATTTCCTTCTAAATAAGCATTTTGATTGTTTAGTTATATGTTTTTTTTTCCTCAATATATACCCATCAGTGTCTTGAATAATCTTGTATGATTTAATTGAAAACAATAGTTTCCTAGAAAAAATGCTTAGTAAAGTTTTACTGTTTAATAAATCTGGGTAGAAACTCTTGTGGAATATGCCAAACAAAATGGTTTACTTAACACTACTTTGTAAGAAATTATGTATTTACTCAGTAATTGATTGACTTTTATGATGGGAAAGAGACATGAGTTAATGTGCTTTCAGAGCTTTTCACAGAGCTAAATATTCTGGAAGGCCTCCACGATCTATCATTCTGCATGGCATATGAGAGAAACACATTTATTGCTATTCTAATTTAACCGTATAAGCCATAAACTGAAGATTTAAGACGGTTGATATGAGGGCATACCCCAGGGCTTCTTTTAAGTGTACATTACTGCATAATAATTTTCACCATTTAAATGTTCTGATGTTTTTGTTTAAAATAAATGGTTTACTGTATATATTATGAAACTTACTTATAGTGATTTAGATGATCTCAAAACAATTATATTGTTCACATTACTGTTCTGAATGTTCCTTTTGAATTGTTATCTAGAGACAGAGAGATCCTATATGACCCATTGCTTATGAGTCCATTTTCCATCAGAAATTTGTTATTTCCTATTTATATTACCTAGAATTGTTATTTATATAAACCATCCCTATCTTTTTTAATGAAAATGTAATTTTGTTGTTGCCAAAATATGTAAAGTGTCAGTAAGTTTATTTATCTTAGTTTAATATTTAGATCCAAAAAATAAGCAAAAAGATAATTTTCAAGATTTTCAGAGCAAATGGCATATTCTAACCAATAGAAGAAAGTTAGCACATTTCCATAACACCTGTCTAGAACAACTTTTACAGAACAGAAAGATTATTGAAGCTCTTAGCTTCTGTTTTCAGAAAAAAAATAAGAAGCTATTCTTTTTATCAACATCACAGAATTTTAGTGTTTATTTTAAATGAATGATATTTTGTAAACCAGAGAGGGGGAAACTCACTTTAAATATATTCACCTTGCAGATAACATGTGCAGCCTTCGTCAGCATGTTATAATAAGTAGCGTGAAATAAAATGGTTCTTGCCTTCAGACTTACAATGTCTTGGGACTCAGTGTGGGGTCACATGGAAAATCAGAACTTTTAGCCCAAGACAGTCCTGATTTACGTTTGATTCCTCTCCCGCCTATGACCAACACTCCTGTTATAGTGTAATACTCCCTGTTTTGGGTGATAAATCATACAACCACCTTAAAACTTCTATGAAAAGGAGGACTTGCTCAGACAGCTCTTCCCCTTTCATGAACATTTTTTTTTTAAAGCAAGAGCTGGGGTGTAGGCTGGAAGTGTGTGGAGTGAAAGGATTCACCAGCGACAGAGTGGGGAGCAGAACAGGCTGATTGACTGAAATACACTGCTGAGGGGAGCAGCAGGTGAGACAGGAGAGGTCTGCTGTGCCATATGGATTAGCTCCCTGTCCGAGAACTGAACTGGTGCTGCAGTGGCTGCTGATAACTTCGTAGTGCTGAGACTTAACCCTTTGCACCCTCAAGGAGGTCCCATGAAGAAATTTTTTTTTTCTGGTGATTTTAGAGCAAGGGCTCAAGACCCTGGTGTTCATTGCCCTCATCTCCTAGGCTTCTGTGTCCAGAAACAGATTTCAACCCAACCAGTTGTTAAGTGAGGTCTTGTGAGGAGGAATTTTATTTTTAACACTTTGTGTACCGATGCCCTTTAAATTTACCAGTCCTTGGGGCCGGCCATTTTCTGTGCCACCGCATGAATGGTATAAGCATTCAATAAAACACACACAACTCCTGAACTATTGGATATTAAAAAAACTGTAATATCTCTCATAAAACACCTTACACTTTCACCAAAACAATGTGTAAAGCTTCTAGACTGAGTACGATCAAAGAAATAGCTCCTGATAGTTCCAAATAAATCCACCGTGGCGTGAAAAACCGGAGACTAGATGAACACATATTAATATGTGATCGGCCAGCTGATACTGGTGACAAAAACACGTACTAATATGTGAGCGGACCACAAAGTGTTAAGATCCCTGATTCATTCTAATATGTGGGCAGGGTTGAAACTCATACTATTGTATGGAAGAAGCTTATGGAATGGATAACAAAAAGTTTGGAATCAGAAATTCTGTCCTGGACACCTGGACACTCTGAGTGATTGTGCAGAGAAGTACTGTTGTACTTCTCTGTGGCTTCAAACTGTTCCCTGAATTCTGAGCCATAGTTGTGTGACTAGCCATAAAGTTGGAGACGATGCATCAGTCCCGCAGGGCTATTCTTAAAGTACAAAATGTGTATTTATTTTGTGGGGGAAATACAATAAACATTAATAAATCCCATGAAGTTATCCCAAATGAGAAAGTGGCCTTGTATGGGAAGGGGTGAAACTGTCTAAAAAGTATGTTCAGAAATGTAGCTCACATGTGCCTAATCTGAAATAAATGCCTTTTTTTTTTTTTTTGTAAAAATGACTTTCTATCTTTAATGCTCTAGAACTAAAACACAGGTTTACATAAGTCTAATTGCCTAGATTATTCAGCAAATCAAGGAACAGGAAGTTTCTTTTCTCTTTTTATTCTCTCCAGCTACAAAAACCAGTGAGAAAACATTGCTTGTCAACAACTATTGATGATGAACACATGATTTGATGTTTTAAGAGTCCAGGATTTTATTACTAACAAGTAATGTATCTTTGAAACTTTAATTCTTCTCTATCTCCCAGTTGCCTTATCAAAGTTGGTTGGGGTCATATCTCATTTTTCCTAGAATTTCACTTTTTTTAATGCATCCAGTGCTTGGTATTAAGGGAGGAAGAGTGGGACATAATGCCCTCTGTAGACAAGGAACTTAAAACAAAGATAATCTAAGCTGTTATAACATTAAGTAAACTAATAATAGCAATAACAATAGCAACAATAGTACTAATAATGATAATAGGAAGGTTAACAATATGGAAATGGTATTTACAACATATGACAAACAAGTTGCTTGCTATTGATGGATTTCCAGTTATAACTACCAAATATAAGCCATAGTCATTATTTCAATATTTTATTGTGTCTTTTGGAGTACAGTTTTCTGCAATTGAAAACCTTGCCTCAACCAGTATTCTATTCAACAAGTAGTTCATATTAGAGTATAGAAAATTCATTTGCTATTATACAACATGGACATTTTCTGATGCATTGAAATTATGCCTATCTAGCTTTTACAGGTTACTTGCTTTTCTGATTAAGTTTTCTTTATGTAAGGTTTTCACCAACACCAAGCATTTGAGACAGTGATCCTATGTGAAATAATTCAGTTAATAACTCATCTAGAATGATTCATTCTAGAAATGTAGTATAGGGTCATCTTAGCATGTTTCCTTATTAATCACATTTTATTTTGCATTGTACCTAATGACATTGTATCCCAGGATTTATAAGAATGCTAAGAGGGAAAGGCTGAGAACAGGGAAAACATTTAAATCCAGAAGAGATTATCAGTTGAAGGATATACCCATTACCGACCTTGTCCCTTCCTTCCTCTTCAGCAGTCTTTACCCTCCTCACACAATTAGACTAAAGCAAATCAAGTGGCTCTTTTCAGAAGTGGTAGAAGACAAAGCAGAAGGATAGCCAAAGAAAGGCACAGACTACTCAGGGGAAACAATGTGACCACTCAGCATCCTGCCTCATTGCAATCATTAAACCATTAACAATGAAATAGTAGGATAGGTTAAATGCCATTCCCAGACAACCCAGGGCTGACTTCCTATTAGTTCATAAAATAGACTAGCACTTAATTTATTGCATACATCCAAAATAATGACAAGCACTTTATTCACTTTGGGTATTATTGAACCCAAAGAAACTATTATTGACAATATCAAAAAAAATTTAAAAGAATTAAAAATGCTTATCAAAAAATAGAAGCAATCCTTTATATCTTAAGTGTCAACAAATAATGTGGCTCAGAATAAGAAAGTAAATAAAAGGAAAAACTGAGTTTTCTAACAAGTTGTAAAATGGGTCTCAAGTGCTAATTTTTTTTATATATATCTTTTACATTATTGTGTATTCCCCATAAAATTCCCACCATCAATTCACTCGTGACCCATCACCATAATCCCTTGTGCTCTTCTGTCCCCTGATTTGATCCCTTTTCTTACCCCTCCCTTGAAGAATGTCTCTTAGTTTTAACTGCCTGCTAGTTTTGTGGGGTTTTTAAATTACCATTATTATAATTTTTCCTCCTGATCTCTTAATTGGTTCCCCTACATTCCTCCTATAAGTGAAACCATTCAATATTTTTCTTTCTCCTTCTGACTTGTTTCACTTAGCATGATCCCTTCCAGATCCATCCATGTTGCTGCAAATGACATTATTTATTTTTGTGATTATGTATATGTATCACATCTTCTAAAAAAAAACCTGCAAAAAATCCATAAAGTTATTGAGAATACGGTATTGTAGGTTGTTGATTTAAAAGGTTGGATAGGAGAAAGAAAGAGAAAAATATCGAATGGTTTCACTTACAACAGGAATATAAGGAAACCAAATAAGAGAGGTACTCAGCGAGGGAGGGGGAAGATAAGGGCACAAAAGGGAATAGAAAAGGACACAAGGGACCATGGTGATGGGTCATGGGGTGAATTGGTTGTGTGTCACCAAAGGAGAATACAAAATGTAAAAGATATAAATAACAATAAAATTTTTTTTTAAATTAAAAAAATAAAAGTTTGGGTAAGGTTAGGGAAAATAAAGAGTATGAGAATTATTTGAGAGGAAGCACAGTGCCATTGGTGCAAGAGAATTGGGGACACAGTCACAAGGGTATAGGTGAATCCTATTACAAAGATCAACCATTCCTGAACTGACCAATGACATCATACCATGAAGACCATTCATAAGTAACCTCTTAGTGATCAATCCATTCTTTCCTTGTCTTCCACTGCTAGCTTCCATTCCCAGCTCAGTTTTCTCACATAAAAAAGAGTCTGGGTAGATTTTCCCATTTAGTCCAGAAAGATGCTGTCTCCCCTCCCTCCTTCAAATCACATTTGATTTTCCCAACAACTTTATAAGACAAAGTTTAGCACTCTCATTTTGTAATAAATGGACAAACATTAAGTCAGATTGAATCATTTCTCCAACATTCCATAATCAAAAAGTGGTAGAACAGATATTCCAAGGGTCTTTAACATTCCCACACTCTTTTTATTGCCATACCTTTCTCCTTAATTTTTTTAAGTGACCAGACCTCAGTGCAAACTGGCTTAACCGAAGATAAAACTCAAATCAAGCAATCAAAAAATGCTTTCATTTACCTAAGGAAGATTGAGCAAGTGTACAACTGCTGTCAGGCCCAGGTGGCTCCAGAAACTCTATCTCTAGATCTCACTTTCTCTCTTTTCATCTTTATCTCTGTTATGATAAATGCTTCCTGTTCTTTTAAAGATAAAGTCTTGTTGATATAGTTAGAGGCCTTACTTGGGCTGTGTAATGGTTCTCTGTATGCCAACAATTTCCATTTTTCTTTTATTAATTATATTTGTGACCTGGTATTTCACATAAGTGCCTAGTCAACTTAACCTTCTTGTTGCTACTTTTGTTCACATATGCCTTTCCACTCAAAATTTGCCAGCTGCTTTTATTCCATTTTGAAACTTTGGCATTTGGACTAATAAACATTATCTTGGGAGTCATTTCCTCTCAATTCCTCTCCTATAGAGCCTAGAGACAGAGTTAAATATTATAGGGCTTTTTCCAGTTGATGTTTTAAAATTCAATAATCTGCTTTTTTGTGCCATTATTGAAATGTGGTATCTGGACCTAATGGTGTAAAACTTATAAATATTCTCCACAGCACCATCTATAGGCCAGTTGAACCAGTTTCTCATATTTTGTCATTTCACTGTTTTCTTTCACAGTTAAATCAATTAACATTTTTTCAATTATCAGTTTTTGTTTGCCAGGAACATTTTTTTTATTTTAACCCTGAAAACTAATAAATAATTTGCCTCAATAGTAACATGAAGTTAACTTTTCAAGTTCCAAAACATATCTATTTCTCAAGAATAGAGCCAGGTATACAGCAATACGAGTGCCCCAAATAACAATGTCAAAGACTGTTCAAATAAAATTATCTATTTGTCGAATCAAAGCACCTTTAATTATTAAACCTGAATGTATTTGCTCTAGCCCTATATTTTACCTTTAATCATTTGTGCTAAGTGATTCAACAGTAATCTCTCTTTTCCTGGTATTACTCTCAATTTGCAGTATTGTTCTGTGCTGGTTTCCACTTGCATAAATAGTTTAATATATAGTATTAAAATAAATATTTTCATATCTGTATTCCATATTTGACAATAATTTTCCATTAGAAGTTATTTTACTTAATATGTGAGTGTGTGTGTGTGTCTCTGTGTGTATCTGAAGGACTCAAACATTTTCTCTAATGGAGAAAAGACAATTGAAAGCATTATATATGTTATTCTAACAAATCTTAAATATAAAATAAATTTCATAGTGTTAATTTCTATATTTTAATTTTGTTTGTGAAAAGACAGATTAGAGCTGAGAAAAGAAAAATTTTAGGTCACACAGGAAGTGGGGGAGGTGTTGAAAGTCATCCGACTGGGAAAAAGCATTCTAGAATTTGGTACAAAGAATGAGTTACATGTCCTGTGCAAAGTCACTAATGACTGAGTGATTGCAGTGCACAGCTGGTATGCTAGATACTAATGTCACATTTCCATATGATTGTTCTAGTTGGAGCTGCTGAGGTGTGTTGTGTTTAGTCCTCCAGGCTAGCAATTTAGCCTAATCTTTTCTTTTTTTTTTTTTATATTGCATATTTGTTTATTTTTTTATTTTTTTTAATATATATTTTTATTGTTATTTATGTCTTTTACATTTTGTATTCCCCTTGGGTAGCCCACCACCAATTCACCCGTGATCCATCTCCATGGTCCCTTGTGTTCTTTTCTATTCCATTTTGTGCCCTTCCCCTTTCCTCCCTCCGGCTCCTTCCTCCCCCCCTCCTAATCTTTTCTTACTGCGGCCTGTGACCTAATAAAGCACAGATGTTTTCCACATGAGAAAGTGAACGTTCTGTGACATAGGCACATACTCTTTTCTCTTCATTTAAAAGTTTTATAGCCTTGATCTCTACATAAAAATTACTATTTTAATCACCCACTCTGTTCCTATACAACTCATTAAATAGACGTTTCTAATTCTTTATCTACTGTTTCTATTCTTTATCTATAATGTTTCTAATTCTTTATCTTCTTTATCTATGATTTGAAAACAAATCATACATTTCCTTTTTCTTTAGCGAATATGAATTAAATAGTGATGTTGTAAAAGATAATCCTGATTAAAAACAAGTTTTTTCCCTTAAATATAGCTCTTTTATTATAAAATCCATTGAAATAAAACTTGATACAGTAAAAAAAAAACAACTTGTGCTTAAATGAGCTGTTCAATTTGTTCAATTATTCCATTGTAAGCTGGATGATAAATATGGATGGATGGATGGATGGATGGGTGGATGGATGGATGGATGGATGGATAGATCTTAGATAGCTGAAAAGGTTATAGTTTTATATCATTTATAGGAATGTTTCACTTATAGAAATAAAGTTTTGGTAAATTGTCATGCAAGAAGATTTTACTTCCAAGTTACAGATGAGAAATTTTAGGTTTATCAAGTTTATCAAGCATGGTGAAGACCACTCAGAATCACCATATGTGGCCTAAAACACAGCGCATGCCACTTAATTTTATTTTAAAAAAGCCTTGTTTATCTATACAAATATATTTTGCAGTTGCCACACATGTACTAATAGTCTTTAGAAAATCAACTATTTTCCTGAAATTTAAAGCATTTAGTAATAAAAATAAACATAACATTGAATGCATAATTTGTCGATAGCATTAAATCCTCCTCGAGTTTCCTACTGGGGGGAAAAATCCTTCTTTGACTATTGACACACATGCTCCACCCACTTTCAAGCAGAACCAAAAAAACACTGTCTTAATACATGCAAACAAATTTACATTTTCTCAAAAGAGGAAAGATACTTCAAAAGAAACAAGCAAAAACATCAACGTAACATTTCTCTTGGTAGAGAAGCTGAGGTACCTTGCTACATCCTACTACATCAGAAATTTACATCTCAGCAACTGTAAAAGCACTTTGCTTCTGGCACCACACTGTGATAAGCTATGGCAAAGGCCACATTTACAACTGCCAACTTGAATTTAAATCAAGGAACCTTTGGCAGAAAAGTGACACCACTGATATAAAATCACTATTACATGGTAAAATAATAAACT
This sequence comes from Scalopus aquaticus, assembly GCA_004024925.1. Taxonomy (NCBI): domain Eukaryota; kingdom Metazoa; phylum Chordata; class Mammalia; order Eulipotyphla; family Talpidae; genus Scalopus; species Scalopus aquaticus. Next base: position 160,632 of record PVIJ01000907.1, read on the forward strand.
GCATCAATTCAGTAAAATATGAGAATACATTTGTCTGTTTTCCTTAGAGTTTCAAGAAATTTGACTCACTAGAAGAGAAACTCTACCCCCCTACCCTCGATACAAACTACAACATTACCTTGAAAAGAATTCATAATTTGCATTCATAACATTGTAAATTAGTTTTATATTATTAAAATATTGCAAGGTTTTGTATTTTATGGAGATGAGCAATGTGCATATATGAAATGAAGATAAAAAGCTTTTCTAATATATTATGTGAAAGGGTTCTTGAACAAGAGATAAGCCTTACATGACAGCATCATGTATATAATGCACCATGCAATCAAAAAGGGCATTGTATCTCCAATTGTGTCAGTTGAAGTAAAAATAAAGTTTTCGCTAAAACTCTGCTAGATGTCTCAAAAATAGTTCTAATGTTGACTAGTCATTTTATTTTGAAATTCTAGATAAAGAATTTGAATTCAATTGTTTTATGAAATATAAGGACAGAAAAATAATATTCTAAATATACTCATTTCATATTATATGATTTCAAATGTATTGACAAAAATTTCATAATTAGTATTTTCAATATTACCTATGTGTTTTATATTCTAACTAACCAAAATGATTTTCAAATTTATTATAGAAATAAATAGGGTTTGTATTTATATTTGTTTTACTTAGGATTACTATATATTTGAACCTATATAGTATTTGGGTCATACGATATTTCTTAATAATTTTGTTTTTCAATTGAGTTTATGGTCTGAGAAGCAGATCTGCCACAGTAGTTATTGTCAATTTTTATACTTAAAATTTTTTTCATATTTAAAGAACAATTAATTAAAATTTGCAAGCTGATGCAATTAGTAGTATTTGAATTTAGGTTGACTGGTTTCAGTGCGCATGTAAAAATCTTATGTATATGGTCACGGCCTCGAAAAATTAAAATCTGCTGTAGTGGTATAGCTCTTTACACATAACAAAATGTGAATTCTGTAATTACTAAATGACAGTATTCTTACGCATATTACATGAAAAATCAGTAGCAAAAAAAGTTATTTTAGATTAGGAGTATTAATAAAGTGTCCAACTGTCCTGATTTGCTAGGTCTGAGATGTTTACTTTTGATAAAAAGACCAAGAATTCCCTGGGAAGACTGGAATGAGTTGATTACTATATGGGGAGGTGAAATCATAAGGGTTATGAGTATCTAAAAGGAAAATTGAGTTTCTACAAGATAAAAAGGCAAAGAAATTTATGTCATCATTGGAATATTAAGAAAGGATGTACTTCATTGATGGTGTGTATAATAATCAAAGAGGAATTCCTTTGCTTTTGGATGAGAAAGAACAATGAGGAGACTCAGAATCTATTATGGGAAGCAGAGTTGATACACACACATATAAACACACATATATTACCAGGCCAAATACCAGGACTGGCTTCAATGGCAAACTTTTGGTAATTGCTTTCAGCACTGTGAACAATAACTCCATATATTTATCATACGGAGTTACATTATGTGAATAATTTCTTGAACATGAGATAATCCTTATTCTTACAACATCACACACACGGTGCATCATACAATCAAAAAACATTTCTGTGACATATAAGTAGAGCTGATTATACTTTCACTGAATTTCTTGAAGATAATTTATGCTCACATGAAAACCATAGTCTCAGACCTTACATAGTATGTGTCATGCATTCCCCTTTTTTTTTCTTTAAAGAAGCTCTTAATGTAAGTTCCCTGCAGAGAAAAGAAGGAATGCAATTTAGTATTTATTGAGCAACTACTTTGTACTTTACAAATACCATCATATTCAATGTTCATAATAGTTGTAAAAAGCAAATACTATTACTATGTCTATTTGTCAAATGAAGAACTGGAGTCCCAGAATAGCTACATTATTTTTCTCACTTTGTTAGAAGGCATAATTTGAATCTAGGTATTCTAACTTCAGAAACCATGCACATATACATCACATAAAATCAAGTATTTGAAAAGAAAATGAAATCTTTTAAAAATTTAAATCATAAAGAATTCTTACAACACAAGATACCCAAGTTTCCTACTTCTGAGGACAAATATATATCTGTGTGTTAAAACCTCACAGCTATTTTCTTAAGAGTTAAGAATTCAGAGCTCACCGTCTGACATGATTCCCCCTGGCTTGGTAGTGTTTCTTGTACAGTGGAAGTCAGCTTTTCTAACATTGTTAGAAGAATAGACGATTCAGACAATCTAGGACTGAATTGCTTTTCCTGCTCTGAGTTCGTTGAATTTGTTCTCTTCTCTGCTTAAATTCACTGATAAATTACAAACCTCCATTCTCCAACCCTATTCACCAGTACATTGCAAGAATTTCATTTAAAGAAGCCTTAACTTTCTTGAATAGACCATATTTTTGGTAACATTTTAGGAGAGAGCTTCACTCTGAAATTTCAGTGTATAAACATATTTCTCTGTTAAACTAAAAAAAATAATAAAACAACACGTAACACTTATAATGAATGGTAAATACTGTGAACAATTTACATTTGTTAGTTTACAATTATTTATTTGCACAGATTTCTGTACAAATGCAATGAAAGAGGTACTGTTTTATTTCCCATGGTAGAAATAAATACACACAAAGAGAGAAGTTAAATGATATGTCCAAAGACATACAACCAGTAAGTGGCAGAGTTCGAATTCAGACCTAGGAAGCCTAGGTCTTTGCCCACTGTACTACCCTGCCAATTTTGCTTGATTAGTTGAAGTATTCTAAATCAATTAATTAGAAACTAGCAATAGATCACTCAGCAGTCAAATATGTTCCTGCTATTGGTTAGCTATAACCCATAGACTAAATATCATTTCCTGATATGTTATTTGATTTGGTACCGTAAGGTATATTAGTTTTTTTCAGGTAATATTCCCTTTTTTTACTGGTGAAAACCTGGATAAATTGAGACATGAAATTGGAAAGGAGAACTTTCTAACCGATAACATACATTTTTTCTTTTTCAAGAATGGTCTTATTTTAAAGACTAGGCAAAATGTTGCAGCTTGAAATAGCAGCTGGCTAGCAGTCCTTTTACAATTTTTCCCCAAATCTTGGCTCAGAAGAGAGATTTCATAAAAATGTTGATATTATATGGAACTAACTGTTGCTCTCTCACCAGAATGTGGAAGGATTTCTACTAAATTCAAAAGCTAGGATTGTACAACAAAATTGATGTTGCACCAGTGCTTTGCTTTCGGGATAGTGCTAACCTATCTTCCTGAAATCAGAGAAGGTCCTTTAACTATATCCCATTATCTCCTTCCTTTTTCAAAATGAGTGTGCATTATATACCTTAATTTGGCATCCACGAGGAAAGTGGCCTTCTACTATCCTATTACTGTCTCTGTCATTTCCCCCAGTTGTACATCCTTCTTAAACCTAAGAAAAAACTGAAACCTCCAGAGCATAAAGAAGTAGAAATTTGTGGGAGAGTATTGTTATTAAGGGGAAGTGTCTGCTGTGAAATTTCTCTAAGTTGGAGTGGAGAACAGAAGAGCAGAGATCAGCAGGGCATACTGGGAAGGCAAGTATGCCCTGTACTTTATACGGAGTACCAGGCTGGGGACACTGGGTAAATAGAGGAAGCAGAACCTCCTTCAAGGATGGGTTACTGATAAAGCTGAGAGTGGTTACCATTTACTGATAATGTATATGTGCTCATCTCTGGTACATGTACTTTATGGGTATTAGTTCATGGCACTGTCACAGTAATGGCTCTTGTAGCTGTACCTGCCTAGACATAAGTAACTGATGGAGACGTGGCCTGACACCAACTTCTCAGCTTTCACAATTACTCATTGATCAACTCCTAAAAGGATAGGGAATGAGATCAATGGCATTGTGGGGTTAATTAGTAAAAATGGAGGTTCTGGTGAACAGAATAGATAGCTCAGAGAGAAGCATAGTCAAAAGAACTTGGTTGTAATAAAATGACAGTATGACTTAGTATGGAAAGAAAGGATCAGTTCATGATTTGTTAGTTATAATGAACACTGCAGCTTCCCTAGTTTGTAAGAGAAAAACAGTTAGCTCACCACTAAATAATATATGCTAAAATAATTCCCAGATATGTTAGAATGAAATGTAATAATATCAATGAGACAAAACCTATATAATGCATACTCCTTGTTGATCACTGTCATTCTTTACATATAAAACATAAAAATAAAATAATAGCATGCATATGAAAAAATATATAGATACTCTCATCCTCTTAACAATTATATGAAATAGGAACAATAATTTCACCCTCTTACGGATAGGAAAACCAATGCCTCAAGGTCACCCAGCTTACAAGTGTTCCAGTAACTATCTAAGATTAAAAATGTTCACAATTCCTAAACATTCCCTAAAACACATATCACATGCCATATATCTTCTCCATCTGAGAACACTATTTACTCCGAGTCATCTAGTTACTCAATCCAAAAGTCTTACAACCATCCTTAACTCTTTTTACAGTCCACACACAAACATTTTTGTGTGAATCTATATTCATTCTATAAACTTCTTTTACTATTTTTTATTGATTTTTATTGAAGTAACATTGATATGACATTACATTTTTCAGAAGTTTATCACTGAAAATCAATGTGTGCATATACTGTATTAAGTTTACCACTAAAACTCTAATTCTACACTTCACCACACAATTGCCCCATTTGTCCTGATTTACCCACCCTTTTCTTTTTCCTTCAGCTTCTGTAATTGATTTTATACTCTGAGCATTATTTTCATTTTTAGTTAATTTGTTTTCTTTATATCACATATTAGTGAAATTATACTGTGTCATTCTCTGTCTCACTTATTTTATAAGCATAATAACATCTATGTTGTTGCAGATGACAGGATCTCATCTTTTTTATAGCTGAGTAATATTCAAGTGTGTGTGTGTGTGTGTGTGTGTGTGTGTGTGTATGCACGCGTGTGTATGGGTAATCTACATTTTTATTCATTCATCAGTCCATAGCTATTTCCAGTTCTTGGCTATTATAAATAACAATACAATTAAAACAAGGGGGGCCTTATCTCTTTGAATTACTAACTTTGTACTTTGGGGGTAAATACTCTTTTTTAATTTTCAAAAATACTAATTGAAGTAAAACTGGTTTAAAACATTATATAGATATCAGGTGTATAAAATTCAACATCTGCTTATATTATCATCACCACCAAAAGTCTCCTTTCCACCTACCACCATAAAACTGACCCCATTTATGCATATTATGCACCCTCCTTTCCCTTTCCTCTCTGGTAACCACTATTTTTTTCTTATAATCTAAGAGTTTTTATTTGTATTGCTTTGTTCTTTTTTGTTGCTGCTTCCTTACCTTCAACATTTCAATTAAATCATATGGCATTTGCCTTCTCTGACTTATTTCACTTAGCAGAATGGCTTCTATCAAAAAAGGAAGCTATGTTAGTGAGGACGTGAAAAAAAGGAGACCTCGTACAAGGATGGTGAGGAGTATAAACTGGTTTGACCACTGTGAAAAAGTTGTTGAGTAGTTTTAAGGAAGTCCACCAAAAAAATGAAGAGTGGAAAAACTGTGTGATCCAGCTATTCCACTACAAGGTATTTACCTGAAGAACATAAAAACACTAATTTGAGGAGATACAGACTACAATCATAAATGCATTTCCACTTCTCATAGTTTGGACCCCACCGATTTTCTTGGTTGTTGTGGTTCTTTTCTATCTCCTTTTTATTAAGTTAAAATTGGTTTACAGAATTGTATGTGATTCAGAAATACAGGGTCCTACCTCTTCTGGTATATGTTACTACATCCCATCACACCCACCCTGCTATCCTCAATGATCTCCCTGTTCCCACCTTTGCTTCCCTACAGTCTATTCTTAATGGAGCAGCCAAAATAAATCTATAAATCATACATCAGTTTAGATTACTCCTCTACATACAAATTACCTCCTAATAATCTTCAGTATCCTTAATCTTCATGTCTTTGCTTAAATGTCTCTATATTAATGAAGACTAACAACTTGTCTACAAGTATAACTCAACATAACCATTTTCCCCAAACAGCACTTCTAGTCCCCATATCTTATTCCTTTAATCACGCTCTAGTAATGTAGATCATTATTTGATATACTTATTATCTTTTGTTTGTCTTTCCCAAATATTAAGTTTTGCCAGGGCAGTATCATCTGTTTTGCTCACGGATGTGTACTGAGCACCTAACCTACAGGGCTGTGCACTTAAAATAGACTTTATAAATATTTATTGAATGAATGTTAAGACTGGGATTTCAAACTTAGGCAGCATGACTTTAGGATCCATAAAATTGATGACTAAGCGTTTTCATAAAAACTGAAATCATGAACTCATGCCATTTGCAGCAACACAGATGGAGCTGGAAGGGATTATACTACGTGAAATTAAGTCAGAAAGAGAAGATAAATACTGGAGGGGAGTCTAATGGAGAATTAGTAGGGCTTTGGTGGTGGGTGTGGTGAAATAACATGCAATTATAAAGTTAGATCCCTAAGACTTATACTGTGATATAAATCAACAGTGCATTAATAAATATAACTTTAAAAACTCAGAATACTAGGGACTTTTTCTTAATGTCAGTAACTAATCAGAATTGTAATTTACAAGTACACAGTTGTATTTCTTCATCCAAAAAGAAAATTGAAAAAAAAATAATGAACATGGGACGGGAAAAAGCCTTAGTAATTTTTTTTAAAAGATTTATTTATTTATGCATACAAGCTGGGGTACAGACCAGAGGTGTAGTGCGGCCAGAGGGCTCACCAGAAACAGAGTGGGTAGCAGAATGGGCAGATTGACCGAAATACACTGCTGAGGGGAGCAGTGGGTGAGGCAAAAGAGGTCTACCGCACCATATGGGAATCTCCCTGCCCTGGCATTGAACTCGAGTCCAACAGATCCACAGTGCAGTGCCTAACCGCTGTGCCACCGGGGAGGCCCAAGGCCTTGGTAATGTTAAAGTACTGAAAGAAATCTTCAGGGAAAAAAAGCAATCTTTTAAAGTATATATGAATTAAACTTTTAAAAAATTAATAACATTATACTCAAATTTAACAATGAATGAAATTGTGGACTATCGTCCATAAATATAAGAGATTGATGTACTTAATATATTAAAACCTATCACAACAAATGGGGAAAGCACTAAAATACCCATACATATTGAAAACAAGAAACAAATAACAAAGCACTATATATATATTTCCTGACAACAATACAACCCATTAAATTGAAATATTTTAAAATAAGAAATCAGCACAAATACAAAATGAAGGAAAAGATTATGTATGTTGATGAGGTCTCAATAAAACAAACTCTCTTATATATCTTGAGTTATAAAATATTCCTGTATTTTGATGCAGTGGCACTCCTTCTAAGAAACTATTTTGAGTACATACCAGATATTCCCACAAAAGCATGTAAACGGATGTTTTCAACAATGTCTTATGACAGGAAATAATGTTATTCCCTACATTTGCAAGACTTGAGAAATACCTAAGTATTTCATAGGAATGTGTATATTAGTTCATAAAAATGAATGCTTCTGAAAAAACGATGACATAGAAAATCTTAAGTTTTTTAAAGGCAGGTAATAAGCTGTGTTAATAGCATAGACGATGGGTGGGGGTGGGGGGGAATGCCTAGTTATAACCAATGGTAAAATAGTGACTGGAAAAACCTGGAGCAGAGACCATTGTCTAAAAGGCAAATAATCAAAGTCAAGTCCTTGTGTGAGGGGTCTTTGGTGAAGCCTTGTGCAGAATGAGGGACAGTCCAGGTCCCACACTTAGAGGACAGGTCCTGTGGGTTTCAAAAACAGTGCTGATTTATTTCCCAAATTTATCTAGATAAGAAGAGGTCATTATCATGACCCTATTGCTGACATCACTGTTTACAGAGTACTACCATCATAAATGCAGACAGCAAAACATGTGTATAGCTAAATTTCCCAAATATCTGTTTCTGTGATTGCCTCTGATTTATAGCAACTTTGGAAGAAAGTATTTCACATAGATTACATATAACTTCCTGAGTGGAAAAATGATCTTTAGAAATAAGTTGAAAGTTGAGTACCTAAAACAACAGTAAGTCCAGTCCTGTAATATATTTTAGCTATGAATAGGCACTGCAGAGAATTAGTTTACTTCTATAATTTCTTGTATCACTTGTTTCTTGCTAATTTTGAAACAAGAGTGCTTAGTGGTACTTCTGAATAAAGTACTAAAATACAATTCTTAGTAAGCATATAGCATTTTATAATAAAGTTACTTGACTTCAATGAATTTTAAGTGGAATGTAGAATTGTAGAATGATGCCAAATTTGTTTTTTGAAGTCATAAACAAAAACAAACCCCTCCTCCATCTATTACTAATGTCCATAGTACATGCAGTTCACTATGTAGCTTAAATAGCTTTCAAATAATTTTCTTGTAATTGCTAGTCACTTTAGCAGGTGGTGTGAGGTTCACAATCAATAATCACATGAAACTGTTGAAAATGAGGCTCAGGAATCAATAAAACATTCTTCTTCCCATTGCAACACAACCTATTCAGATGTTTGTGCTTGCTGTCCCTTTCTGTTTTGTATTTATTGTGCATTCATAGGCACATTTCTTATGGGAAAAGTAATAAATTAGGGAAATAGACAAAATGTCTGTCTCTGACATAATGACAGAGATGACATTTACTATCAAGAACATATCCTCAGAGGGGCAGCAGCTAAGGGTACAAAATTCTTAATCTCCAATCAATGACTGTGTTGTCACTGATCTTTTTTGTTTTAAATGTATTTTGAAGACAAACACTCATCTCAGTACGTGGAATTCTAGTAAGAGTTTATTTTAAAGATAGGTCGTCAATATGTGGAATTTTGTTTATCAGGCTAAAAACAAAACATTATATCAACAAATGTTATTAGCTTCACTGTTGTGTCTGAGGTATTAAAACTTATTAAATACTGATGATTCATGGGACTGTAAATTATTTCACGAAAAATGCTTACAGTTACACTGAAGTAAATAAACAGATTTTAAAGCATATTGTCCCTCCTCCCTTATTAGATAAAAAGGGGACTTGCATTTATTATAAAATTCATTGACATATATACAGGTAGATGTGTTTAAAGATGACTTTAAAACAGTCATTGTTTAACATTAAGGAAACATAAGACCCATTTAAAGATCTTAATGTACTCTTGTGATTAAAAAGTGAAAAGAGATTCAGAGAAAGAAAGGAAATACTTTTGTTGTTCTCCCCTTTGTTTTCAGTAGAAATATTAAAGGAACCAGATTTGCCTCAGTGTACCTCAGTATTTTGGAGGCTATGCCTAAAGGTAGTGCTTCTAAGAAAGTAGGTCAGGATCGGTCTTGGAATAAACCCCTGAGAAGAGCAGCAAGACAGGGAGAAGGATATTCAGAAACAAAAAGGTAATTAAAAAAAAAAAAGGCAGCATGCAAACACACTAGTGGGTGATATCCTCTTTATTCATGTAAATGTGTCAAAAAAAAAAAAAAAACAGTTCATGTGATCCATGGAAGAAAAAAAAAAAAAAAAGATAGCCAAGAAGGAAATTCTTAAATTTTGCGCTTTGGCGTCTGCGTGTGGGTGCGGTCTACCCTTGACTCCCCTGGGGAATCTTCCTTGGGAAGAAGCTGGTCCTCGAAGTGTGTGCAGCAGTGATTTCCAGGAGGTGTAACATCGCGTGGCCTGAGAGGAAGGGCTGCTGCTAATCTGCTGCACCAGGGCTAAACTGGAGCAGGTGTCTGCTGAGATGCTGCCGCTACCAGCGGCTCACCCCCAGGGATTTCAGCAAATAAAGGAAATCAAGACTAGGGTCTCCAGCCCTAACCACTAGCTAAGATTCCGTATGGATCCTTTCTATTTTACAAAAGGACGCTTAAATCAAGGGGTCCTGACCAACCAAGCGTCCGTGAATGACGAGCTGGGAATCACCTCTTCGCAGTTACAGCAAGTAAGTTATTGACAACTTTGCTAATTTATATCTTTTCCTCTCCACACTTGAATCTTATCTTCGTGTGAGAACACCGACGAGGTTGGCCAAGAGATAACTTTTTATTCTGAAATCTCAGGAACTGATACCCCCCTTCCCGCGCCCCCCCGCCCCCCCCCTCCCGCCACCTGAACCCACAGAGCTCGTGCTCCTAGGCTGGTGTGTGTTTGAGGTTTTAATATTTGCAAACTTGCTGCTATCCTATGCCTGTCGGAAAGACCGAGCTGTGTGGGGGTGGGTGGAACGCTGTGTCTCATCATTTATTCATTGCGATTGTCTCCGTTGTTGACACTAGGTAGTGGCGAGCCACATACTCCTGTTCTTGCAGGGGAAGTCTGACACCTTGAGGATAGGAAAGGGGGTGCCGGGAACCAGAGCAGCCACAGTGGAAGAAGCTTTGAGAGTTAGGAGATCCCGGTAGCGGTTACTTTTTTCAAGTCTGGCGGCGACCGGCTGCCTGGGTGCTTGTTTACTTAGTTGGGAGCCCGGGCTTTTAGGAGCCGGGTCTTTAAGTGAACCGAAGTCGAACATCCCTGCAGAGACCACCCGAAGTCTGGAGGTATGTCTGGCTTGCATCCAGGACCACGGAGTGGGTACTGGCCACCGACTTGATTAGATGCTATCTGCTTTGTGCTGAGCTCGCCTGCCCAACCGGCTGACATCGCCTACCCAACTGACTGACCTCAACAGTTGGCCCAGACAAGCGAAGGCTATTCGGGGAAAGCCGAACCAGGGACCTAGCGTCAACTCCCGTCAGAGCGCGGTCCTTTTCATTGCCAGGCAGAGTGGTGCGTGGGACGCGCATCTTCAGAGACTGTCCCTTTCAAGAGGGGTCTGTGCAGACCCGAAGTCAGGAAGCCGCCCGGGACTGAGGACGGGTGCCTTCCTCCGGGCTCATCCACTGTCAGTCGTGGGAAAGCTAACTTTGTCCAACGGGATCGGTGTGGGCCGGGGTGGGCGAGGTTCACCCTCCCTGGCGCTCACCTCCCCCTCCCCCGCCTCCCGTGGCATCGCTCTCAGAGCATCCTCACTCCGCCCAGTTCGGTGCCAGCTGCGTGGGCTCCAGCTTCGTTGCGTTTTCCTTGGAATGCTCCAAAACTCCGCAGCGACTAAGGCGATCCCATTGGTATTTGCCGGGCGTGCTTGCACCCGACATACCTCCCGTACGGCGGGTCCTTGGATCGATCGTTCTTCAGTCAGAAAATTACAACTTTGCAGGTAAAGAGGGTGTCTCCTCGGAGCTCCATTTGACCAGAGCTGCACCTCGCTTCCTTTCTGGGATCTCGGTTAAGTTTCTTGCGCTGCCTGGGAAGCCGGCTCCCTCCTGGGAGGCGGACATCCCTGGGGGGTAACGAGTTCAAAAGGCTCTAGTTGCACGGTTTCTCTTTAAGGCTTGGGACCGGATTTGTGAAGCTTTCTGTGGTTGACCAGGGCAGAGCAGGAGTTTGGGAACGCTTATAAGCCTCTCGTCGCACCCTGCTTTAAAGCAGGGAAGAGGGCAAGGAGTGAACCCCCAGTGTGACTTATATGGTAAACAAAGCAGCTGCAGCCACGCCATGGTGCTAGAGAGGAAGCCTGTTTTTAGCCTTTTATGCATTTGGGGAAATGGAGGTCTTGGTGGCCAGTGGACATACATAAGGGAGATCTAATGCTCTGGTACCTAAACTCGGGGGATGCTGTAAGGAAAGTGATCAATATCCTGTTGATCAATTACACTCTGCGTCATTCTCATTCTTTCTCAAGATAAGAGAAACATTTTGATCCTTGTTGCTGGACCAAGGCTCGGGGCTTCTCAGTTCGCTTGGCAATTGAAATTCCAGTTAAACCAATGACTGTGTGCTACTTGGGTAAATCACTGAGATTCACAGCACAACTTGTTGTTCCAGCTGTGAACTCAGCTGCCTTTTTGTGACTACAGACTAGAAAATACTGCAAAGGGATGGAGAGCTTGGGAGAGACTGAGAAAACAGAGCTCCTATCTTGTTTGTATTCACTATGCTGTATCCTCTATGATGTATCCTTGTTCACATGGTTTTTTAGAAAGGTTCTTCTCAGTTAAATTCCACAGTGATAAATGCAGCAGGTTGCTTACTGACTAAGGACCAAACCAAAGGAGTGGAGGAGACAGAAGAAATGTCTGCTTGTTTTATTTAAAAGAAATTTACAACAGACTTGTAGAACTGAAAAGAAAATCCTTTCAGGTCTCACAGTTTTTTACTTTTCTATCATGGTAATCACATCACAAAACATATTACAAAATATTTAAGAAAAACAGATTAACAGAGTTTTTTTTTTTTTAAGTGAAACCGAATTAAACATGAGAGTAAGAGTAGGTGGATGTAGTAAAACGTTAAAATTGTCATCACTGTGCCATGGTTTGCTATGTAAACTTACATTTGTAATACCCACTTCTGGACAATAGAACAGGAAACATCCCCCCTTAAGTATTTAAGCAAAAAATTCAATAAGATATAGGGAAATTTGTATTTCAGTTATTAAAACTAAAATTCAGTAAGAAAATATTAAGGAAGCACTTTGAATTTGTATTTATGAACCTATACAGCTAATGCAATAAAAGTAATTTGGGTTTTATCAAAGAATTTTATTCCAAATGTTTCAGATTAACAAATGTTAGTACAGGTAGGCAGAAAAAAGGCACTTGCTCTGTTAATGAATAGACTACAGAGCTGGGGAGACGCTAAATAGAGGTCTGATTAGAAAATCAACCTCTCTGCTAAAGTTGAGGTTAGAGTGAAGATCCTATCCTTTTTTTTTTTACAAAAAGTTTCCAAAGTTTATTTTTAAATATTTTTATTTATATCTGTTACATTACTGTGTATTCCCCATAAAATTCCCACCACCATTCACTCGTGAACCATCACCATAGTCCCTTATGCTGGTCTGTCCCCTGTTTTGATCCTTTTTCCTCCCCTTCTCTTGCAAAATGTCTCTTATTTATGTCAGGGAAGTTATGCTCAGAGAGAAATAGTAACTGGTTGAGGAATTTGATACATACTTGGTGCTTAATATTGAATGAGTGAATAAATATATACTTACATAGAGACTCAAAATAAGGCGAGAGAAGACTTGTAATACAAATTTTAAAAAGTTTCTCTCCATAAGTATGAACTTAAAGAAGCATGAGTATTTGTGAGCCTACAGTATCTCAATTAGAGATACACAAGAAGTATGTCTCTTTAGTAAAACCTGTAAAAAATTAATAAAATAATAATTTAGTAAAATAATTTAGTAAATAATTTAGTAAAATAATAATTTAGTAAAAAATTAATATTTCTGAAAATCTCTGATCTTAAAAAATAAATAAGATGTTTCAGTTTTCTTCTTTAACTGTCTTTCTCAAAGGTGGAATAGAATTCCATTGCTTTTAGGCTTGAAAATTCTTTAATTTTTCTCTTGTAGTTATTCCCAGAAGATCCAGGTCAAACTACACAGGGAAAAAAAAAAAAAAAGCAAAAAACAACTCTGTCCAAATGAAAGTTTTATATGAATATTATGGTCATTTCAGCTATTAAAATAGTAACTTTAACAAACAACTTCTCATATAAATTAATTCACATTGCTTCTGATTAGGTGAAATTTGAATATTATTCAGTACACTTATTTCAAAATTTTAAACTTAAATCCTATTATAAGCATTATTAAATTTCTATCAAAGTATAATAATGGCCTTAGGATGTGCTGATTAACTCTAGAGGGTTAAAAATTTCTTTCACAAATATATTATTGGTGATATTGTCATATTCTTATACCTGCAGGTTTAATTGCAAGGGTAATTTAAGGCAATTCGCTTTATCAACATTACTTTTGGCAACTGAAAAGCAAAATAATCTCCCTTTTTTTATTAGTGCACCGATAGGAGTAAAAATCAAGGTATACCCAAACTTGTTCAATACTTACTGTTGTAAATACTCATGCTCAAGAAGATAAAGGACTTTGTAAATAAAGATAGATATAGCAGATATGCTGAAAAGTAGCTAGAAATAGTCTGATCAGTGTTTTAATGCCACAGCTATTTCCTTTTAATCAGCACAAAGATAGATCTGACTTCTGAGATCATTAGTGTCATCAAATAATATTATGATGAAACAAATATTTATGAAAAAAGCCATACATTTTGAAACCTAAAAATTTAAAGATCTATGCATTGGAAATATTTTAATTTAAAATTACATTGTTCTATGAACTATTCGGTAAATGAAGCAATATATTTATATTTTAAAAAATCAATGATCCTTCTTAAAGTTTAGATTTCCTGAAATAGGACATGAAAGAGAGTTAACAGTTTTAACACTTGGTCTGTTCTTGTAAATAAACTGTAGATTATATCGCATTAATATTAGTGTATGTTTTGTCTCTTTTTAAAAAATATTTCCTTTGAGTTACAGCAGTGTCACAGAGTAATGTTTTCTTGAGAGGCAACAGATGAACATGGGCACAATTTTACACATGAAATTAGAAATGTTAATTAAAACATTAATTTAAAAATACGCCTGGATAGCTTTATCTAGCACACTGCATTCTTTTTGAGAGATGGCAAGTGCAGTGAAATGAATCAGTTATGCATTCATTATATTCTGCCTCTAGTTTGCTGTCACATTTATGAAATATGTCTAAAAAGTCACCATAACTAATTTCCTTGAAGCATTAAGAGTTAAATTTTACTTAAGACAGAAAAGTGGGAACAATTATGAAGAATCTGAAAAGGCTAAATTTCTAAAAATTCTCAAAGCTGTTTTTTGATAATATCAGGATTTGAACTCACCTCTGCTTGATTCTAAAACCAATATTACTCTTACTTAATACTTACGGTTTCTAAAATAAAATTAGTTTTCTTTTCATGAGATTCATATGTCCATTCGGTTTTTACAGTTGCTTATTTTTTCACATGTTGAACATTTAGACATAGCCAACCCTATCATGAGGGTAAGATTTTAACAAATACTCTGAATTCTTCATCCATTTTGAAACAGAACAAGAGATAAACTATCCACCTCAAGCAGACTGCTTTCAATATTATTTTCTTTCTTACTCGCTAATGTAAAAATAATATATGCAGAAAGGAAAAACAAGTCTACTTTCATTGACAAAATTCAAGATTACAGATTTTCCTTTAAGTGGTGATGGCATCTATTGCTAAATAAAAAAGTTGCGATTCAAAATTTTAGAACATCTGTAGGCTATTGATAACATGTCTTTGTTTATATTTTTTACAGCAGTCATGTTAAGACATGTTAGGATTGTATTCTATCATTTCAATAGGATATAAAATTTCCTGACAAGTGTTGTCTTTATTTTATCTGCAGTTTTAGTTGTCTAATTATTTTTAATATCCCTTGATAGTGAATGAGAACAGTTCTCATTCATATATTCCAGAAGTCATCTATTAGCTGGTAATACATTTTAACAAATTCACCATGTTTCATTTTTTAATTATATTAGTTTTTATTGAGGTGACATTGATTTAAAATACTATTAACAATACAGATGACGGATACTCTCTCTTCAGATATATGTTGCCTCACCACACCCATCCTCAAGGCAGCCATGTTCTTTCACCATAGTCTACTGGACATCATGTTTTGTTTTGTTTTTAACATATACCTGCATTTAAAGACAGTTTGATTACATCCAATTCTTACTGACTTTGAAATAAGGGAATCATTTCATTGAATATATGCAATACCATTACTAAACTAGTACAGAAATGGCATCTAGTCAGTAGATATTTGTTGAATATTAGCAAATGAATAACAGAATGAATAGAAGAATGGCACATAAGCAAGCTATTCATCTTTACATACTTTCATCAGCTTTAACTGTGTAGAAGAACTTTTGCCTTATAGCTTTGTCAAATTGTCCCCAAGCACTGAAGACTAACTCAATATTACTGTCTCCTTGAAAGTTTCCTTCCTGTCTCCAAATGTCACAAGTATAAATACAAGCAAAACCTTTCTTATATTTTGCTTTGCAGGTGGGCAGAGGACTGTCTCTTGAACTAGACAGTGAATTTCTTTAAGAATTCCATGGAATGCTCAAAAAAGATATGTGAGTTTTTAACTGAATTAGACTGTCATAAATACTATGCTTCTATAATGGGGCATAATTATTTTCACAGTTTCGTAATACCAGTTTGTTGAATATTGAGCCTATTTATTCACATAATGAAACCATTTATAGTAAGATGACACTTATTAAGTACCATGTTGTTTCATACATTACAAAAATAATTTACCTACCATTTAGTAGACATAACTTCCAGTCAAATAGTTACTCTATAATATTTATTTTCACAGGACTTGTCTAACCAATTATAAATGTGATTTAATTTAAGTGGTGCTGTGCTGGAATTCTTAAAGGAGAGTTTTTGTCATTACACTATAAGAAATATGGATAGAACTGAAAGAGGACAGATACAAGTATTTCATGAATACCTATTGATTTAAAGAAGACTTCTTTGCCTGTATTTATGCTTGTGCCATTAGGAGACAGAAAGGAAACTTTCAAGGAGACAGTAGTATTGAGTTAGGCTTTAGTGCTTGGGAATATTTTGACAAAACTATCAGGTAAAAGTTCTTCTATACAGTAGAAGCTGACGAAAGTACAAAGATTTCTTTGGAGTAATTATATTTGGCAAATTAAGTTTAGAATTCTTGTCAAGATACATGATGTTGTCCAATTGTGGGTGACATGAATATTTTTTTTAAGTAGTTCTATTTCATAGTAGATATGTATAATTGCTACAAGTCAATATTCATGAAAATTATTCAGATAATCAATAATTGTAGTGTATTTTACCTTTAAATGACAGTGAAGGAACAATATTACTATTTAAGTTAGTACCCTGTGCATATCAAGATCATACGTTATAGTACACTGAATTATAATTTTTCATTTTCACACAACTAGTGTAATTAGTGTTTAAAGTATGCTTTCTGAATGGATGAAAGGAATACATGAATACATGGATGACAGATATGGTTTCAGAGGCTAAGCTAAGCCTCCTTTTTTTCTGTTTGCTTGTTTTTACATTAAATTTTTTACTGAAATAATGTTAAATTTAAACACTATATTAAACATTATATGAAATTATTTAGGCATGAACGTTCACACCTCTGCAAATGTGTGTTACTACGCCACACCTACCACCAAAACACCAATAATCTTCCATAACAGTCCATTGGGTCCCTTCCCCCTATCCTCCCTATTTCCCTTTGGTCACCTTAATTCTGCTGTAATATTTCTGGGCTTTGTTTTCGTTTGGTTTAGTTTTCTCTGTTCTTTTGCTTTGTTTCTTTATACTTTACATATGAATGAAATCACCAGCATCTGTCTTTCTTCTTTTAACTTATTCTGATTAGAATACTCTGCTCCATCCCATCCATGTTGTAGCAAATGGCAAGATTTTATCTTTTTTTTTTATTTATGCATACAAGAGCTGGGGTGTAGGCCAGAGGTGTGGGGAGGTGAGAGGGTTCACCAGAGACAGAGTGGGGAGCAGAACAGGCAGATTGAAATACACTGCTGAGGAGAGCAGCGGGTGAGGCAGGAGAGGTCTGCTGCGTGTGCAGGAATCTCCCCTGCCAGGCATTGAACTCGCACTGCAGCTGCTGACACCTCTACAGCGCAGCGCTTAACCGGTTGCGCCACCAGGGAGGCCCAAGATTTCATCTTTTTTATAACTCAGTAATCCTTCCTGCAGTCATCTCGCACAGAGTACACTGCACCCTCATCTCTCCCCGCCTCTATATATACCAAGTCTTCTTATCCCCTCTGTGCTTGCACACATAGGTTGTTTCTATAACTTGGTAATAGTAACTAGTTCAGCAATGAATATAAATATGCATGTGTCCATTTGAATTAGTGATTTTCTATTCTTTGGGCAGATACAAGGAGTGGAATTGTTGGATCATATGGCGGATTTATTTTTAATATTTCGAGAAACTCCCATACTGTTTTCCATAGAGACTGGATCAGTTTGTATTCCCACCAACAGTGTAGGAAGGTTCCTTTTCCTCTACACTGTTCCCAACGCTTGTTTCTGGTGATTTTGGGAAGGGTCATTCTTACAGGTGTAAGGTGGTATCAATGTCAACTCAATGAAGAGAAACAAACAAAAAACAAGCAAAAATAAATTTATTAAAATTAAAAATAAAATTAAAGTATTTTGTAGAATAAAATAACAAGTAAATTTCAAAAATATAGAATCACCAGAATTTCTCAGTATCCATTGTAAGGGTTTTTTAGTGAGCTCCTCTGTGTACTGCTGAGAATGTATTAAAGATCTAGAAATAGGCCATCTTTCTCATGCCCTTAAATATTGGGAACAAAAATGGGACTAGACTAGCTACATTAATTTTTTTAAAAACATTTTTGAGACCTATATTCCTAGAACCATCTACTCTTTGTCTGGGTGTTTGCATTGTGAGAGAGATCATCTGAAATAATTAGAGTGGCTACTGCTAGGGCTCTGAGAATCTCTACAATTAAAAAGAAAGAAATATTTTGAAAAAACACTCAAATTTTAGAATTTTTATTTCCCTGTAAGGTATCTAATGGCATTGTATCATTAAAAAAAAAAAAGGCCCCTCTGTATATGCTGTACAAAAGGAAATATTGAGCAGAGGAAGAGACTTCATTTGCTTTCTGGTTCATTTTAACCTCACAGCTTAACATTTTGATTTTGTGTTGTGCAAGCTACTTAGTGAGCTGAGCAGTATATTTTCATTTTGCATTCTAGAACATTCTTAGAACAAAGTGAACCAACAAATGATTTTGCTCTTGCATGAATAAAAGAAGTTTAATGAAAAAACATTTTATTATTATAGACTTATGATAAACTATTTTTTCATCATATAAAACATCAACTTTAACTTGAAAAATCCAAATTGCTTGTATTCTGTTTCACTTAGCAGTTAAACCATTAAAAACAGAGATTAAAACAGAAATTTCTAATCACTTAAGTACTTTCTAATTACTTAAGAATACTATATTGCTACAATTGAAATATTAAATGCAATTAATATGCCCTTTTTGGATTAATATTTAATGGTAACAATTTTTGGCAGCACAAAATGCGGCTCTATCTTATATAATAATATTTTAACCTTTTATATCTATTGTTTTAATGTATACATCTGCAAAGTAAAACTAAAGATAGGAGAAAATCTGACTAAGAAAAAGTAAATGAACTGAGTATTTGAAATGACCCATTGTTGAGAAACATAGATATGTTTGAAATATATAACCTTGATTCATTTCAATTAATTTAAAGAAAGCTATTTGGAAGCTAAGTTACTTTCTCATAATGCCATTGGTCTTAAGAGCCAAAATAAGATCTTCCCATATAAAAATACAAAAATATTCTGTCAGATATTTAATATGATTAAAATGAGTTTCTATTCATAAAATACATTGGAATTCATTTCAAGGTCTGCCAGAAATGATTTTCATTATTTTAATTATAATGAAATGGATATACAAGTACACCAAAAATAGTGACTGCTCAAGTGGTTTCATTTGCCATTTGGTTCATTTTAAGTGTAGCATTCAATAATAATTGCTGTTTAGACTCAATCAATCCTCTGTCTACAAATGGACATCTTCTATATTCTAACTGGCCCTGGATTGCAGTTTTCTCCTTTACGACCCAGAGGCTTATTTAGTGGAACTGTCATACATACATCCATATTCCCTGGTCTCTCCCCTAGAACATGATATTTCCACATATACATGGGGAATGTAATGAACATTTATTTTTCTATACATTTATAAAATTGAATTATGACTTCTGATGAAATGCCATTTTTTTTAAATTAGAGATAGACATTTACTCCTAACATATTTAAGAAATTTTTATTTAAAGAAAAACTTAAGCAAAGGATTTTAAGGGAGGAGCCTTCAGATTGTTAAATTTTCTCTAGGGGTACAGGGAAAGGAACAATGATTAAATTTATTGTGCTTAGGAAAAATGGCTGGTTTTACTTTCTGCTGTATTATGAGGAGGAGAATGTTATGTGATGGATGCTGAGATTTCTGACCATTTTTGTATGTTGCACTGAAATGAGTGCTCACTACACACTTAAACACTGAAAATATTCGCTATGTGATTATTCTCAAGTGTCTTGTCTGGAAAAGCAACACACTTAGTATATACTTCTAATTTATTAATTAGACTTCATCTTTTATATCAAAAAGAATTTGACATTTTAATTTTAATTCATGCAACAAGTACTTTCAGTTTATTTCCCTAAAATTCTTAGCAGTACTTTAAAATTGTTTGCCAGTAATTTGAAGTATAGATTTAAGACCAACCAAAGCAAAATATTATCAAATTTTGGTGAACGATTGTTTTATTTCTTATGCTAGAGTAAGTTGAAATAAATTTGAGAGGTACTGTTTTAACTTTAAAGAAATACACTTTTAGGAGGATTAGCTGAGCTGGATACTTTCACTGTATGTTGGCAATGAATTTTCACGTTTTGTTTGATTAAAACTGCTTTCATTTTCTTTAAAGTTATTTTTTTTGTTAGAATATTCTAGAATGGAAAATATTTCATTTTAATATTTTTAATAAGTCACTCAATAGACTTTTGACTTGCATTATTTCTGTTGAGAAGTCAGCCATAAGTCTGATGGTTTCTCCTTTTGCGGCAATATGTTCTTTATTTTTTATTGCTTTTGTGTCTTCTCTGGTCTTTTGTTTTCAGTAATTTTACAGTTATGTACCTCAGTGATTCCTTTGTATTTCACACTTGACATTGGAGCATTTCTAAATATGGTCTGATATTTTATCAGTTTTGAGAAATCCTTCGTCATTATCTTTTCAGATATAGTATTATACCTTCATTTCTTTCCCTTTGAGCCCAATTGCACATATTTTTACCTTTTCACTCTATCTATAGCATTATTTTAATTCTTTTTTAAATATATTGTCCATCCATTTTTTTTTCTTTCTGCACTATAATATTTTTTATAGCCTTCCTTCCCATTCATGGTAACGTTCTTGGCTTTCTTTACTCAATATGCAATAAAATGAATTCATTACGCTATTGATTTCCATTATTACATTTTTTATTTCTAGTATTTTAATTTGATTATTCTTCATATGCCTTAAATCTCTCATAAAATTTTCTAATTTTTCTAATTTCTGAATATCCTTTAATTGTACATTTAGCTTAAAGTTTGAGGTTGATATTCTAAATTACTCGGTTATGTATTGGTTTATTTTTCTTGGAATGTCTCATACTTTTTAATTTAAAGCTTAAAAACCTGTATCGAAATTACAGAAGCTTTGCTATCCTCTCCTATAGAGGATATTTCCTATTCTCTGTAAGTATATAGGATAAGAATAGACCTCATAATCCAAGCACAGACTGAGCAAATGATAAGCTAATTTTCAAACTTTGCAAGATTCTATAAATCCCTGGCTTGAACACATCAGTGTTATGGGATCCCAGCTTTTTATTTTTATTTTTATTTTTTTTTTAAAGATTTATTTATTTATTCATACAAGCTGCGGTACAGGCCAGAGGCATGGGGTGGCGAAAGGGTTCACCAGAGACAGAGTGGGGAGCAGAACAGGCAGATGGACGGAAATACTCTGCTGAGGGGAGCAGTGGGTGAGGCAGGAGAGGTCTGCTGCACCATGTGGGATGCTCCCTGGCCAGGCATCGAACTCGCATTGCCACTGCCGACAGCTCCACAGCACAGCGCTTAACCGCTGCACCACCAGGGAGACCCGATCCCAACTTTTTAATAAGCACTTTTTTGTAAGTTCCTGAATAATGAATTTTGTCTCCACATTTTTGTGAGATTAATGAAAACTCTATGCTAATTTTCAGCAAAAGCACTTTCTGATGTGTCTTACATATATTACTTAAAGCTTAAGATTTTAACAAATCCACTGAAAGAAGAGCTGCTAAGTGGGACCTTCACTCATTTCCCTGCTTACCAGCAGGAGGACCTTTGTCTTCCAGTTGCCTCAGCAATTGCCTTCAGGGTAAACATGGTTTATAATAGGTCAATTCATCTTTCTTTGTTTTTTCTCTATTTGTGATCTTGGTTCCTCATGTCCTACTTAGCTCTGCAACTCTTCTTTAGAAAGAGGCTTGCTTATTTTTGTTGTTGTTGTTTATTTTTAGATATCTTTGTCAATGTTATTGGGAGGAATGTGAGTTCACATACCATACCATTTCATCTTAGAGGCATAAAGTCCTTCTTTTATGTTTTGACATAAATGCTGATATATTTAATCAAAATGTTTAAAAGAAAGAATTGATGCTCATATGGTATAGTATAGGTATATGGTGACAGCCATAGAGAGGTGAACATATCAACCCTCAAAGAGTTTGGGCAACTTTAACCTGAGTTTGTCTGTCTGTTTGTTTGTTTAGTGCAGAAGTAGCATTACTTTTGCAAAATTATCTAGTCTAGAAACTAAATAATCATTTTTAAGTTATTGTGTATAAAATAATAAATTATAAATAAGCCCATGTTAATCTTACAGAAATCAATTGTAATTAAGTTCCAACTAATAGCTTTCTTATCGAATAGCAAGCATACTATTAAGTGAGTAAAAGTAGAGACAATATAGTGTGGGTGCAAATTGACCTCTTTGTCATTAAGGTGAGATATTTGTTCAAGTTTGTGTTTTTTTTTTCCATTCAAAGTTCATTATAAAAGGATGGGAAAGTGCAGTTTATGTTTGTGTTGGAATTTTAATTATAATTGTAATTTTGGCATTATAATTAAAATTATAATTATAATGCCAAAATTGTTTATGATCTGTTAAAATGTATTTCCTTAAGGATGTCCTGCACATGTGTCCAACAATATGTTACATCAGCTTATATAGCTTAAGACATCATCCAAACCAGTTTATGATATTTTGTCTCTGATATTACCATCGGTGCCATCGTGACATGACTGAAATAGCTGCTAGTTGTTTTCATATGATCCAAATTATATTTGTTTACTCTGATATGTTCATTGTCTTTTAACGAATATGTATTATAGTTTTAATCCACTCCTAATGAAGGAGAGGATGAAATGAGTGCTGTATTCCCAATATAGATTTCATCTTGATTGGATCCCCCAATACCATGGTCTTAGCTCCATACTGACAAAGTGAGAATTAGGCTGTCAGTGCTGAACCTTCTGGGACTGGAAAATCTAAATATTTTCCATAGCCTCTTCCAGGCTAATATTGACTTTAAGCACAAGGAAGTTCTGATGAATGGCCTGGGTGGAAAATCAGTTAGGTTTGCTCAGAAGTCAATAAATCGGGTTACTTTCTAGATGCAGTGCTGATTGGCCATGTCCCCACCATAGATTTCACCTAATAATGCTGTTCCAGGTCTAGTGATGGATTGTGATGGAACTTCAGCCAGTGCCTGGAACAACTAGATGGGTTACCATCTGGTGTCTATAACCTAGACTCAAGAACATCCATGAGGAAAGAAGTAGTGTTGGGGTTCTCAAAAAAACAATTTTATTAGTTTTGAATTCTATCTGAGAGGAGTGCTTTTGTTCTTCACACAGTTACAGATTTTTTCAGAAAGTCATTTGCCAGTGACCAAAAACACTTTTTCATAGATCTCTTTGCTCTGCTTGGAGGCTTCTTTAATAATGATTTCAGTAATCTTTCAATAATCTCATAAGTAAATCCGTTTCCCCTCAGATGATAGAATGTGTGTGTTGGAAGGGGAGAAGGGGTAATGCTAGAGCAGCCTACTGTTCTACACTTTGGTTGTCTTAGTGGAGACCTCAAACCCTTCCATTTGCCTTCCATTAGGATCATGTTCTGTTACAGCCAACACAAATGGTGTGGACAAAGGAAGAATTTATATATACATATATACACACAATACATTTAATATATGTTATATATGTATATACATGCATATATATGCATATATATAAAAAACCATAAATTTCAAGGCATATTGTGTGTTGACCCCAGGACTGAAATTCTTTTAGCCATTAAGTAGCTAGGATTTTAACCCTACTGAGTGTTTTATGAAGAGTTAGTTACAATTTTTCTTCATATCTTCTTCTGGTCTTAAGCTTTGTGTATTGCATGGCAGATTAAAGTAACACTGCAATCCTCCAAATACACAATTATCATGCTAAGTAGCTATCTGGCTTTTAATGATTCTGGGATCCTGATCAACCTAGAGTGTAAGAAGTTTACGTGTTCCAGTAGTGGCTAAAGTTTTCAACCTTCTTCTAACAATAGCAACATAACAATAGGAGTCTACACTGAATGGCTAATTGGTTTATGGCAGGTCCTTATGCTGTTTGGCTCACTTGCATCATTTTATATTATTAGCTTCATGACAACTATCTTTATCCCTATTTTACAGATGAGGAAGCTAAGTTTTAGAAGACTTACATAGCTTTCCTAGGTCACATTATTAACATGTAGATTATCCTGAATTAAACCTAAGCCTGACAATTTCTAAAACCATGTCTCTTAAAAATTATTCTGTGATGTAAGTTTGAAATTCCAGGCATTTTCTCAGTGTACCCATATGAATTACTGAGTAGCCTCTAGATTTCTTATTTATTGTTCTTAGCATGCATGACACCTGTTTTCAAGCCTTTTGCTGTTTTATATCACTTGTTAAAGTGTGAACTTTTTAAGGACTCAATTTAAATCCATTTGTGCAATGTCTAGGAAACCAGTGTCCTTATTTCTTCTTTTTTATTTCTTATCCTTATTTCTCAATGTCAATTTCAGGAACAATTACCAAAGCTTTTTCTTTCCCTTTTCAAGTATATTTTAAACGTTTCCTCAAACATCTGCCTCTTGATTTATTTTTTTACTTGGGCTTTTTTTTTTCCTCTTGACACAGTCTCTAACCCCTAGAAACCATTAATTTGCTACTACTATAATTTTTTCATTATAGGAATGCAATGTAACTGAAATCATAATAATACTTGACCTTTTGAGATTAGCTTCTTTTAGTCAGTATAATGCCCTTGAGATTAATCCATTTTGTTATGTGTATCAATGTTTTTTGTTGTTGTTGTTTTGTTTTTTTAATTTTTTTGTTTCTTTTTTTTTTAAATTTTATTCCATTGTATGGATGAACCACACTAACTTGTCCCCCATTGAAGGACATTTGAATGTTTTGGGTTTTTACTGTCACTGAGAATGCTGCTATAAGCATTTGTGTAGGACTGTTTTTATGATCACGAGTCTTCACTTATCTGGGACACATACTTGAGTAGAATTGTTGAATCATATATTAGTTGTATGTTTAGTTTTTAAGAAGCTGTTAAATTGCTTTCCAGAATGACTGTACCACTTTATTTTCTTAACTGCGATGTATAACTGATCCCTGTCACATATGGATGTGGTAATACTGGAAATGGTAATATCCTTAACTTAGCATGCTCACTACTTTTTTTTATTTCAACCATTCTTCTAGTATGACATTTCATAATGATATTAATTTGCATTTCTCCAGAGGCTAGTGATGTTAAGTACCATTTTATGTGCTTACTTAGTTCTATATATCATCTTTAATACAATGTCTTTTGTACATCATTTAATAAATTTTACTTTGGGGTTTTCTTTTAGTTTTGAGATTTGTGAGTACATCATATATCTAGATTCTAGTAACTTATCATATGCGATTTGCAATATTTTCTTCAGGTCTGTAGTTTTTCATTTCATCTTTTAAACTGGATTATTTGTAGAACAAACTATAATTTTGATGAAATTCATGCTTACTTTTTACCCATTTTAAACTCTTTGTAAACCACCTGTCATTATATACCATTAAACAAAATTTTAACTACTTTATCATTTTATTCTGTATCACTCCAGAAGTATTTACAATAAACCACTTCTAACCACCAGCATTAAAAAAAAAATTGCTTTTGCAGAAATTTGATTGTATGTATTGGACTTGAATTCCAAATTCAAGATGAATTAATTACTCGAGTAGAAAAAATTCCATTAGGAATGTCACCAGATTTGTCAAAAAAAGAAATGAATACCCAGCTTACCACTTGACTGTATAGTGATCAATATTTATATGGGTATAACAATACAGAAGAATATTGTTTCTAATTATAGACTCAAACTTTAGACAAAAGATAGTTCAACTTTGGTGAAGGAACCTACTGGAAATGTTATAAAGGTGAAAATGTATGAGGAAAAGTATAACTCACTGAATTCCGGAGATGAAAGTTAAAATTATTAGAGAACATTAAATGCAAACTTATGAATATTGTGTAACCAATAATATTCCAAAGTATATAGTAGTGTGAAACATGTAAATTTATTCATATTTGATCATTTTTTCATACAAAAATTAAATAGCATTATTCAACCTAATACTAACATAATTATCAAGATCAATGGCAGGAGATACAGATAATTGAGAAGAAATATTACAATGAACTAGGTGCTTGCTGTTCATAGGACATCAATAGAAAAATGTCTGCAGAACCATATTAAAATGATTTTTCCTACAAATTTTATCATTGCAATTATGGTTTTTCATCTATGATTAAAATCATTTTTACAACTGTCTAAATATTTTTCCATCTTTATTGAATTATGACTGACAAAACTGTAGTTTAAAGTACACATCATGTTGATTGATATATATGTGCATTATTAAAGAATTCCTTCCATCTAATTAATTAACATATCTATCATATCATCTGTCTTTTTAATTTTTTGGTATACCATTTAAGGTTATTCTTTTAGCAAATTTCAATTATATTACACAATGTTATGAGCTAACTATAGTCACCATGTTGTACATTCAATCATTAGAGCTTCTTCCTCTGCATCTTATAGCTGAAAGTCCGCCTAGACTCTGGTAACAACTTTTCTACTCTCTTTCTGAGTTTGACATTTTTTTAAGACACTACATATAAATAATATCATATAATATTTGTCTTTTTCTTTCTGATTCATTTTACTAATATGATGTCTTCAAGGTCCATCCATGATATCACAAATGGCAGGATTTCTTTTTTCCCTTTCTTTCTTCCTTGACTATATCAAGGATCCATTCATCCATATATGGACATTTAGGTAGTTTCCATACCTTGTTACTGTGAATAATTCTGCACTGAACATGGGAGTGCAGCTGTCTCTTTGATATTATGTTTTCATTTATTTTGGATATATAGACAGAAGAGGATTGCTAGAGTATATGGATTATTTTTAATGCTTTGAAGCATCTTCTAAATATTTTTAAAGATTTATTTTTATTTATTTATGCATGCAAGAACTATGTTGTAGGTCAGAGGTGTAGGGGGTGAGAGGATTCACTAGAGACAGAGTGGGGAGCAGAACAGGCAGATCTACTGAAATACACTGCTGAGGGGAGCAGCAGGTGAGACAGGAGAGGTCTGCTGTACCATGTGGGTTAGCTCCCTGGCTGGGGATCAAACTCAGGCCTTACTGGGGATAGTGCTGAGACGTAAGCTCCAGGCCACCAGGAAAGTCCCTTCTAATATTTTTAAATAAACATTCTGGCATCTTCTTTGAAGAAAATCTTCCTAAAATTGTTCTAATTTTTGATATCCTTCTTCATTTGCAACATTGTCTTTCAAAAGTGCACTGTCTGCAACAAAGAAATGTTTCCTATAACCATAAAATGGGGACTTTTTTTCCCACTGTACTACCAGATACCTGGCAACAGTAACAATGAAAAAGTAGAATTAAATAATTGATGTGGTTTCAACCTCTGTTTGATTTGATGAAATCAAATGCCTTCCAGGCATTTTCACTGATATAACTAGTCAATAAAGTTGCAGAGTGAAAGAAAAACATCAAAACAAAAGAAAATGCATATTATTTTTGCTTGCAAAAATTTTTATTTAGGGTAAAATTTGTGTCAGACAATTAATTATTGATGATCTGACTAACAAAATGGTAATATTTCAGACTCAAATGTGATTGTTTTTATAGAAAATTATGCTAAGAGTTTGGAATATTCTAGTTTATAGAGTATTATGACTAACAGCATTTGAGAAAAATGATAGCATAATGACACACCTTTACAATGTCTGCCGTTGGATTTCTGTTAAGCCACCCTTTCATTTAGGAGGAAGTGACTAAAAGGAACAGATTTCATGTAGATGACAGTTTGAATCTTGATCTTCACATTCACTAGCTGGGTAACTTTGTATAAATTGCTTAGTATCATTAATCATCAGGTTTCTCATTTATAAACTGAAGATAAAATATATAACTAATTGTACAGTTGATAGGTTATACAAAATAATATACAGTGTTGGGCCTCTGGTGGCGCAACCGGTTAAATGTCAGTCTAAGAAGCCATCTGCAGCACAAGTTAGATCCCCAGCCAAGGAGCTTCCCACATGGTACAGCAGACCTCTCCTGTCTCACCTGCTGCTCCCCTCAGTAGTGTACTGCAGTCAATCTGCCTGTCCTGCTCCCCACACTGTCTCTGGTTAATCCTCTCACCAACCCACACCTCTGGCCTATACCCCAGCTCTTGTATGCATAAATAAACATATCTTTAAAAAAATAGTATACAGTGTTAGGTACATAATGACAGAAGCATACCATCATTTGTTAATGAAACTTAATTATACAAATTGTGTTAAAGCTCGCTCAACCCAAGAAAGCATTTGTTTCTGAGTCACTTTAACTTTTTCATTGAAATCATGCTCTTTCTTTAATAGAGAGAGACAGGCTCACCCTGGATGTGTTTGCATTCTAAAATAACTGATGTCCTTGATCCTGAACATATTATTTAAGCTTGAGAGAGAGAGTGAGAGAGAGTGGGAAAGAGAGGGAGAGGGAAGAAGGGAGGAGGAAAGAAAACCAGAATAAATTTTGGAGGCTAAGAACTCACAGCTTCTGCTATAGTCTCTCCCCATCCATTTGGCAGTAGAAAACAGACTCCTCTGAACTGGGGGATTAGAGAAAAGAAAGCCCTCGAAAACTACAGTAGGGAGCATTAAGAGCTAAAGGGAACCCCCTGAATCTTGTTGGTGAGTATCCCTGGGAATTCTTCTTGGGACTGCCCTGGTAGTAATAACAGTAATACTACTGCTGTCAGTTTTTAATATTTACTGTGCACATTTTATGTGTTCAATGCATTGAAAACTTTCTTTATATTATCTTATTTTGATATTAGCCTTTGAGATAAGTTACATTAAAATCTTAACAACTACTGGCTAAGAGTATGCTATCAGACCTACAAGGGTTTCCATCTAAGCTCTGTCACTAACTAGTTTTATCACTTTGGGTACGTTATTTATTGAATTTAAGCCTCTGTTTCTTCTTGTGTAAATGGAGACTATTGTTCATGATAATAATCATGGGTGAGAGCATGAAATGTTTAGTCTCAAGGCTTTGCAACAAGTACATGTAAGTTTGGAATAAGGATCTTGGTGCATATATTCTTAACTTTCCCTCAGTGCTTCTCTTCATGAAAGGATACAGATACACTTGCTATGTCTGTATAGTCAGTACATAAAGATATACTTAGAGAAGTGTTTACATACTAATTTGTGCTTGGGCAAAGAAAAGATAGATTGAGTACAACTGAATCATTTCATGCTTTCTCTTTGAAAATGGATAAAGATTCCAAATTTTTAATCACAAAAATAGCCAATAAACCATCTGAGTTCCTTCATTCAATTGGCATGCAATTAAGTATTTGTCTACACTGTGCAACCCAAGACCACTTAGAAAAATATACCCCACATCCATATTTAACTTTCAACTGTGACTTTGCAATTTAGTGTTTTCTTTAAAACATTGGCCTAACATATAGATGAGTGGATGTCAAACTTAGGGTACATTAGATTTCTGGGGTATGTCCTAGAGTTTCTAACTCACTGAATCTGGGGTAGATCTATCTCAATGTTGTGGCATTCCATCATCAATTAAGTGGTTTCCTACAAATAATTCATTATTAATTATAAATAATCAATGTTTGGAAAACATATAATGAAACACTAGAGCATATTTATTTTTACCCACGCAATATCACTTCTAGTAGTTCATTCTGTGTTCCCAGAATTGTGCAGAGGCATAGGCTGCCCATGTGATCGGCATCCATCTGGTGTGTGAATTTGGAAAAATAAGCTTGAGAGTAGCTTGGCCACACAGAAGAAAGAAATATGTGGTTATCTTCTAGGTTTGTTGTTATCTTTTGTTTTTTCTACCCAGCTATATCTTTTGTCATTCCTTGTCACTGTCATGTCACATTGTTCGGTGAATTCTGTGGCAGTCACTGGCTACACACTATCTTCCTGCTTAGGTAACTGGTGGTATCTTGGATGTTATCATTGTCTAGCTAGAGACAGAAGAAGATCTGGGGCAAAGGATTCAAGGTAAAGAGAACTCTGGTATTTGCACATCATCACAAAGATGCAAAAACGATAAAGTTGTAGCAAAATTTTGGACAAGAGTACAGATGGAACAGAGAAAAACACCCCTATTCTTAAAACTGTAAGATTGAAGAGAAATATGACTATGAATGGGAGAAATGGGTAAGTGTAAACAAGAGTTTATAGTGAAATAGAAAGCTCAGTATTTTCCTTGAGAATCAAGGAGTGGCAATTTTTAGGAGGCAAGAATGAAAATTAAGAGTTTATAGAATCCATCAGAGAGTATGGAAATCAGCTGGCCAAAACAAGTAAAAGTACTAACTTTTGAGAAGATAACTATCATTAGAAAATGGATTTCAGGGCCTCCTTGTTCGCAAAAGGAGTTAAGTATCAGCACTACGAAGCTATCAGCAGCCACCACAGCACCAGTTTGATCCCTGGCCAGGGCACTGATTGACATGGTGCAGCAGACCTCTCCTGTCTTGCCCGCTGCTCCCCTCAGCAGTGTATTTCAGTCGATCTGCCTGGTCTGCTCCCCACTGTCTCTGGTGAACCCTCTCACACATACCCCACACCTCTGACTTACACCCCCAGCTCTTGTATGCATAAAGAAATAAATCTTAAAAAAAAAAGAAAATGGATTTCATCATGCCAAACAGTCTTGTGTATTGTTTTGTTTTTCTCCTGGCAGTAATAAATACATACAAGATATAGGGAGGAAAATGGTGACAGTTTATGCAAGA
The DNA here is from genome assembly GCA_004024925.1 of Scalopus aquaticus. Taxonomy (NCBI): domain Eukaryota; kingdom Metazoa; phylum Chordata; class Mammalia; order Eulipotyphla; family Talpidae; genus Scalopus; species Scalopus aquaticus. The sequence goes on from PVIJ01000907.1 coordinate 191,799, forward strand.
TTGACTCAGATGTGGTGAAGAAACAAAACTGCATCCCCAGTCACTTTGTACTTTTCTACAGATACTATGAAGAAAACTATATTAAAGCAAGGGCTCAGAAGCAACTAAGTCAACACAAAAAAATAGGACAAAATACTCTTGCATGGTTTTGAATTTAATTAGGAACTGATGAGGAAAGTAATTTGTTTCCATAGGAAGCTCATTGAGTTGGTTGTAGAAAGTAATATCCTTGAACTATCTCTACCATTTTGGACAAGCTGTTGGCAGCAGATTCACATTAAACACAAACCTTAAGAGCAAAGCTTGATTTTTTAATATGTTAGGAGCAAACTTTCCTAGCCAAAGTATGTAAAAGTCAAAGCCAATTTAAAGTAAATATGACAAATTATTCAAAAATGAGACATAATTTAGGATTAAAACAATTAGAATTTGAAAAGCTGGCTAGAAGTAACAAAATTAAAATTTTTGTCACTTTTGTATTCAAAATTTTTAAAAACCAGATAGCTGTGCAAGACATACATGAATCATTTTTACTTTTTAGGTGAAACATTTTCTAGTTTTTATGTACTGTCTGAGTTTTTTAACTTTCTGGGTGTATCGGGATTTTTGAAATGTAGCACCTTTGAGTAGAAAATGAAATATTATTTTTTCATTAGATATATTTTATTTTACTAACTTTTCATTAAATATCCCTCAACTCTATTATGCTAAATTCCCTTTTTTTTTAATTTATGCATACAAGTTGGGGTACAGGCCGGAGGCGTGGGGCAGTGAGAGGGTCCACCAGAGACAGAGCAGGGAGCAGAACAGGCAGATCAGAAATACACTGCTGAGGGGAGCAGCGGGCAAGGCAGGAGAGGTCTGCCGCGCCATGTGGGATTCTCCCCAGCTGGGCGTCGAACTCGTGTCGTGGCTGCCAACAGCTCCACAGTGCAGCGCTTAACCACTGCGTCACCGGGGAGGCCCCTAAATTCCCTTTTCTTGACTGGAAATGGCAATGTAATTTTTTTTTTAGTCATATTCAATTATCCATGCAGTATATTTCTGATTTCCAAGTCTCAGTTATGCTTATTTTCCAATGTCAATTTTATCTTATTCACTTAAAACCTTTTCTTTCATCAAAAGGACATTTATGTGAGATGTGATTATTAAGCAAATGTCTGTGTGATTTTTGTTTTTTGTTTTTTTAAGATTTGTTTATTTTTGCATACAAGCTGGGGTGAAGGCCAGAGGTATGGGACAGTGAGAGGGTTCACCAGAGACAGAGTAGAGAGCAAAACAGGCAGATCTACGGAAATACACTGCTGAGGGGAGCAGCGGGCGAGGCAGGAGAGGTCTGCTCGGCCATGTGGGAATCTCCCCAGGGGGCATTGAACTCTTGCTGCAGCAGCTCCAGACAGCTTCATAGTGCTGGGACTTAACCTGCTGCACCACCAGGGAGGCCCTCTGTGTGTTTTTAAACTGTGTTTAATAACTGATTTTATGCTAGGTATGATCTCATGCAAATATTACTTACATTTCAATACAAAGTTGAATATTGAAGTCTACTGTTAACTTTTTTTAATTTTAAAAAGTTCAAGTTACTATAATTGTTATTTGAAATTAATAGCATCAACTTCATCTAAATGTATTAAATACATGAGGAAAACACAACCATGAAATGAAAATAAATATTCCAGTAAATGAAAAATATTAACATGTTATGACTCATTAACTCAGTTATAGAAAATACTTGTTTAATCTATATTAAATATTTAGCACTTTGTGGACAATCATATTTAAAAATAGTGGCATATAGCCAGCCTACTCTTTCTCGATAAAACACAAAGAAAATTAAAAAAAAAAACTTAAACTAAATTTCACTATTTGTTACAATAGAAAACAGCTGAAGTCCCAGAAAGCCAAATGGGTGAAAAGTTATGGGAAGCAGTGGGGACCACGCAGGACACCTTTGAGAAAAGATGATAGCATCAGATCTTGAAAAGATCCCGTCAACATATTTTTCTTACAGTTAAAGCACAAATCTTTGAGATGCCAAAAAGATCTCTTTAGTTCTAACAATGAAAACAAGTTGCAGATGCATTCGTATGAAGTACTCTCTGTCTCTTTCAGGCAGAGAGATATTATTTTTAAGTTTACTTTTTAATTTTTATTGAAGTAACATTGCATTTTAACACTCCTTGATTCCCTAATTTAAATGTCTTTTTACCCTTGTTCTATCAATTTAAATGTCTGTCAATTATGCTGATTATTTCAATGAACATACTCTTTTTTCCTCTCTATCTCTGTTATTTATTATATCATCTTTGTTCTTTATTTCCATTACTCTGTTTTCCTTCATTCAGTTGTCTTACAGTTCTAGTTTCTTCCTTTTTTTTAAAGATTTATTTATTTATACATACAAGCTGGGGTACAGGCCAGAGGCGCTGGGCGGTGAGAGGATTCACCAGAGACAGTGGGGAGCAGAACAGGCAGATCAGAAATACACTGCTAAGGGGAACAGTGGGTGAGGCAGGAGAGGTCTGATGCACCATGTGGGATTCTCCCCGACTGGGCATCAAACTCACATTATGGCTGCTAATAGCTCCACAGCATAGCGCTCAACCGCTGTGCCACCAGGGAGGCCCCCAGTTCTAGTTTCTTAAAGTGCAGGTGAGGTTATTAACTTAGATTCTTTTTTAAACAGACATTTACAAATAAAATTGCCTTCCAAGCACTTTTTGTATCCCATCAGTTTTTTCATGTAATGTTTCCATTTTCATTCATCTCAATGAAGTATCTAATTTCTCATGTGATTTGTTATTGATCTATTAATTATTTGGGAGTATTTGATTTAATTTCTACATATTTGTTAGTTTCCCAGCTTTCCATCTTTTGTTATTTCCTATTTCCTTTGTGGTTGGTTAACCTTTGTTTGGAAATATACTCAAATATATCTAAGTAGGTATAAAATGTTAGATTTACATTTTTATTTTTGCATTTTATGTATGTTGTTTCACTATGCATCTTACCAGCATAATTTACAATGAAAAATAGACAATCTGTTACTTTTTGTTTCCCTGTACATAACAACCTTTTTTAAAGTGGGGAATTTGTTGGTTTTGGTTTTAGCTACTTAAGTATCATATGCCTTGCCTTGGGAAATCTTCATGTTGCCTGTGCTTGGGGTTTCTTAAACTTCTTGTCTTTGTTGGTTCAGAGTTTATGTCTATTTTGGAAATACTACTTTCATCATTTTTCCAAATATTTTTTTTATTTCCTTTCAAATGCTTTAGTAACATATATGTAAGAGTGATTGGATGTTCCACAGCTCACTAACACTCTTAATTTCTAAACAGAAAATTTCTTTTTTCTCTGTTCCATTTGTACAGTTTCTACTGCCATGTCTTTGAGCTAATTAACTTTTTAGTAAGAAGAATTTGCCATTAATTCCATCCAAAGTATTTTATTGTTCACATGTTGTCATTTTCAGCCATAGAATTTCAATTTGGATCTTTAAGAAATCTTCCATATCTTCCTGACTTTTAAAGTATCATAAATATATATAATAATTGTAATAGTTTTTTGCTAGCTATGATACTTGTGAATTTTGGATCAGCTTGAGTCATTTAATTTCTCCTTATCAGGGGTAATATCTTCCTGCATATTTATAAGTTTGATAATCCTTGTAGATTTTGCCCAGTAGAGTTCTAATTATGTTCCCATAAATACTCTTGAGCTTTGTTATATGTCACAGCTAAATTAGTTGGAAAAAATTAAATCAATTTCAGTCAAATAAATATTTGGTACAAAAGCAGCAGCATTTAGTCAAGGGGTAATCATCTCCTTCTAATAAAGTGGGACCCTGTATAAACTACCTAATGTCCCATGATTATTAGGTTTTCCATGGAAGACGAGAACAAACTGTCCATGGCCTTGGGTAAGTGTTGAGTACTGTCTCCCTTAATTTTCTCAGACTAATCCCCTCATTCCCAAGCCTCCGGTAATTCTTTATATGCAAGGGTTGATGATTATTAGAAATGGACCCTCTTTTTTTTTTTTAAATATTTATTTTTACATACAAGCTGGGGCACAGGCCAGAGGCATGGGGCGGCGAGAGGGTTCACCAGAGACAGAGAGGGAAGCAGAACAGGCAGATGAGAAACACACTGCTGAGGGGAGCAGCGGGCGAGGCAGGAGAGGTCTGCCACACCATATGGAATCCTCCCTGGCTGGGCGTCAAACCCTCATCGCTAGGGCTGCCTACAGCTCCACAGCGCAGCGCTCAACTGCCGTGCGACCAGGGAGGCCCAGAAGTGGACCCTCTTTAGATAACTAGTATTCTTTCTTTACAAACTTTTCTTCTCTCTTCTAAACTTCCCTATGAATTCTACCTGCCTTTTTTTTCCCCCAGACTCTCGTGTCTCCCCAACAAAGAGTCTACTGTGTCCCACATAGGTTCTCCTGAATCCCAGTCTGGATGTTTTCAAGGCAGTACCTAGAATAATAACACTGGTCAGAAGTGAGATCATTACCGACTTAAAAAGGCCCTAATCTGTAGTATCTTGGTGTGCTGAACATGAATATAACCCTGAACATTTTTCATTAGCTCTCGTTTTGAAGATATTTCATGTAATTCATTTTATATGTTTCACTGTGTAAATTTATACAGTAGGACTGTAACAACATCATCCTAAATCAGCCTAGACTGATGTAATATTGCATCGCATTGCATAATACCATCATGCACACATCATCCAGAGTTGATTGCATCATTTCCTGATGCAATGCAATACTACTGCTAGGCGGCTGCTGAAGTAAACTGACGTCAGCAGTGCACTAGAGAAAGCCCTGTCGGAAAGGTTGAGCATTGAAAAGATTTCAAATTTTGTGCGAGACACTTTAAGCTACTGTTCCATAGAACTGTTATTATTTTATACATTTAGGCACAATACAGAACAGTCATGCCTCAAAAGTGTGTTAATAGCATGGGCAATTTCTGCTCTATTTGTGGGGAATTAACCACCAGAAGAAAATGATCACTTCTCAAGTGAAGAAGACTTAGCATCTCTACTTCGGATGCAAGGCTGGTGACCAAGACAAGCCATGGGCGCTGCGTATATGCTGTTCTACATGTACAACACAGCTTTCACAGTGGTGAAATGGCAGAAGACCATCAATGCTGTTTGCAGTCCCCATGGTGTGGAGAGAGCCAACCAACCACATAAAAGACTGTGACTTCTGCTTGGTTCCTCCTCTTTCTGGTGGAATAATGAAGCAAAAGAAGTTAATAGTCTACCCAAACATTCCATCTGCTTTGAGATGATCGGTTCAACAACTTGCTGTAGGGTGATGCGAAACAAGTGTGGAATGCTTTTCTCCTAGTGTCTACAAACTTTCTTGGGAATGTTAGGGCAGAAAACTACAAGGAACTAGTAGAAGACATGCTGATACAGTATCAGAAACTTGACTGAAATATGTCTCTAAAGATCCACTTCCTTCATTCCCATCTGGATTTCTTCCCTGAAAACTGTGGTATGTTAGTGATGAACATGGCAAACGTTTTCATCAAGATATCGCATCAGTGGAATAAAGATACCAGGGAAGATGGTCCACTACAATGCTGGCTGACTACTGCTGGACATTCCCCAGAGATGCTCCTGAACAGCTGTATAAGAGACAAGCGCAGAAATCTAAGACATAGTCTATGACTTGATTTTTTACAGGTATTAACCGTAGGCTTATTACTATTGGCATGCATTTCGTGATGGAAACGTCCATTTATTGCAGGTTCCAAAAAAAACTAGAGCCAAAATTAGAATTTGACTCTCACATTCATGTTGAGCACATACAAATTGATAGGAAATGAGTAATTTTATTTCAGTAACATGACTTTTGTAAAAATGTGTTGACCAGTGTTATGGGTGAATAATTCTCTTTTACCACCCAGCTCGCATCACTCAGAGATCACTCTTTTGTTAATGATGTTCAGTGTTTTTGAAACTGTTGTTTCATAGATTTTTTTTTTTTTTTTTACTTTTACCTTGTTTTTTTTTAGCTACAAGTGCTCTTAGCTGGATTATAGTTCCACAAATACACACACACATACACACACGGATATGTGTGTGAGTCTGTGTATATTTTTTACCTTAACAACTTTTGTTAATATTGCTATTAAGATATTTGGTTGTTTTTGGAAAATAGCTTTTGATTTTCACCTTTACCATCTAAGATATCTTACTAAACCAAGGAATTAAATATCTACTAATAATTTGGTTCAACTACCAGACTTTGTTAGAGTAATAGAGATAGATTAAATAAAGAATTTTAAACAAAATAAATATTTAAAAGAGAATTTAGGGATATTTAATACAGACTACTTAAGAAGTTGTAATATGAATTGGTGACATTAGAATAAAGAGAAGTTAGTGTATTAGTGTATGTGTGTGTTATACTTAAAATGTATTATAATAAAATCACATACATTGTAAGGCCATAATTTGACATATAGTGCATTAAGCATTTTTTTCGAGTTTTAATATTAGGAAGAATTTTTAAGATCAGCTTATTAGAAAGGCAAGTTGGTATAATATGTTTATGTTAATTATAGCCCCCCTCCGCCAGTAGTCTCTCCCCTTCCTCCCACCTCCCCACTCCTAGCTCTACCCCCTAGTGAGATGAGGCTCAGCTTGTGCCAGAGGGCCAGGCCTACAGGCTGTACTTAAGGCTCCTGTCCATGACTGTTGAAGCGATGAACTTGGCATGGTGCCCGAAGGCCACCCCCGTGGTCAGGCCGCTGTGCTCTGTGAAGTGGAGGATCTCCGTCCACTGCTTGCAGATCATTACACGCTGGTCTGGGTGGTGGCCTGGACAGCTGGCGGCACAGGCCTCTCATCCGCAGGCACCGCCAGGCCTAGTGCGCCTGGACAGGGGGTGGAGTGTCTCCCTGAGGGCTAGTCAGAGCCCAGGGCTGCTCTCTCCTGTCTTCCCTGGACTTGGGGCTCTGGAGACCACCAGCCGAGGGCAGTGTGAAGGGGTGGGCAAGGCTTGTGCGGGCTTTAGTAAGCAATGATCTAGTTTCATTAAAAAAAAAGAAAACAGAAAAAAATATATATGTTTATGTTAATTATAAAGACAACCAAGGTATATACTGACAGGCAAATAATGTTGATATAAAAAGCAAGAATGAATTCAATCTGTGTAAATGTAACAAATATTGAATTTCCAAAAGGCTTACTTGAAATGAGAATTATAATGAACTCTGAATTATTTAATTGCTAATGTGATATATTCATCTTTTTTCTACATTAACCATTTTTAAAAGATTTTTATTTATTTATGCATACAAGCTGGGGTACAGGCCAGAGGCGTGGGGCAGCAAGAGGGTTCACCAGAGACAGAGCAGGGAGCAGCACAGGCAGACTGACAGAAATACCTAAGGGAGCAGTGGGTGAGGCAGGAGAGGTCTGCCAGGCCATATGGGAATATCCACGGTGTCCAACAAGCGTAGCTGCTGCCAATAACTCCACAGCACAGCACTTAACTGCTGCGCGCCACCAGGAAGGCCCACATTAACCATTTGTAAGATACTTTTTCTCCTATTCCCAAAGATTTTTTTAAAAACACATACTAATGTAACTTTCTGAGATAAGCCTGCCAATGTTTTAATGTGCATTTCAACTTCATTGAAGATGTTTTAAAGGACCATGGACCTTTGGTGTTTCAGTGAATGTTTTTGACACTGAGATAATGATTTGGGAATATAGTTTTGAATTCATAAAACTTTCACTTTATAGTTATGTTCGTTTCTTCCTCTGAGTTCTGAAGAACAAGAACAGAATCTTACAAATGTTCTTCTAAATAAGCAGTTAAAGAAGAAAGAGAGATGAAGGGAACAAGGGCTTTATGAAAGTTACTTATAATCACAGAATTTATGGCACCTCTTCTCACCAAAGGGGCATCAGTGACTTTTTTTGAAAATCAGTCAAAATCACATTTGCAAACCTAAATTTATCATTTAATGGAAGATCTCAAAATATGATTTTAAAGGACTTGTTAAGCCCTTTATTAATCTCGTTTGGCTAAGTGCTTTCTTCTAATTTAAAACAGTTTGTCATTTATTTGGGAAACAAAATTGCCCCAAATGAGAGCAAAGTGGTCTTGATTCATCTTGGAAGAAATGAAGAGATTATAATCTCTGTTTCTCTTTGGATATGGCAATGTAGTGGACATCTATTGGGCTACAATATATTAATTTATTCCCTTTATAGTTTACAGTGGGTCCAGATGTTAGCCTTTTCCATAATGAGATGGAGAGACAGAGAAAAAGCACCCAAGTGCTTTGCCCTCAAGTAGTTGGCAGTGTTTCACATTGTTGATATTGTTGATTTGTTTTTCTTCAAAAGAAGATACTAAAAGTTATGATTATGGCTCAGTGTAATTAGGTGGGGGTAGTAGTCACAATAGTATTCTGACAGAGACTGAAAAGTGAGTGTGGCACATTTAAACAAACATCCATTCTTTATGTCAGTGGGTTATTTGCTTTTGATCATTTTCCAATCTGAATGCTCAAATGGAAGTATTACATAAAAACTAGCATCTTTTCTGAGGCCAGGGAAGAATTTTTTGAGTTTTGTTGGGTGTTTGGTGGGGGAGAGAAAGGAACAAGTATGTTTGGCTCCATTTGAAGTCTTAATCAAATATGGAGAAAGGGTAGGAAAAAAGGTAACACACATAATAATTACATTTTTTTCATAACAGTTTCTGAATTTATAAGGTGAAATCATTTTCTATAAAGTACCTTCAGCAATTTTCTACAGTCTTCTTCATGGGGATTATTAAGGTGGTGTTTTGACTACACAGTTCTCAAGGAACAGAGACTTAAAGTCCTTTTGAACAATAAGATAAATAATAAATATATACTATGTATATAGTTGCAATATGTGAGTTTGTTTGGCATTTATAAAGGTTTGGTTAGATACCAATAGATTACTGCTAGAAGGATAACAACAAACCCCCAAATTTTAGCTGTTGTTTTTTTGTCTTTAACATTTTCAATGTTTACCTTGTGCTGTATAAAAATATATGAGGCTACTTTTTGATTTGTGCTAAAGCTGATTAACATATGGAGATCACACTGTGTAATGTTACCTATTGGCAACAATACAGTATATAAAAGATGAAAGTGCATGAAAAATATAAGTTGCGATATTCTTAATTGCTTGATATTCTTAAATACTGCAACACTGTGTTACCTTCTCCAGAGCCTTCCCACATTTTCTGTTTAGATATTCTGTCCAGATAAGTGATCAGTTTCCAATCTAAATGCTCAATTGGGTGTTTGCATAAGAATCAGGAACTCTTCTGTGCCTATAGATATGGTTTAACTAAATTATCTAACTCACTAAATAAAGGTGTTATTCTTTCTATGAAACCCTTCCATGTTCCCATAGTATGCTATGAATTTATTCTCTCCAGTTTATTCTTACTTGCCCTTCTTCCAGTGACTTTTCTGATTACTCTCAATTTTGTTTAGAAATACATTTACCCTCTCAAGAAAAAATATTATAATAAAACCATATTTAAACAGTGGAATTTGTCACAATTAAGAATACCAAGAAGACTGTCTACACAGAAAGAGTAACTGAATAACTTTATTCTTAGGACATTTGAGTTGACAGCAGGTTGCTTATTATGACTTATCATGTTGTACATTGGAAAATATAAAGTGAAAACCCTTGCTGGCAAATTTTAAATTATATGTTTCAGAATTGGGAGTGTTAATAACATCCAGACGTCTAGTGTCCAGTCTCTTAGCTAAAAGAAAGCATAATCTTCCAAAATGATGCAAAACATACACTACAAATGACAAAAATTTCATGGTCAGATACTATTGAGAGAAAAACCCTCTCCAATCAGACAGCAGGACCATGTACGTTGCTGGAGGCTATTCTGTATATAGGTATCCTTAATATACATGGAAAAGAAAATCACAGACTCACATTTGATGGACTAGAGATTACCAACTCCAGAATCCCACAGTGAAGGCTTTCCTGACAAGAGACAAAGTTTATATCCAGTGTGTACAATGTGGTAGCAGCAATAAAGATGTCTTTACTATATAAGCAGGTGTGTAATTTACCATTAATGGAAATACACTGCCTGTAACATGCTTGCATTGTCAGACTGTTTATTGTCTATAGAATAGAAAGTACTAATCACTAGTATTCATCACCTTATAAAAGTAGAAGGGCCTCCCTGGTGGCGCAAGGGATTAAGTCTCAGCACCATCAAGCTTTCACCAGCCACTGTGGCATGAGTTCAATCCCTGGCCAGGGAGCTAACCCACACGGTGCAGCAGACCTCTCCTGTTTCACCTGCTGCTCCCCTCAGCACTGTATTTCAGTAGATTTGCCTGTTCTGATCCCCACTCTGTCTCTGGTGAATCCGCTCGCCCCTTGCACCTCTGGCCTACACCCCAATTCTTGTATGCATAAGTAAATAAAAAATAAATATTAAAAAAAACTAAAATAAGGTAAAAGTAGCATACATTTCAGTAAGTGTTATATTAGGAATCTGAATTCTCATACATAAGAAAGAAGATCAGTATGCTACTCCTAGATTTGAAATTCTATAATATTTTATGATATATTTATAATAATTTAAGCCATGTAAAAGTAAAATACCAACAGCTTGAGCCTATCAAAGCATTTGTTGACAATAGAAGGGGTTAATTGAATAGGGTGAATGCTAACAACCTTTAGTTGTGGGGGAAAGGTGTAGCATATGAATTTATTCAGCTATGAAGCTGTGCTCCTACAACTTGTACACATTGTAAAGTAATGGTAAATTTGTAAAAAAAAAATTCAAGAAAAAAACAAAAAATCATATATAAAATTAATTTCTTAAGTACAGTTTGATACAGTTCTTGTTTGTTAAGACATTCCTTGTAGAAATAATTTTAATTATCATTTTTGCATTTTTGTGTGTGAAATCACTTGAACACATTACTCTCAAACTGTTTCCTCACCTCTCATATGGATATACTTCCTCCTGGAAGTGTTAGGATACATATACATGATAGCACTTTGAAAGTAAAGAATTGTGTATATTTTAGGATTATATCTGCATTTGCTATTCACTTTGCCTAATGTAGTTCATCTCAAATTACCAAATATAATTTTATTTACTTTTAAAAATGCACGAGAATTTTATTGTTATTGTAGATTCAAAGTGAAATTTGAATAAATGTCAAAACATAAGAATATGAAAGTATACTCTATAAAATACAACCTATACCTTTTTATTCAAAACTCCCTCTCAATAAAAGTAATCTAATGATTTCATAAATTAAATCTTTAGTTTTTTTATTTCCTAAGAACTGATCCATTTTTCATAGTCCTCTTTGATTTGCCTTGAAAAATAAAACAATGCAAGAGTCAAGTGTTTGGGGTCTAGAGATCGACCACTCAGGTCCATAACCCAGTTCCGCCATTTACTAGTTGAATAAATTTAAAGAAATAGCATAATCTCTCAGTGCTTCAGTTTCCTCATCTATTACTGTAATAATTATTACTCCCTCTTGGAGCTGTGAGAATTATATGAGGTAGTATCTTTAACACACATGACAGAGAGCTTAGAACATTCTAAGTATTCTTAAGTATCCTTCCTTCTCTGGAAGTTTCTAATCAGTTCCTTCTTCTACTATAATCCCTATTTTCTAATACCAAGAGGGCTTTTTAAACATTTGTGACCATCAAGAATATTGTCTGAATTTAAACATCTAAGCAATTTTGCATTTGATCATGGTTCTATAGTCTCTAGACTCCAGTTCTCAGGAACCACAATCAATTAGCTAGACTATCTAGAGGCTCAATGTAAACAAGATGTTTTCTGGATGGTATTTTTTAAAAAAAGATTTATTTAAATGCATACAAGAGCTGAGGTGTAGGCCATAGGTGCGTGGGGGTGTGAGAGGATTCACCAGAGACAGAGTGGGGAGCAGAACAGGCAGAATGACTGAAATAAACTGTTGAGGGGGACAGCAGGCCAGACAGGACAGGTCTGCTGTGCCATGTGGGTCAGCTCCCTGGCCGGGTATCGAACTCATGCTGCAGTGGCTGCCGATAGATTCATAGTGCTGATGCTTAACCCCTTGTGCTACCAGGGATGCCCTGGATGTCCACCAAGCACAAGTCTCAGCTCTGTTTCCCAGTGCCACAGTCACACCTTCTGAACCCAGAAGGAGCAAGCCCAGCTCCCCTAACCCCCAGTCCCTGACTCTACTTCAGTCCTCTATAATGCTGCTCCTCCCTTGTATTGATTCAGGGCACATTTGTTTTGTCATTCAGCTTCCAGTAAGCCTTCCCTGTGTAACCACATAGATCTAGGTAACACATCCTCAATTTTATTTGTCTGCACTTCCTGAAGATCTTCATGGTTATCATGTTACAATTTTTCTCTATCTTTTCATCATGAGATGCAAGGTGCATAGAAGAAATGACCATGTCTGATTTATCCACTTACCACTGATTCTCCAGTAGCTTATTCAGGGTCACCTACTCACTATGCAACACATACTCATTAAATGATTACTTTAAATGATGAAGTGATTACATTTACAAAAAAAAAAAGTTGTTACTTCAAATAGAATGGCAGAACAAAACAGATAAATGGCTTAAAAAGGCGTGGAATATATACCCAAAAGAATACTATTCGTTTATAAAACACTAAAACTCTTGACATTTGTGACAACATGGAGGGAACTAAAGGGGATTATGCTAAGCAAAGTAAGCCAGAAAGACAATCACTCAATAGTGTCACTTATATGTGGAATGTAGAGAAATAAACCAAAGGGTCAAAGAAAGCCAAACTAATAACAAATCCTAGAAATCTTATTATAGAATTGAGGCTACCAGAGTGGGAAGGAGAGGGGAGGGAGCACAGTGGGAAGAGAACAATGGGCTATGGTAGTTTGGTGGTGGACTATGGTAGGACTATAGGTAGTTTGGTGGTGGGTGTGGGATGGTAACAACACCTGAAGGGGAAGATCCTACATCTGTAGCTCACAAACAACTTTGTAAACTAATGTTACCTGAAAAAAATTAGTGAATATTTAAGCTTAATAAAATTTTACCCACACTTCTCTATTCATCAAAATCACAGCCACTCCTTTTCCATGAAATTCTTGAATCCTCACAAGGGAAAAAATATTAGTCTGTCTGTCCTATATGATCTTATAAAGTATAGCTCCCTTAGGTAGACAGGACTTTGTCAGACATGATTTTGGAAGAGTAACTGCTACATGTTGGGTCCTACTGGGCTCTCGAATTGGTAATGGCTTTCTCTGAGAGAGTTCACTCAGTTATACAACTTGAGGGAGATTTATTTGTTAAGATAATTTTGAAGATGAATGGAGATTACTATATATTCACATTATGAAAAAAGACCTGCATGAGATTTAAATAGCTAGCAAGCATATTCACATATACTGCCCCTCCCCACAAAAAACAACCTTTAGTACCTAAAAGAACATACAGATTTTCAGCATTCATTTAATTTAAAGTAAAAATTTGCAGGGAGTTTTTGATAAGGAAGACAAAATGTAATATTTCTTTGAAATTAAAATGTTTTTGACAATCTATTTATGAACATTTGCTTATCCACTTTAGTCTTCCATGCAATTATGCTTTGGAGTGGTCTTTGTTTTGTCTAGAGCTTTCTAGCATAAGGTGTAAGGGTACTTACTCTCAGTCTGCTTTGTAAATAGCTTAAGTGCACAATCTTCATTCATTCATTTATTTACCGAAAATAGCTGATTGTTATAAAGTAGGTAATGGGAATACAAGAATTAGCAAAGCAGTCCCTGCTGTTAAGGAGACTATATTAAGGTATAGTGGGAGAGAAAGATAGAAAATCAGTGAACAATAGAGATTCTAAATGCTACAAGTATCAGTTTGCTAAGAGAATTACTAGACTCTAGCCTCAGAGAATGTAAATGAAAAACCTTCTTGAACCTCCCCTCATTGGAAATAAGGAGGGTCAACAATTTTTTCCAATAATAGGTGATAGATACTTAAGTTAATCTTAAAATTCAGGAGTTAACCAAGTTGAGCAATTATGTTCTTATAACCTTAGGTAATGAACAGAAGTACAGTTTTGGAGCTGCCAATACATTTTCAAAATAAATGTTAATTTCTTATGTTTCCCCAGGTCCTCTTCCTTTTTTTTTTTTTCAATTTATTGAAGTGACGGCATTGTAACATTAAATAAGTTTCAGGTATGCACAGTTATAAATCAATGCTTATCTATTTTCTCTGCAAACATTGTGAGCATTCTCTTTCTCTGAGTTTTGCTTCAGTGTTGAGATTTTGTTTCTTGCCTGTAGCAGGAAGAGAACAGTTTTCCAATAGAGTATACTCCCAAAACAAAGCTCCATTACACACATTTTTGACACTGAGATTTGTTCTTTTACATATTTTTAAAGGTCTTTTTAGACTGTAAGAGTTTACAAGTCACAATTCAGTGCTCCATGGCTCCTGGATCAGTCCTCACAGCCATTACCTTTTGCTTTGAAAAGGTACCTGTCTGAAACATCACTGACTCGGTACATATTTCTTCTTTGAGAAAGAACTGTGCCCTCTCCAGCTTAAGCTTTACTAGTACATTGTCAAATATATGTTAAAGTTTTAATGGTGTTCTTGGAATAAAAATTGTATTATGTCACAAAACGTCAACTTATGATATTTGATGACAATTATTCATTGGTTTTGCTATTATTTGCACTAGGGGATATTTCTTCATCATAATTATTAACACAAGCAGGATCATTTCACTTCACTTTAAGGGATCTATCATAAGCTTCAAATCCACTGTCTCACATAGTAATTAGCTAGTGATCAATCTCCCTAGAACTATGGAATTTAAAAACTATAGAAATGGTGCAGAATAAAGAAATGATTTAACTAATACTGGGAAATAACTTTTTTATCCAAATATTATTAGGTTGGAAGTACGAAGGATTGTAAACAGATGCAATAATGCATTTTGTAAATTTGTTTCTCATAGGGGTGTGGACTAGTAATTCTGAAAATATTTTATATGTTTACTGAATGTCAATAAACAGATCAATATGTTGTGGATATTAAGAGTCAGGTTCCTTACTGTCAGAAAAAGAAGCTGCAAATAAGCAAAGGGGGCTGCTAGAATGAACACTGATGACTCCCCCACATCCACAATGACACCAAGCACCAGATATTAATTCCTAAGTACCACTCTCAAAAAGAAACTGGGTCTCCTTTGAGAAGTGGTTGCTTCTAGAATTGGGGCAAGGCAAATACAAGATGAGTCTAGAGCATCTCAAAGTGTCAGAAATTTAATAATTAACGAGAAAGACTCTGTCCAAAGGATATACTTGCCAACCTGAAAGAGTTTCCCCAATGGCTAAAGCTGAAATAGCTTGAACTGTTTCACTATATTTACTATATGACTCAAGAATAAAATAAATAGCTATAAATCCAAGGTGGTATAAATAAATGGATAAATAAATAGAGGTGAAAAGGGACTTTTTTTCCTGAGAAAGTAGAATTCCAAGAAATAAATGTAGGAGGACTGAGAGTAGAGTTAACATGGCCATGAGGCACCACAGTGATCACTGCTACAGACAGGGTGCCCTGATGGATACTGAAATCAGTCAGAGGGCAGAACTTTAAGGAGAAGAAAATTTGCATTCCCTTAAAGTCTCTTCCCAAAATATTTATTAATTTTTTGTGGTGGTTTTAACATATGCTCCAAACTCTTTAGTAATCTTCCCTGCAGGTGAAGCTTCTTCCTGCTCATCTTGAACCTGAGTTGCACTTGTTGACTTGTTTCTGTCAAATAAAAAAGAGTGGAGGAAGGTACCGCCTCATCAAGTATTCAAGGGTAATGTGATCAGTGTAATAATCATGTTGATATTGTGCAAAGATATGGTGAGATAGCCACATTACCTCTGGGGCAATCTTTCCCCAAATCCATACCTCAATTCAATCATGAGAAGAAGCAGACAAAGTTAAAGTGCAGAATATTCTATGAAATACATGACAATAATCTTCAAACTTGTCAAGGTCATACAAGACAAGGAAAGATTGAAGATCTGTCATGGACATGATTAAGGAGAAAAAATGACGAATTGCAATGTGATATTCTGAAGTGGATTCTGAAAGAGGATAAGCTTATTAAAAATAGTAAAATCCTAATATATTGTGGAGTTCTGTTGATAGAATCCTACCAGTGCCTATTCCTTATTTTTGAGAAAGTATCCTGTTGTGTAAGATATTATCAGTAAAGGAAGTAGGCTAACTACCATTTCTGCAAGTCTTCAGTAAATCTAAAATTATTTCAAATTAAGGTATAATGGAAAACAGTAGATGTGTTTTAAATGAGTTCCAGTACATATCTGTCACCCAACGAAGCTATTTAAATGATTTAATTAATGTGTTTGATAGTAGAAAATTTTATAAATGCAAAATTTTCTTCATTGATTTATATATAAGTGATTCTATAACTTCAATGTAACCAAATCATTTATTCTAAGCATTCATGGAGATGACACTTATAGTCCATCTTTTTGATGTTTTCATCTTCAAAAAACCTATTTTTTTCCTCCTGATAAATATTTTATCCTTCAAAACACAGCTCACATATTACTTTCTGTGAAGCTTTCCAAGTATCTATAAATCTTTCTAAATATTTTTTTATATTCCTGATAATACCTATTATTTTATGTGGTTTTCTTACCATCTAAAAATATTAGCCTCCTAAAACAAAGAGCCACATATTATCTATTTTACCATCCTATTCAGTGTCCAAAAACAATAGGGGTTCATAAAATTTCCAGGGATAAGTAAAGGAAAGAATCAATGACTGATTCTAAGTGTCCGACTTGGTTATTATAATTAATTATGGGATATTACATAAAAGATGCATGTATCTATTTATCATTTACCTATCATCTAATTTTCTTAACCTATGAGAACTGACAAAATTTTATTTTGTGTTTATAAGTGATATCTTTACAAACACAGTTTAAACAGGTCATTTAGTACTACATGACTATGGTTCTCAGTTGCAGTTCCAGTAAAGTGAAGTGAATATCTCATGTCATCTTTTCATTCATTCTGGCTATCTTTCAAGGTAGATTATGTTGGGCCACAGGGGAACACTCTCCCACCCCTCTGGGATTTTCTTGAGCTACATAAGCAAATAAATGAATAACAGGCTGATTAGTGGGACAGAAAGGTGAAATTTAATTACATACATATGGAAAATTTACATTACTGTAAATCCTGAAGTAAATGCGACTAAACAGGAATTTAAATCCTGAGCTAAGAGACCAGGAACATTGAGGAGAGAGGAGTCTTGCGTGACAAAGAGGGTATGACTTCATATGCAAAAACTTTCTTAGAGATCTTTGCCTGTCCATCTTAAGATAAGTTTCTCCAACAAAAGCTTATTTCTGGAGGTAGCCCTAAATCTAGGTAATCTACATTCTTTAAGTAATGATAATTTCTCCCAGGGCTCACCAGACTTTGACTGACCTTAGTTTCACTTACCAAGGTGACACGTATTGATTGGGAAAAGCCTACTCTGGAAACTGGGAAAACGCTGTCTGGACATTTTTGGGAAGACCAATACTACACTTACATAGGTGTTGTGCAAGGGAAAAGGAATGCCCACTTTTAAAAATATTTGCCATTATGGAACTGTTTTCCCCATCCAGAAAAAGGCAATTTCAGAAAAATGTTTATGTTATACTCCACAGAAACAATAAAATATATTCATAATGCAGGTACATTATCTTTCCTTATGGCACAAATAAAATGTGGACTGACTTTATGCTTAAACAAATATTCGTCCCAAATATTTCCTACCAAGGAACGATTATGAAATGTGTGATCTGTTAAGACTGGAGAAATAAGTCCCTTCTTTCTATTCTTGCACACACACATATATACAATATATGCATACATATATTTAGTAGTATTTAATACTCCAGTCATAAATTTTAAGTATTGAAAACTTTTACTTAAACGATTTCATTGCTTTAACTAAAAAAATTCAAGCCATTAAATGATGGAAATGGTTTTATGTCTATTTAGTTGGATAGACTCTGAAGTTAATATTAATTTACATCTCAAAGTCTAAAGAATCAATGCATCATAATTGTGGCTTACATCAGTTCATAGACTAAGCATTCTTACTTAATATCCTGTTCTTTTAATATATTGATTAGTAAAATATCATTTCTATACAAATTAATAGATTTTATCTTAATAGCTCTTAAATATATCTAGCTATCTAACTATCTTGAACCATGGAGAATACCTCTAGTAATTCATTCATATTTTCTTTAATTTTATGAGACAGTTATACTTCCTCAACCTTCTAAAGCTGAAAGCTGGCAAATATTAAATTCATGGGATGTGTGTAGATTTTTTTGTGATTTTTCCTCTTATAAACTCTGAATCTAGTATGTCAATATCTCTGCTATAGTCTAGAATTTAATTTATAAAATTAGCTTAAAATAGTGATTGCAGTATACATAAAACTACAAATGCCAGTTGTAAATAAAGTGAAACTAAATATAATTATCATTAACTGAATATGTATCAGCTACTTTTTTTACATTTTATCACTGTGGGCATCATTATCTACCTTGGCCAATTGAGACAAAGTGGTCTGAGGAGAGGAAGTGACCAACCTATGGCTAAACGGCAGAAAGATATCTCAGTAAACCAATTTTTTGGTTCCAAAACCAACACAGTTTTCATCGTCTCTTTAGACGATCTAGTGTTTTGTAAAAAAAAATAAAACATAAAAACATAAAATAATTCGAGGTCCTTAGGTCCAAAACTTCCTGAATTATGAAGTTTAGTTACTGGATTGCCATGTGCTTGCATTAAATTTAGAGTAAATTTAACTCCTGAACTTTGAAAATTACAGAGAGTGAAAGATCAGTGCTAAAATTGTATATGTATTTATTGTGTGTCTTTTAGGAGTCTAGCACTGTGGTCTACTTATTACATTTTATTTCAACTCTAACTCAAGAGCCTAAGAAAGTATTACCCCTATGTTCAGATGAGGAAACAATCAACACCACATTGATTTTTTTTCACCCTATGTTTGATTTCCTTATATTCCTCCTATGAGTCACATCAGCCGATATTTTTCTTTTTTCTTCTCACTTATTTCACTGAGCATAATCCCTTCCCATTCCATTCATGCTGCTGTGAATGGCATGAGTTTATCTTTTTTGATTGCTGAGTAGTATTCCATTATACCACATTGATTGAAGGCATCAACACACGGGCACAAACTAGCTCTTACCACAAACCAAATCTTATGCTATTTAAAAATGCAAACTATAGACTGTAGAGATAATGTCTGAAATTTGACAAAAGGATAAACAACAACAGGTACAGGGTTCTTCAATGAATAGAATCAGTAGACAATAATAATTAGATAGATATACAGAAGATTATTATAAAGAGCTGGCTAGCACAAGCATGAATGTTGAAAAGGTATATGCTCTCCATCTGCAAGCTGGAACACAACAAAACCAGTGGTGTGAATTCCAGTCCTCATCCAAAGGCTTGAGCACAAGGAGCTCAGATAGTCTAAATCCCAGTTCAAGTGCAGGTGTTGCAATGTTTAAGACAAATAGTCAGGAACAGATACTTAACCTTTTTTGCTTTTTTATAATATCCAGGCCTCCAACAAATTTTCAGCTGCTCACCCACATTAATTAGACAAGGCATCAACTCAAATGTTAATCTCCTCTGGAAATACTCTCACAGACATACCCAGGAGTAATGTTTAGCCACATATATGGTTATCCTCTGGCTTAGTTAAGTTGAGATATAAAATTAGTCATCATGTACAAGAAATGAAAAAGTATTATCAATTATTAAAAAGCAGATGGTTTTTGCAGAAATTTAACAAAAGAGCAAGTTAGGTTCTACACACAATCCTAGATATCAAGGGCGCAGCATTAATTAGGTATTAGTCCTAAAGGTTAAGATGACCTTTCATGGGGCTCCCTGGTGGTGCAAGGGGTTAAGTCTCAGCACTATGAAGCTATAAACTTGCAGCACAAGTTGGATCCCTGGCCAGGGAGATTCCCATATGGCGCAGGAGGCCTCTCCTGTCTTGCCCTTTGCGCCCCTCAGCAGTGTATTTCAGTCAATCCGCCTGTTCTGCTCCCCACTCTGTCTCTGGTGAGTCCTCTAACCCCCCGCCCCCGGCATCTCTGGCCTACACCCCCCAGTTCTTGTATGCACAAATAAATAAATATTTTTTAAAAGATGACATTTCATTACAAAACATTAAAGAAAAGCTCTAACACAATTTTAATTCAATATTTATTTCTAGTACTATATATATATTATCTTAAATAAAATTGTATACAGAAAATGTTGTAGAATTTGCATAATAATGATCATTTTACTTCCAAATATTAACAATACTGATTTCAGTGGTAGAGAATTATGTGTCATACATTTGATTTAAGGTAAGAGTATAAAATACTTTTAGCTATTACAATTTCTGATACTATGTACAAATATTTGATAGATGGGAAACTTTTTTTCACTTTTCATATGACTGTTTTGTCAGTGTACACATGGAGCTTATAAGATTTTTTAATATTATGGGACTTTGGGATTCTAATTTTGAATAAAAAATTGAAAACTCACAACTGAAGTATAAACGCCCAACCTTACTTACATGATAATTTGAATAAATCATCAAATATTTACAAAACTAATAAATATTTTTTACCCAAAGTATTGTGGGATTATAGCTATTACAATTAGAGTAAATTTTTGTAACTTCATTCCTCATTTTTCCAATCAGTGGAAATTTAAGAGCTGTTTGTAATGGAGCCAGAGTCAGAAAGGAGAGTTTCACTATCCAGTACAATCTGTTTATCTTTTCTTAAATTAGTTTTTTTTAAAGATTTATTTATTTTTGCATACAAGCTGGGGTGCAGGCCAGAAGTGTGGAGCGGTGAGAGGGTTCACCAGAGACAGAATGGGGAGCAGAACAGGCAGATCTACTGAAGTACATTGCAGAGGGAGCAGTGGGCGAGGCAGGAGAGGTCTCCTGTGCCATGTGGGAATCTCCCTGACCGGACATCAAACTGGCGCTGCAACTGCCAACAGCTCCACAGTGCTGCGCTTAACCCGTTGTGCCACCAGGGAGGCCCTTAAATCAGTTTTTTAAAATAGTATGCTAACTCCCAAAATAACAAGGGGAAATTTCACTTAAAACTAGCTTCATCTAGCTAAAACTTAAATGACAAATTGAAGGAAAATAAAGGATGACACTTACCTAAATAATTCTATCCTGTCTGTTAAATATCCAAAGGCATAGGGCGGTCTTAAACATTTCAATGTCAATATGTTAGGGGATCAATTTCTGGAATGAATATCCTAAAATCATAATATAGCTTTTTACATTAAAAAAGATCACAATGTTATAAGACTAACAACTGTACAAAATAAAAAGCTTCTTTGGAGAGAAAAATCAATCATAAATTAGTACAATACCAAATATATTCAACCTATTAAGTTGCTATGGTAATAACTATACTTGCAGGTATTTAGAAAATGATGGATTCCTTGTGCATATTGAGTCTTCATGAAAAATACTCTAAGTATTTTAGTTCAAAAAAATTGCTTTTGATTTGCATAATTGTTGTTTGAGTTCAGTTAGAAATAAACTCACTTGGTAAATTCAAAAGACATGAAAAGATTGAGTAAAAGATTAAAAGTTCAAGACAAAGAAAAGAGATTGCTTTTTATAATATTTATACATTCTTTTCATGTAACTGTATAATGATTTTAGGATGTAAAATTCATGATTTGAGTCATTTTCCAAAAATGAGAATAAGAATTGTGTTAGCAAAATCCTACTGAACTTCAACCTTCTGGGTTTAGTTTAACATTGAGAATGAAACCAACACTTAATTATATCTCATGTGTATAAAGGACTACTTTGCCTTATCCTTTCTGATTTGGATCCATAGTGAATTAAACTAAATTGCTTGAGAACTGAGACTAGAAAGAAGGAAGGGACAGATTAGGTGCCTATGACTTGTCTTTGGTCTTTTCTTAAACACAAATGAGCAGTAATCTATGAGCCTGGAAGTGTGCCCTAAAGAGAAGAGCCAATGGAGTATTGCGGATAGAACTTGAGCACAGTTCAATGCTTCAAACAAGACTCAATTTGCAAAGAAGCCTTTGAGCTGAGATTTTGACATTTAGGGCAGGTCCAGCATGATGGTGAATACTCAAAAATAGTCTCAGAACTGGGGATGAGGATACAAGTTCAGGATCAGGAAGCCCACTACACAGGCAGTGGAGTCACTGGAGAACAGGGGACGTGATGTTGATAAACGTGACGCTGAACAGCCATTTGGTAACAGAGAAAGGCGCAAAATGTGTAATATAGGACAAGGAAAATTAGTCATGGAATAAGGACCACATTTATCAAGCCCATATGACTTTGTCACGTTAGTTAATCTCAACATTCATCCTCAAGGGCACAATAATAGTGCTTACCCAGGCTCAGTGGCCAACAGCAGGGTTTATTTAACAAACAAGAGAATGGGAAATGGAAAGAGTTTTTGAGGACATAAGTGACCAGCTGTCTCACCTCAGATAGTGTCTGCAGTGTCCAGAAGTCCCAAACAAATGTAGCTTTTGGTAGATGAGGTGACACTGCAGCAACCCAATGGCTGGACCAGTCAGTGATGGACTCAACAGCACAGGAGATGGTGCCAGAGAACCAGAGGCTGTGGTCAGCTTTTTGGGATGCTGCATCTAGACTGATGGTGCTCCTTGCCTATGACATCAGCGGAAAGGGGGGATGCCCATGTAGCAGCTTAGTCTTTTGAAGTGTGGCAGTCAAGAAGTCTACGAAGGTCTACGAAGGTCTGGTTAATTCCATGGAGGTTGACTGCTTGATGAGTCTCTGTTCTGAGGCTGAGAGCAGAATCCTTCTTCTTTAGAGGTGGTCTGATACATGTTTCCTCTTCAAAGGCCAGCTGCTGACTTCTTTGAAGGTGGTCCAAAGAACCCTTTTCTCTAGAGATTGGCTGCAGACTGACTCAAACTGGTTCTTGCTCTGTCTTTATATTCCCTTCAGGGTCTCCTACCTTATAAGTCTGCTTGGACCATTTTTAATCCTAAAAGTCTGACTGGACCATTTAGCAACAATCATCTCATTGTCCATTTTCAATCTGGATAATTAACTAATGGAGTGAGCTTGAACCTGACTGGTTCATTTAATTTGCACCTGATTGGTCCATCTTATACCTGACTGGTGCATTTTTTAATCTTAGAGCAGCTACAAAGGGCAGAAAGCCCAGCCAGACCTGCACTCAGGTCACAGCAGGCTGGTGGGCCTGTTGGCTGGAAGGGGGGTGCGGGGGGGGGGCTGCATCTGATTTCATTGGGGCTGGGGGAGGAGAAACATCCACAGGTGCTGTGCAGAGTCCAGCAAGCCTGAGCCCCAGCAAAGCTGCCTTACCCAGAGACCATGGGGATCCATATTATCTTTTCCTGTGATTTCATATTCCCAAATTTTTATAATTACTAGGAAGTTCAGTATTTTGATAGGAAACAATAAGGGTCATTCAGTAATTCAGAACAAAACTAGGTACTAAAAATACTAAAAAGAAATAACAGGGAAACTGTTGTATAAAATCATGACTACTTATGTACAATAACAGTTATTCTAGGACAGAAACTAGGCAGAATCCAGAGCTCTTTCTCAAATCCATTCTTTTAAATACTCTACTTCTTTCCAGAATTCCTTTCTTCCATGTAGTTATTGAGAGAGGTAAAGCCCCACCTTTCTTTCTACACTGCATTTCTTTCTCCACTGCCTCCCCCTCCCACACACATCACCCAAAATTTACTGCTTTCTTTTCTGAATCCCCAAGAAACACTACAAATATATATATATGTATGTGTGTATATATATATATATATATATATATATATATATATATATATAAATCTAAACTGGAGAAGCTCCTCCTCCATTTGTTACAGTTCTTCCTGAGGTCAAGAATACATCCTGTTGTTTTAACAAGTGTCAGGTATATTTACAGACATGAAATTCAACCTTTGACCTTAGATGCTCAGACTTCAAAATACTCCTGGTATCATATAAAATAAGCCTCAATATATGCATGGTTTTTTTTAAATAACTGAACCAAGATATGAAGAAAAATTATTTCCGGTGGATACTAAGCAGCTGTGAACCTGATGTGCCCCCCCCCCCCGCCACTTAAGTAATTTGCCTTCAGGATTGGTCACTGCCATTCTCACTTGCCTTAGGTGCTTTCACACCACTTCATCAAAGGTGACCCCTTGCCTGAAACTGCAGTGAATTAAGATAAATAAATTAGTTTCAGGAGTTACAACTTGAGACCTTGATAATAGCCACACCATGAACTTCAGTAATTGAAAAACTGAAGCTTGGGTGTGGGGAGGCAGGAATACCTAGTTTTTCTTTTTTATATCAGGACAGGTTGATTTAGGAACAATGAATGGATCTGGAAACATTCATGCAGTCAACCTCCATAATAAAAAACTTTAGCAACTACATATCAGAGGCTTCAGAGGAGTCCAGTTGTGTCCCCCACATGCTGAGTTTACAGAGAAAATCTTTCTCTGTACAGAAAGCATAGAGAGCTCTTTTCTACTGTTCTATTTCCTGGAAGTGCCTCACATAAATATCAGAAATGAATGTCATGTAAAAACCACCCCAATTAGTGGAAAAACTAATATAGAATCCCTTATTTAAAGGTAACAAATAAAAGTACATGTCTGAATTTATATAAAATTGTCCTCTACTAACAAAATTCTAACTCCAACATAATTATGAGTGAATATGCTTACACTCTCTGATATGGTACAAGACCTTCTTATTTAAACAAAAAAATATAAATTTTAGTTTTAATAATAAAAGCAGTACTTTTTTAGAAATAAAAATGCCAAATTAAGTTCATAATATAACAAATATTTAAAATGAGGCCTACAGTGGAAAATTCTAAAAGCTTTATAATCTCCAAAAACTTAATTTCTTTTTGTAGTTATAAAATAAATAAATTTGAAACTATTTCTTGTATTTTTGTGAATAATTAGTGTATTTTAGAAATAGTTTCCTTGGAAACCTCAATTATATATGATGAGGAGATAGTCTATGACCACAAGCAGGAAAATCATGTATCAAAACAGAATGCAGATGCCTATTAGTTATAAAAAATAAGTAGAAATATTACAAAGCTTCATGGAAGCATGAAGAGTATTTAGTATAAATGCGTGGAGGAATAAAAAGAGTAGAAATGTTGGTAATATGTCCAAAGATACATGGTTTTTGGCAAAGAAAACAGACAAAAGCAGAGACTAATAGGATCACAGAGTCAAATCACCATAGTGATTAAAATTATCCAATTTAGCCATCCATGTACTTCTTGAATGTGCTATGTAACAGTCCCTTTTACTTGTTTCTTCAATGCTTGAATTTTGTATGCAATAAGAAGTTTACTAGCTTCTGAGATAAATATTACATTTTTAGACAAATCTCACTATTACATGATTTTTGTTGAGAAGAAAGCTTTTTCTTCATATTTTTATACCTTATTTCTTACTTCTAGCTTTTGGAGTCATACACACAAACCTAATTCTTTTTAAACATGATAGTCCTGATAATCATTAAACACAGTTAGTGCTCTTTTTTATAAAATAAATTTATTTTATAGTTAATGAAAATATATTGTGTCTTCCTTGTCAAAAACTTAGAAATTGTAGATAAGGACAAAATTCCCATTTACTCTTAAAAAGCTTTCTTAATTATAAGTGTAGTGGCCTCCTTCTTATAGCTTTTATCATTATTGCAGAAGCATTTTATTATGTTTAAAATTTTACCCATGATTATCAGTTATCATAATATGATTATTTTTGTATGGCATTAATCTTTAACATTTAAACAGTTTTTTAATGAAATTGATTTTTTTTTATTAAATAAATATTCAACATGTAAGTGAAGTCATTGACAGTGATTGATTTTTGAGTCTCTCCAGATTTTTCCAACAATAGATAACAGAGTTGTTTTCACTTTTGTACAAACATCGTTGCCTCCCTTCTAACACATAATCGTCAGGTAGATTCCTGGAAGAGGTATCCCTTAGGGTAAAGGGCTTGAACCTTTCAAAAGACCCACATAGATATTTCCAAATCCTTTTTAGTTTAAATATCACCAGTGATTTACAAGAGGAATATTTCCATTGCATTCTTTCTTGTACTGGTTTTCTTTTGTATGTAATCTGATCATATTTGGCATGTAATATCTTTTATCTTGTCGGTACAGTTCTCAGTTTTAGGGGTCAGTAAATTAGCATTTTAAATATTTTGCAGGTACATTTCCTTTTCTGTGAGGGAAGTTATTTTTACTCTTTGAATCTGACTTTTTTTCTATTTAATAACCTCTTCATATTTATATTGAATCATTTCCTTAGCTATTTTAAATTTTGTGTATTAAATTTTAATACTGAGTTTTTAATACCAAGTACACATAAGTCTTCCTCACGATCATCTCTCCATTGTTTTTGCTTAGAAAACTCTTTCCCATCAAAAGGATGGACTTTTTTTTTTAGACTTTCCTCTGCTTTTTCTTTTTCTAATTTCATTTTTTATTTATATCTCTTACATTATTGTATATTCCCCATGGGTTACCCACCACCAATTCACCCATGAACCATCACCATAGTCCCCTGTGCTCTTTTCTCCCCCATTTTGAATCCTTATCCTCCCCCTCTCCTGCAGAATGTCTCTCATTTATGGTTGCCTGTTAGTTTTTGTTTTTGTTTTGTGTGTTAATTTCTTCTTCTGATCTCTTATTTGTCTCCACTATATAAAAAGGATGGACTATTTACTCACATTCTCCTATGTATTTTTGTCTCAATCCACTTAGAATCCATTTTCATGGTGATCCAGAGTTAACCAGTAGTCTCTATAGCTTTTAATATTTTACTGTTCCTCTTGCTGATTTTCATGGTTCTCTACTGACACACTGCTGTGCAATATCTGTGCAATTCCTTCTCTCTCTCTCTCTCTCTCTCTCTCTCTCTCTCTCTCTCTCTCTCTCACACACACACACCATTGTGTGTGACCACCCCCACCACAAACAATACCAATAACACCAAAGCCACATGGTGTCCTTTTTTACCTCTGTAATAATCTAAACAGATTTTTAAATAAACAAGTCATATATTATAAAACAATTTATATGTACATTCAATGCTTAGTAGTTTTGTATTATTTGTATTATTTGTTAAAAGATTTAGTTCTCTTTTTGACATCTTTACCACCATGACCAGCCTGCACATATATGTAAACCAGCACACTTATGCACATGCACACCCCCCACACACATATCATATGCACTAACACAATTTCAGAAACTGAAGGTCAGCTATGAGCTAAGTATCTGATTGATTGTGGAGGGGCTCTTGGAATACATTTTTCTGTTGAATAAGTCATTTTTGAGTTATGAAGCTAAGTTAGTTTATATTTTTTTGTCCTTACATAGATTTTCTAAATTTTTGAAAGGAGATCACAATACATTTTAATAAATGTTTCCTCCATACACAATTCTTCTGTATATTGTTTTCTCTGCACAAGCTAATCTTCTTTTGTCAACAAGAAAAGTAATGATATCTTTGAAGTACAGGTGTTTCTGGTATAGTAATAGCAATATGCATGCATGGATTTTATTATAAAATGATGTATTTCTTTCAATAAAATGCAAATTGCTCAAAACTATCAAAAAATCAGGAAACTGGAAAGAAAGATTAGGGTAATATTTCTCAAAATATATTCAATCAGAATATTAATGAAATTACTAATGAACTCAATAAAATATAAACAGACACTAAATCTCCATGAACATCATACCACATTAGTCTGTGAGTTTTGCCTTCCTAATCCAAGGGTTAGTGACTCATCTTGTCATGACATTCATTTGCTTTATTGGCACATGGTCAGTTAGTTTCTACTCTTGCACAACTCTAAATCAATCAGCAGATTGAGTGATCTTGAAAACCAGAAATTGGATGATGCCACTCCCCAGTTCAATGACCTGCATTCACATTACTATGCTTAGAATGCTTTCCGAAATCTTTGTCCTGCATTCCCTGGCTAGAGACCCCACCTCCACTCTCCCCCTTAATCAAGTTGAATGGCCCGCTTC
Organism: Scalopus aquaticus; assembly: GCA_004024925.1. NCBI lineage: Eukaryota > Metazoa > Chordata > Mammalia > Eulipotyphla > Talpidae > Scalopus > Scalopus aquaticus. The sequence continues at coordinate 220,080 of PVIJ01000907.1, forward strand.
TATATCCTACAATGCATATTGTTCTTCCACCTCTTTTTTTCTCACTTGCAGAGTCCCTTAACAAAATATCATCTCAACACATTTCAACACATTACACTGACATCTCAACACATTACACTGTGAGCATTTTATCAACATTCATGTCTCAGAAAGGCTACTCATGACCATGCTACCTAATGTGATTCTTCACCTTTTCCCACTCCTCTCATGTTACTGCATCTCCTCTCACAACTTGTTTCCACATAGTCCTTAACAAAATGTGCAATTGTTCTGTTCCTGTCTTTGCTTTTTAAAATGTTTGTGGTCCCATCCAATAGATAATAATAAATTCTGTGAGAACAAAGATGTTGATTTTGATTCCCCCATGTATTGCCAACGTTTAATATGTAGACACTGATGTGTAGGTGTCCAATACATAGTGCACCCATTTAACAAATATCTGTAGAGCTTGTGTTATAAACCATGGGACACCCCCAAAATATTAGCATATAATCTTTTAATAAAGCAAAGCTAAATTTATTGGAACTCACATTAGTAAGGAAGAACACCACTATGACAGGACTGTGCAGTATCACTGAAGGAGACAACCGGGAAGGATATGTACAGGGATTTCTGCTCTCTGAACAAGTGGGTTAAATAGACCTTTCTATGTGGAAAATGATTGGGATTGAGTAATAATTATGACATTAGTTTCAGATTCAGCAATGTGAGATTTCTAAAGAAAACCTTGATAAGTAAAATGTTGTTTAATAAGGGATTTGCTTGTCTAGGTGAGCAGAATGTTATTTCAGATAAACAGATATGCAGGAGTTACTTGATGTGAACAGTAAAATAGTGGGTAATTTATTGGTTTATAACTTTATTTTCCCTTGGCAAAGTTTTTCTAGAACGAAAACTAATTAATGTTGACAACTATTCCTAATGGATGTGGGTGCTTATTCCCATAGGGGGCATTTTTTTTCTCCTCTAGAATTTTTCCATCTATAAAGAAGTTGTTAAGTGGCACTATGGATTTTTTCAACCTAGGGTATCGTTTTTAATTATAAACATCCTTGGTAATTACTATTAAATATATGCCCTTCACTCTATTACTTTATTTTATTGCTATTTTGTAGATGTTAGTCCTTAAATATCTGTTCTTTATTTCAGTTGACTTTTATATTTTCCAAACTGGGAAAATTTCATGACCTGAAATTTCGGTACACTGATTCATTCTCCTGTTATCCTACCAGTATTTCTCAGTTACTTTTTCTTAATGATTTAAAGTTTAGGTGTGTAGCATGGTGAAGGAAGAATTCAAAGGCAATGTCAGTGAGAATATTTAAAAGATATTTTTGCATCCATGTAATAAGTAATAAGGAGATAAAGAAAGTCAATAACAGAGGGAATGTTATTAAGCAGTTCAACTGTGGCCAGAAGGACCTAAAAATTGATTCTTAGTATTATTTAATGTTAGTTAATTTATATGTGAATAGCTACTTCTGATTAATGGCTACCATATGGTACAGCACAGATCTAGAACTTAAAAGAGATTATGGCAAGATGAGTTTTGAGCAAGTTTAAAGCATAGAGCATAGCTTTAGATCTATAGGGATGTTATGGAACATTTTGAATAATGAGTAATGGATGAGGATAATGAGAGTGACAGATGTCACTAGAGGTTGCTGAAGCGTCTAGTATTATGAGGCCTGTAAAGTACCAATGTGCATCTGGCAACTACAAGACATGACTGATCTTAAAGCAAAAACATTTATTCTATGATGGAGTGACTGAGAGCAAATGAGAGCATGGTGAGAGCACATGAGCCAATGGGAGATGAAAGTAAAGTCTCTAAAATAAAGAAATTGAGCGGTCAGAGAGAGAGAGAATCAGCAGAGATGATTAGAATTTAACAACTATGACGCACATTTGTTATTTGAGTGGAATGAACTAGCATGCAGGAAAAGGTTTAAGGGCAAAATTTAGAGATGTAGAAATGAATGAAAGTACACATAGCAGGATTAGAACCTGGAGAGGGGAGAGAACATCTTTTCCTGTGACACTGGATGGAAAGAAAGAAAAAAAATCAATGCACATTCAAACACTCCCTGCTATGTGTACTTTCAAGAACATACTTTCTAAATCTAGTCAGACAAAAATGAAGATAAATAAAAATGTTTGCCCTCCATATGCCATTTTTTTCAACGTCTGCATTTCTAAAGCTGGTGACATTGAGTGCATATTGTAAGTCTGGTGCTTATTAAACATCAGAAATTTCAATTTTAAAATAAATATGATCACAGTTTCCGTCTTTAAAGTCCTAGGATGACATAATACTTTACGTAGTAAAGTGCTTTTTCTTTCATTGAATAATGCAATATCAACTTACTGGATTTCAGAGAAAAGTTCCTAAAACCTTTTAGAGGAAATTAGTAGTTCATTTTGATTTTACAACATCAATACAAGAGAAAAATTTTGGCAGTTAAGTTTTGCCTTGACCAGTTATAAAACATTCCTGACAGTCTATGCATTGTTGGTACAAGACTTGCAGCTATTAAGAGGTATATTTAGTGTCCTGCCTTAGGAAAGTAGAGAAGGGTATGAAATTCTGAATGGTAGCAAAATTCACTGTGGATGTTTTGATGAGCATTTTGTATCATGACAAAGATGATTGAGAAAGTATAACATACCAATAGCAAGACAAAATCTGGTTTGGATTGAGTGTGAATAAGTTATCTTACAAATGTCTTATAAATGTAGTTTACCTTATAAATGTTGTTTCATAGCAAATTCCAGGGAAACTACAAATGCAACTTACGTGCAGCATAGCCAAATAAAAAAGGGAATTCTTTGTCACTGTACCATGAAATAACACCTGTGTGTGTGTATATATATATATATATATATATATATATATATATATATATATGTCTCTTTTGACAGTGAACTAGGAAATAAGAAAAAGTTGTGTGTAGAAATTCCACTTTACCTTTAATGTATTTTTAGAGCGTATATGACCATATATTTTCTATCGTTTGTGTTTTTTGGAATTCAAGTTCACTGCTCTTCCCACTGCATAACTGTTTTCCTTTAGGGATATGCCTTCAGAGCTGTATAAATATCTAGAAATGCTGTTTCCCTATACATCCTTATGTTGCTTAGATAACTGTAGTCTTCATATATAGTAACAATCTTTTTCATTTTTTTTCAAGATTTATGTCAAGGTGTATCTCTCTTCACCTTTTATATATTCTTTCAATCTCCAATCATTTAAGAAAAATAAATTTTTATTCACTAAATTTCACTTCGCATATTTCAAGGTTTTTTCCAAAATATTCAATCTCTCCTCTGAGTCTGTGAGATGTAATTTGATGACACAGTCATTTTACTTCTGGTTTATATGTAATAAAGGGCACATTGAAATAAAAAAAAAATCTGTAAATTCCTGCTGGGAAAAAACCTTTTTCTCTTCAGAAAGTTCATTCTGAAAGTGCAAGATCAGGAACAGGCTTTTCTTTCTACATTTTCAGTCATGCTATTTGCTGTGCTGAGCACTCTGTTCTTTTAGACTTTCTATCCTGTAGCAATTCGATAGCTGCTGATAAGTGGATCAGCTCAGGAACTCTATCAGCCTTATCAGCACCTTTCACTCACTATTGCATTTGTATAGCATAGTTTAAAAATATTAAATTTGATTTTTGTCCTTCTGTCAGCATCCTTGAATCTCAAGTAATCCAGAAGGACAAGTCTGTGTATTATGCAATCTCCACTCTTCCTTGCTCTTTGAAGTCTTTACCGATCAAGTTATTCACATTCATTTGACCTCCCTCCTGCCTGCCTTTCTTTCCTCCCTCTTACTTCAGTCCCTCTCTCCACTCTCTCCCCCATTGTAAATATTTAATTATCTTTTATGGCAATTAGCTGGATGAAATTATATTGATTTTCATAAGTCTGATTTCTCACTATCTCTTTCCTCCCCCAAGTTTCCAGTGCCTTCTATGCATCACCAATTCCTTTGTTGTCACCAATGTTTTACATTTGAAAATGAGAAGGCAAATGTTTAGGAATTCTTTGATACCATCATTGATAAGATAAACTAGACGAAATATAATAAAATAGAACACAGAGTTGCCATCCTTTAGACTAAGTTTTAATCTTGATTGAGTCACAATTCACATGAAGTGCTGATACAACATGTGTGCTTTTTTTCATACATTTATTTTAAATTGTATTTTTGGGTAAAATAAAATCAAACATTAGTCTTAAGCAAGATCATTACTGGTAGGAAGCCTAAAATTGAAACCTAAATAAGAAAAGTTCATCTATTTTTACAAGAGTCATGGAAAAGGACAACATTAGTTAAAGAGAAGAATATGTACTTCTTAAATAGAATATAAGTGTAGTTATTACCTCGATGAAGAATGTAGATTTTAGGCCTGGTAAAATCACAATGTGAAGGTAATATGTTCTTATGGGTTCTTATGTGAACTGGGGAAAGAGGTTCTAGAGAAGTGTATAACAACTGATTTTCCTAAGAAATTTTTTTAAAATTATTATTAATTATGTCTTTTACATTGTTATGTATTCCCCAAAGGCTCCCACCACCGATTCACCTGTGGACCATCACCATAGTCCCTTGTGCTCTTTTCTCCCCCATTTTGAGCGCTTAGCCTCCCCCTTTCTAGCTGAATGCCTCTCTTTTATTTGATTCCCCTATATTCCTGCTATAAGTCCTAAGAAAAATTTTAACGTTACCACTGATACATAAATGGGGCATTCGAGATCAGAAAATTAAAATGAGATATGTAGCAACATGTCTTGATTTACTGAACTTTTCATTTTACGGAAGAAATTTTAAATTGTTCTTGTTATCTAACAATTTATATTCCATTGCAATTATTCTAATGAGTTAAAACATCACCCAAATACTAAAATTATAATCAAACTTTAATGAAGTAATTTGTACATCTAAAACTATTATATTTCAGCACCAATATTACTCTTAATTTTCCTCTAAAATATTCATATTGTCACTTAAAGAACTCACAACACCTCATGTGTCCAAATGAGAAAATAAATTTCTATCATTCTGTATAGTTTGCCACCATATGTTTTCAATATCACAATTAATAAAGTGTGAAATATTTGAGAAAAAAATTCTACATTATGGGATTTCCAAGTTTTGTTTAGTCTAAGAAAGGGCCTTATTAAAACACCAAATGTAAACTGCCAAAAAAGGAACAGACTATCAAATAAAAGTTTTCCATAATAGTACTGGACCTAGATTTTTGAGAAATCATGATAAATAATCTGGATGCCAGAGGGTGAAATTTAACTTCTTGATAACTGAAATGCCACTCAATTGAAGTAGAATGCAAACCAAGTACAATTCCGCAAACTGAACACATTACATTAAATGTTATCAAATATGTTAATACAATATGTAATTAATTTATAAATAAAGCACTATTCAAATCAGATTAATTTTCTTATAAAATGAATAGGTCTAAAAAGATCATCAAAGATGAATATTCACGTTCAGGTACCAAGAATGATTGATTGTTTTCAATTTAATATAACAAGTGCATGTAGGTAAACATGTGAGTTAACTATAAAGAACAAAAACTAAAATAATTCCGATCAGACATGAAATTAGGAACTACCAGCAATAAGGACATTTTATCCACAAAAATATATTCTGTACAGTTGTATCACTAGAATAATAGTAGTCAGTGGTGTAGCTTCTAGCAAATTTGCTTCTATTAACCTACCTAAAGATGGTCTTAACTTCCAAGTAATAATACATTTTATATTGAATATATTCCTAACTTGTGGTTTGTTGGTTCATCATATAAAGATATCATTAAGAAAACAGGCCCTCCCTGGTGGCCCGACTGGATAAGCACAGCACTGTGGAGCTGTGGTAGGGTGCGGCGCAAGTTAGATACCCAGCTGGGGAGATTCCCATATGGTGCAGCAGACCTCTCCTTGCCTTACCTGATGCTTCCCTCAGCAGTGTATTTCAGTCGATTTGCCTGTTTTGCTCCCCACTGTCTCTGGCAAACCCTCTCACTGCCCCACACCTATGGTCTGCACCCTAGCTTGTATGCAAAAATAAATAAATCTTTTAAAAAAACAAACAAACAAACAAAAGAAAACAGCATTTTATAATAAACTATATATTTAATCATTTCATAAATCCTTTCTCGGAATATTGAATTTCCTTCTCTCATCTTGGTCATGAATATCATAAGTATACATTTTCCCCTTCTGTGTATGCACCCACAAAATAACATGAAGTTCATCAGATTTAATATGATATTTTGTTGGCATTAACATCATTTGTTCACATTATCTTTGATGTTAATAGTCACTAACATTAAGCCTATCAAATATGACAACTGAAGAACATTTTGCCAAGATAGTAATATTCAACAATCTCATTATCCAGTATCTCCCTGATTAGTATGATTGACAGTGAGTGATATATTTGAATATCCCTAGTCCAGTGCTTTGGAACCTCAAAAACACAAACCAACCTCTGACTTTCAAGTTTATATATATATGATATGTGATATATCATATCATCTGACAAATGTCACTTTCAAAGTATTTTTGTTTAAATGATGTCAAATGCCAACCACTTTTATTTTTCTTTAATCAGGAATATGTAACTTGCATTTACAGATAACTGAGTAGAGATTGTCTATTTTCATTGTTTGAAGGGAAAAATATTTCACTATAATTATTTAATAATCATGTCATCTTGGGCTTCCCTGGTGGTGCAAGGGGTTAAGTCTCAAATGCTGTCAAGCTACTACCAGCCACTGCTGCATGAGTTCAATCCCTGACCAGGGAGCTGACCCATATGGCACAGCAGACCTCTCCTGTTTCAACCACTGCTCCCCTCAGCAATGTACTGCTCCCCACTCTGGTGAATCCTCTCACCTCACACACACACCTCAGGCCTACACCCCAACTCTTGTATACATAAATAAATAATATTTTTTAAAATCATGCCATCACTATTATTGGCATCACTGAGAGCTATATGTGTTGCATAGTAATGCAAAAATGTACTAATAATCTGTACTTTTGTGGTTTTTTTTCTCTTTCAGGGACAAAACAATAGCATGGCATGAAACATGGCCCAGTTCTATTATAAAAGAAATGTCAACGCCCCCTATAGAGATCGCATCCCTCTAAGAATAGTTCGAGCAGAATCAGAACTCTCACCATCAGAAAAGGCCTACTTAAATGCTGTGGAAAAGGGAGATTATGCAAGTGTCAAGAAATCCCTAGAGGAAGCTGAAATTTATTTTAAAATCAATATTAATTGCATTGATCCTCTTGGAAGAACTGCTCTCCTCATTGCAATTGAAAACGAGAACTTGGAGCTCATTGAGCTACTTTTAAGCTTTAACGTCTATGTTGGCGATGCACTATTACATGCCATCAGGAAAGAAGTCGTGGGGGCTGTTGAACTGTTGCTGAACCACAAGAAGCCCAGTGGAGAAAAACAGGTATGTGCAAAAATACTGTTTTTAATATATTTTTCATGCAGAAAGTTGGATGTTCAAAATCCTGCAAATTTTAAGAAATGGAAGCATGGAAACAGAACTATTACAACTGTTAGTACAAGTTCACATTTCCCCAAAATAATCAGCACCTGCACTTCCTACTCTGGTAAATCAGACTTTCAGCAAGAACCAAAGCAAAACATATAACTTATATTGGCTTCCTGTGCATTGGAGATATTTCTATGAAGTTGTAATATTGTTTGGGGCTGACTGAGTATTTGTGTGTGTGTTTTTCTCAAATCTCTCATTTTCTAACATTCTACAAGTAGCAAACTAAATTCTTTTGGTATTTTCCTCCTTAACCCACTTTCCTGTTCTGAGATTCTGTGTCATATTGTAAAAGTCAATTGCACTGTCCCACTTTGATATTGTTCTTTAACAAACTCTAGGGGATTTTTTTAGATTGAGACAAAAATATAAGATTACCAAAATACCTGAACTCTGACTGTAAACTTAACCATATAAAATGTCTTAATGTCTTCAGTTGAGAATAAATGAAAATGATGAACAGTTGTAGATACAATATTTTCTCCTTTTGTTTTTTAACTACTAAGGCACTCAAAATATAGACAGGAACAAAGAAGGAATCTGTTTTGTTTATATGGATCTTTCCTCTTGTTTTTGCTAGGTATCCAAATTGTTTATTTGATCCTTCTTCCTTTCACCCTGAACTCTTCATTTCTTGCATCAAGACTATTTGAATAAATGTAAAGACAATGAACGCACTCCAGTGATTCAAAATCTGTTAAAGTAAAATCTTATAAAATGTGTGGTATTGCAACACTAACAATTTCCATCTTACTTGATAATGAACACCCCTATATCTCTGCAAATGACAACCAACGAGATTAGCCTACATTCTTTTACACAAGCTTTGCTTGTAGGTACAGTTATATTCACTTTGCTTGAGGTATTCTATAAGAATCCTTCCCATTATTAGAACTTAATGACTAGGTGTCCTCTGAAGAACACTGTTTTCTCAGAATCTGTGTTCTGTGGTCCATTCTTCCATTTCATCACTATTCATCCCTCCCCCTGAGTCATACTGAGCTAACATTTTTATAAGACAACACTCCATAATAACACTGTGTTTCTGCTTGTTGATTTATGGCTTTTGTTGCTTGTTTCACATCCAGTTGCTTACGAATTACCTTCTTACTACATTGGTAAAAGTTTACCGGTAGGAAAAATTGCTATTGGTTCATCTATTCTTCCAAACTTGTACAAACCTTGAGGGGGTGAACAGGTAATGGCAACTAAAGACATATGTGAGATTAGAACCAGTTTTTCACCCTCAAGGAGATACAGACCATTTACACGGGAATGAGTAGGAGTAGGTTTTTATCTGTCTAAGTGTGCTTCCTCAGTCACCAAATTCTGAAATTTCTTCCATAATCATGTTGTTACAGTATTTGTATTTTCTAATAGCGATGATCTTATCCTGTACACCCTCTTGTTTTATGCCTCTTATAGGCAACCATAAAATAGATCCTGTGACTCTAGTTTGGATCATTTTAGATTGCCATTATATTTGTTTTTTCATGTTTATTACTAAGTAACATTCTCAGTCTATTTTCGACAGAACTTTAGCCATATATTTCAATGTCTTTTAGTAAGTGACATTTGCACTGGCCAGAGTAATTTAGCATCTGGAAAAGTTATTTGCTATTATGAGAGTGTGTTGGAAGATGTTCAACTTTTAGCTAAACTCTAGTCTCAGAAGTAGGTCCTGGCTCCTTAGAGGCAGTTGATCTGAACTCTGATTATTAATAAAGGCAGTAAAGGTTTGCAATCTGCCATGAGTCTGAAATATCCCAGGCTATGTGTTTCTGGAAGATTTCTTTTGTATCAGTCTGCTAGCCAAGAATTCCTTTTCTATTTGTACATTCTAGAATTCCTCTTCAGTGAAGGCACTGAGAATAAACAAAAATTGTGTCTTTTTTTGAAATAGTATCTTTTGAGACTAATGGCTTAACTCTGAGGTGGCAATGCTACGTGAAATAAGTCAGAAATATAAAGACAAGCCTGATGGTCTCACTTATATGTGAAATATAAATAACCGAAATAACATATACTGGCAAAGCACAGCCAAAACATGTCTTAAACCTTGTGAAAAAAAATAAACTGGGAACAGGGATGGTGGGGGCAGAGGGATGGAGGATGGAAGGGTATTGGCCAGGGAGGTTTGGTGGAGGCTGAGTAAAGCAAGTGCACATATGGAATAGTAAACATATAGTCTCAATATTAAATAGACATATACATGACTGCCAAATGAATAAAAAAAATAGCTAGGTTTAAAAAGTCATGTTAAACAAACAGAAAATTGTATCTTTTGCTTGAACTTTATAATTGTGAAAGAACAAGTCTAATCTACCTTAGAGATTCTAGTATTTTGTACAATGAAAATGAGGCTATTAAAACATGACTGGATACAGTATATCACACAAAAGCTGCCTTTGGGCTGGGGGTAGGTGCATTCAAACCCCATTGAATCATGGTTATTTGTGATTTTCTTAGAAAATATAACATCTTTCGAATAACTGTTTCCATAGATCAGTATATTGTAGGTAGCAAATATGATCTTAATAAGAATCTTTCTCTCTCATAAACTGTGATTCCTTATGGAATTCTTGTGATCATTAAAATCCATCTTGTCTGTTATTATAATCACATAATTTCCAGTCTCAGGGGTTTCCCCCAAAGACTCTGCAATAGGTTGCCATTTTGTTGAGGTCACAAAGTTCAGTGTTGAACCCTGAAAGCAATAACATCCAAGTGGATAAAATGAATATAACTTGTCCTCAGATAATTTAAGGAAATGGGTCTAATATAAAATCATGCAAATCTAATTACCAGACCATTTACTTAGAACTTAAAAATGTCATAAAGGTGGATTAAATGACGTATTCTTTTAAAATTTATCATTTAATAATTTCCTTCACGGGAAGACGATGCAGTATTTTATGACATCCTGAAATTCTGGGGCCTGGAAAGTTTCATATGATTTGGGACATTTCTCCAACACTTTCGTGGAAGAACAACTTGAGGATTTTTATGATGCTGGGCTATGTGTTGAGATCTGGGGAGGTGAGACTGTTCATATTTCTAGAATCTTAAAGTCTAACTGTAAAGAGCAACAGGAAAAATATCATGGGATTATGAATAAAGGTGGTTACAATGGAAAAGATGAAAAAGAAATAAATGTTTACGTGATTATGACATTAAATTGACTTGACTGAGTGAATTCAAAATGTTACTGGGTAGAGGGCATGAAAAAGCAGAAGAGTCAGAAGAAGAAAGAGGAAAATTCTGTAAGGGTTGATACCTGGAAAACCAACTCCATTGACTGAGGTAGAAACTATGAGAAAAAGTGTATGGGACCTGATTGAATATGCTCCATTTTTAACTTATTAAAATTGACATCTGGGAAGTAGTTAGCAATTCTGGGCTTAAGAAATGGGTCAAAGAGTGATACATAGATGATAATGAGGACATTGCAGCCAAAAATCATCACCCTATGTCTCATCATTCTGACATTGATTTCTCTTCTTCTCCTGGCATGTTGTTTAAATATGTGACTTCAAAATTTGGGAAACTCCTTCAGTATATTCATCAGGGAACAATTTCAGTAATTTTTAGTAAATCAAATGATTTTCTCATTGTAGTATCTAATGAAATATTTAGGCTTTGCCAGTTAAATAGATGAGCATAGCTCACTAAATATTTCCTTCCATATTTAATTTAAACTTTTATAAACCAGAGTAGTAAGCCCTAGTGTTTTAGTAGTAATTTTATGATTAAAAAAATGGAAAGAGTTAACAGTTTATTTCTTTCATGGAGTAGATGGAACAGAGAACCTGTGTCTTAAACTAAGCAGGAGGATGATAAATTATGTATTCTTACTGGAATTTCTCCCTTGCTAGAATTATTATACTGATATTTTCTGATGACTTTATTGGACTTTTCTTTAACCTTTTTAGTAACTTGTTTCTCCACAGGGAATAACTGAGAGCGATGTCTTAGCCACCTTTTCACTCAGTTCATTGGTTATTTCACTTTTAATTATTTCTAACAGACCTTTCTCTTTTAACATCTTCTAAAGACAGTTTGATTTTCAGGTTTCCGCTATTTCGAAATGTTTAATAGAAATAGAACTTGCTTTTCCATTCTTTGCTTAGACTAGTGATTCTCAGTCTTTTTTAACAGCATCAGAATCAGTGAAAAATATTGTTAGAGCGCAGATTACTGGGCTTCAACTCCAGAGCCTCTGATATAGCAGGTCTAGCATGGGGAACCTGGAATTTGAATTTCTAACAGGCACTGGGTGATATTAATAATGACTGTCTTGAAGACAATGCTTTGAAAACCACTCAAATTATGTTGAAGTTTATAGAATACTATAGAGGAGCAAAATCTGCCATTCAAAAATGTATCTTTTTGCCAAATGGTTGAATATATGAGAACTCTGAAGGCTGAGTTGCTTTTGAAGTGACATTTACTTCTCTCTGTAGTGTGTAGTGTGTGTAGTGTGCAGTGTGTTATTGAAGTGTCAACCTCTCTCTGTAAGAACATCTCCCTCACTGTATTGGCAATACCTAATATCCTCATCACTTATCAAAGGAGATGGCAGAAATTAAATCTGCATAACTTTGTTTATCGTACCTTCCTTGGTAAGTTCCCTATATGCCTTCCCTTCTTTTTCCCAACCTCCCTATCTTAGCTAAGCATTTTCTGATGGTGTCTGAAGCCATGTGGTGAGTTACTCTATTTTACTAGGTCTCTCCTATGTGTGCAGAAGGTAAACTTATTACTAAACTTCATTAACTTTTTCGTATGAGAGTTTCCCAATTTCATTAATGTATTTTATTTTTCCCCTCTTTGGGAAAAATGTTTTGCTAAACATTATTTATTAGTTCAATAGTCAAGGTCCTAGAGAATTTCTTTTTTTTTTTAAGACTTATTTATACAAGCTGGGGTATAGGCCAGAGGCGTGGGGCAGCCAAAGGGTTCACCAGAGACAGAGTGGGGAGCAGAACAGGCAGATCAGAAATATACTGCTGAGGGGAGCACCGGGCGAGGCAGGAGAGGTCTGCCGCACCATGTGGGACTCTCCCTGCTGGGCGTGGAACCTGCACCACGAGCTGCGGACAGCTCCACAGCGCAGCGCCCAACCGCTGCGCCACCAGGGAGGCCCTCCTAGAGAACTTCAATTGAAAAAAGTTTTTATTTTAAAGTTCAACTAAAAGGAATACCAGATTTTGTAATTATAAGGAATCTTGGAGCTATCTAATCCAATTACTTCATTTTACAAAGGAAGAAAAGATGAACACAGTGGATTATGGGATTTGACCTAACCGAAGGTTCTGTAAATTAATAGGTAGCAACTAACCTTGAAATAGTCTGACTGATGATAATGATAAAATAATAATAATAATAACAATAATTATAATACTACATAACTATTGCACCTGGTAACTAGGGTAAGAATCTTATTTGCATTACCTCATATAACCTTCACTTCATCCTATTTACGTACATGCTATTGTCTTTCCATTTATAGATTGGAAGTGAAAGGACAAAAAAGCTTAAATGACACATCTCAGATCACAAAATCAGAAAATATCAGTGCTGGAAGTCAAAATTCATGGACATTAACAACTTGGCTGGTCTGGTTTCAACTACTGCACCAGATTGGATGGAAGTTATTTAAATTATTAGTTAATTATCCCATTTAAGATATGAAATAGAAAAACTTAAAGGAGCTTCTACATCTACATATTCAGACAACATCTCTATCTTGAATATTATAATGCCCCTTGTAATTCAGTTGCTTAATAAATATTAAGAGAAACTTTTAAGTGCTATGAAAGAAGAGAATTTAATAGAAATGCTGGGTTCTAATTTCATTCAACCACTTGGTAACAGAACATATCTTTGAAACTCTGATACTTGCTTTTTTTGGCTGCTAACTAGGATCTTAGTATTAATTTTATTTCTCAATTTCTGACAATGCTCAAATTTTTTAAAGGCGTTTTTAATAAGGTCACATATTATAATAACAGCACAATATACTATTATTACTATGTTATAGTTTCCTATATGCATTTTGATTGCCATCGGTCTGTCTCCAACTGACAAAGAAATACATGAATAGTACAAAAGAGGCTGAAAAGATGAAGTATTGGTAATTGATCCTCAAGAGTGCATGACACCTTTCTTTTTTATTTGAAGACTGCAACAATTAGAAATAGAAATCCTGGGCCTCCCTGGTGGCGTAGCGGTTGCGCACTGCGCTGTGTAGCTGTCGGCAGCTCCCGATGTGAGTTTGACGCCTGGCCAGGGAGAATCCCACATGGTGCAGCAGACCTCTCCTGCCTCCACCGCTGCTCCCCTCAGCAATGTGTTTCTGATCTGCCTGTTCTGCCCCCACTCTGTCTCTGGTGAACCCTCTCGCCGCCCCACGCCTCTGGCCTGTACCCCAGCTTGTATGTATAAATAAATAAATCTTTAAAAAAAATAGAAATCCTGTTCAGAGAGAGCAAAGGAGAATTTAATTCAGTTAACTCTTTTTCTTTTCATCTCAGTGCACTTAGGAAATTTTAAAAAATGGTTTCAGTAAGTTTGCTAATACAACTGTGGTTTTGGAAACATTACCTATCATATGGTCATAAAATCAAAGTCTGAAATAGAAGAGTGACAATAGCATATTAATACAAATATATATCCAACCAAAAATATGCTCTGCTGATAAAAAATAAAGACCATTTTTCAGCTGATATAAATGCCAATAAACATATCTTTCACTAATGGGAAGAGAATTATGTTCTTTAAGCAGATCTAAAATTGTCAAATTGAATCCATTTCCTTTATTCTTCAGGATTCAGATACTCTGAAAAAGTTTATTTTTAACTCTTGCATATATTCAGTTGTCCTCATTGCACACCAGAACAAGTAATTTGTCTTCGGAAGCCTCATGAAGTCCATGTGATACTTAGTAAATAAGATTATAGAATGAAAGTATTCTGACTTCCCTTGGTAATTAGTCAGTCAATTGAGGTTTCTCTCTTCTAACATTAAGTGAACTTAAATATAGTACAACCTCAATCTTGGGTACTCTCAAAATTCAGAGTGGGAGTTAAAGAGTGCAAGAGAGAATATTACAGTAAAGTATTATAGATTAATTTACTATAAGCAAATTATAGTAAAGTATAAGAAAGTGTTGGTTACAATAAAGTATGATATGGCAATGATAGCAAAGTATTAAATGAGGTATCAAAACACTGTGAGACAGCTAGACCTCATCAATTATACTTTCTTTATATTTTGATGTAAATTACCACTAAAAAAGTTGTTTATAATATTTTCTTAACCTACCATTAATATGAAAAAGCTGAAAATTACCCCCAAATATGTTTATAATGTAGCCATCAACATAAAGTATTTTTATTAGCAAGTATTTTGAAACTCTAAAAATTAAATTGAGTCTTATTATTCCACAGCAGGGAGTTTAAAAACTATTACAATACAGGGTATAGATTGTGTTTACTCAACTGGCAAAGAGCAGTCACAAGAGATATGAATAATTCTGTTCCAAGTGCAATAATTTTATTTTATTTTTTTTATTGTTATTTATGTCTTTTACATTTTGTATTCCCCTTGGGCAGCCCACCACCAATTCACCCTTGATCCATCTCAATGGTCCCCTGTATTCTCCTCTCTTCCATTTTGTGCCCTTATCCTCCTCTCCCCCCCACCACCACCACTGAGTGTCTCTCTCCCACTCGGCCTCCCTATAGTCCTGTCATAAGTGAAACCATTCGATACTTTTCTTTTTCTTTCTGGCTTATTTCACTGAGTATGATTCCCTCTAATTCCATCCATGTCACTGCAAATTGCATGTGTTTATCGTCTTTCCATGATGAATACTATTCCATTGTGTATATGTACCACATCTTGATCCAATCATCTATTTTTGGACATCTGGGTTGCTTCCATACCTTTGCTATTGTGAATAGTGCCGCAATGAACATATGGGTGCATGTATCCTTTCGGATTAGTGTTTTTGTGTCCTTAGGGTAAATTCACAAAAGTGGTATTGCTGGGTCGTATGGGAGTTCCATGTTTAGCAGTTTGAGGAATCGCCATATAGCTTTCCATAGTGGTTGGACCAGTTCACATTCCCACCAGCAATGTAGAAGAGTTCCTTTTTCTCCACATCCTTTCCAGCATTTGTTGTTGCCTGTATTTTTAATGTGTGCCATCCTCTCAGGTGTGAGGTGGTATCTCATAGTGGTTTTGATTTGCATTTCCTTGATTATAAGTGATGTTGAGCATATTTTCATGTATCTGTTGGCCATTTGCTTTTCTTCTTTGGAGAAGTACCTTTTGAGCTCTTCTGCCCATTTTTTGACTGGGTTGTTGGCTTTGTTTTTGTTGAGTTGTATGAGTTCCTTGTAAATTTTTGTTATCAATCCTTTATCAGATGTATTGTGTGCAAAAATCTTTTCCCAGCTGGTAAGGTGTCTGTTAGTTTTGGTTAATGTCTCTTTTGCTGTACAGAAGCTTTTTATTTTGATGTAATCCCATCTGTTTATCTTGTCTTTCACTTCCTTCACTTTGAGGGATGTGTCTTTCAAGATTTTGCTGACATGTATGTCATGTAGAGTTTTGCCTATATTTTCTTCTATACATTTTATGGTTTCAGGTCTTACTTCCAGGTCTTTTATCCATTTTGAGTTGACTTTTGTGCAGGGTGTGAGGTAGTAGTCTAGCTTCATTTTTTTGCATGTGGCTGTCCTGTTTTCCCAGCACCATTTATTGACTAGACTGTCCTTGTTCCACTGCATTTTCTTTGCTCTTTTGTCAAAGATTAGTTGTTCATAGATATGTGGCTGTAATTCTGGGTATTCTATTCGGTTCCATTGGTCTTTCTGTCTGTTTTTGTTCCAGTACCATGCTGTCTTAATTATTATGGCTCTGTAGTATAATTTGAAATCAGGGAGTGAAATTCCTCCGTTTTCTTTCTTTTTAGTTAGGAGGGCTTTAGCTATGCGAGGTTTTTTGTGGTTCCATATGAATTTCATCAGATAAAAGCCCTTGAAATCCTTGGGATAGAAGGAACATACCTCAACATAATAAAAGCCATATACGACAAACTCACGGCCAATATTATACTCAATGGTGAGAAGCTGAAGGCCTTTCTCCTAAGATCAGGCACAAGGCAAGGATGTCCACTCTCACCATTACTTTTCAATATAATACTGGAAGTCCTAGCCAGAGCAATTAGACAAGAGAAAGACATTCAAGGGATCCAAATAGGAAAGGAAGAAATTAAACTGTCTCTATTTGCAGACGATATGATAATATATATACAAAACC
>PVIJ01000908.1:0-82221 GCA_004024925.1 Scalopus aquaticus
GCAGAGAGGTAGAAGAGTGCAGCAGCAGCAGGCAGAGTATGTGGCAGAAGCAGGAGCAGTGAGACACAGAGACGCCACCAGAGAGCCCCAAGAAAGTGAGATTTGCCAGGGACTAGGAGGCCTGCTAGCCTCCTGGCCCCCCAGCCCCGCTTGCCTGCCTTGTACCCGGTTGCCTCGCTTCAGAAAGATGTAATAAAAGGCTAAAAAGCCACCGAGGGCTCCAGGACTCCTCCTTTAGACCCGTCTGTGCAGCTTCATGGAGAACCTGTGCTCCTGGTGTCTTCTTGCCACTACGTATCTATCAGCAGTGGTCAAAAACACACACACACAGTAACCAGTGTTAAAACTATTGAATAGTATTGAGATGTATATCAAATTCTATATTGATATTTTTTCTTTTTTTCCTACTCCATAAAGATGTTATTCCATTATCTTTAGACCAGATTTTTTTCTAAAAAGTCTCCATTTTTACTGATGGTCTGAATGTAATGCATGTATTTTTTTTCTTGAAATATTATTAGAATTTTCTTTTTATCTTTGGTTTTCACCACTTTGACTCCAATGTGCCTGAATGGTGTACATTTTTTTGATCATTATCAATTCTGCTTGATATTCACAGAACTAATTAAATGTGTGGCTTGGTGTTTTTTGGCAAGTTTTATAATACTTGGCCATTATTTTTTCAAATATTTCTTCTATATTTTCTCTCATTCCTCCATGTAGACCCCAGTTATATTATGCCAGATAATTTGGTATTTCCTCACAGGTGTTTTAAAATAAGAATTTTTAAAATAATAGTTTTAGGGCCTCCTGGTCGCACAGGAGTTAAAGTCTCAGCACTATGAAGCTATCACCAACCACTGCGGCCTCAGCTCCATCCCCAGCCAAGGAGCTAACCAAAATGGCACCTCTCCTGTCTCGCCCGCTGCACCCCTCAGCAGTGTGCTTCAGTAGATCTGCCTGTTCTGCTCCCCACTCTTGTCTCTGGTGAATCCTCTCACTCCCCTCACCTCTGGCCTACACTCCAGTTCTTGTATGCATAAATGAATAAATAAAAATAAAATATAGTTTTAGATTATAAAAAATTGCAGAGATAATATAGTTCCCATATACCCCATAGCCAGTTTCCCTTATTGCTAAAATCTGGGCCAACTGGTCTGCTTCTAATGACATTCTTCTTTTTATCTCTGGGTCAAAATTGCTTACTAATAGCGGTTTGGAGAGGTGTTGGGTTCAGAGAACAGGATTCTTGGATTATCTCTGAGAAAAGTTTCATCAGATCTCCCCTTCCAGGAACTAGTGGCAATTTTCCCCAGGCAAGTTTCCCCATGAAGCAGAAACATTTATCAATAGATATATTCAAATGGCCATATTTATTATAAAAAGGGAACTTAAAGAATATTTTACACAGACACAATCGGGCAGAAAGAGCTACGCCTGAAAAGGATAGATTTAAAAGAGACTCCTGCGTAGTCTCAGGCAGGCAGGAGAGCTGCATCTTGCCAGAAAAGAAACTGCGCTGATACAGTCTTCTCTTTGGGAGGGGTTCAATCCTTTGTGGGATTGTTAAATGCTGTTAAATTATTTCTAGGGTTGACACCTAAGGATTTTTTCCTACATTTGGTTTGACTAGGTCAATTTGAAAGGACCTGTGATTTTTTTTTATTTTTCTACAATGGTTCTTAATCTATCTCTATATCCCCACCTGGTCTGCACCTCAGTCTGTGCCTCAGATTTTTCTATAGCTTATTTGACCACTATGTTAATCATTTCTACCTCTACTTCCAGTTTTACCAGTTTCTGGCCTTGTGATGCCTCCTTTCCAAATTCTCTACTCTTAGCCTCTGTTACTACTACTCTTAGTATTTCACATTTTTTTTTATTGTACACAGTTCATGTAGCTTAAAAGACAATAGAGATAGACACAAATAATATGTATTCCTATGAAATGATTTGGCCAGACTTTATCAGTCCTCTACCATTGGAGAATGGATTGATCTGATCTATAGTCTGACCTGGTTCTGAGATTTGTTGCCAGTTATTTACATTCAGTTCATGAATAGTATTTTTTTAAGATTTATTTTTTTTTTATTTATGCACACAAGAACTGAGGTGTAAGCCAAAGGTGCAGCGGGTGAGATAACTCACCAGAGACAGAGTGTGGAGCAGAATAGGTGGATCTACTGAAATACACTGCTAAGAGGAGCAGTGGGGCAAGATAGGAGAGATCTGGTCTGGGATTGAACTCAGGCCGAATTGGCTAGTAAGAGCTTGATAGCACTGAGACTTTTAACCCCTGAACCACCAGGGAGGTGCTCATGAATAGTTTTTTTGAGTTTTAAGAGTGGGTTTACTACTATTCTTATAGTACACCTTGGAATCCTACCTACAACCAATAAGACTGAAAATTTCTCCAAGCTTTAAAACCTGGCCCCTGCTTTCTAAGCTTTTGGAAACTACCACCCAGCCACCAAATTTTGGGGTTCCTATGGAGCTTTCCTTCCTCTATGACTCTAATATAATAATTTGTCCACATTATGGCGGATTGGGGCATCACTTTCCACTTGGATGCCCTTCTTCCAGCTTTCAGCAATTAACTCATTAAAGATCTGCTATGCCTCTACTTCCGAATAAGAAGCATTTCTCTCAATTCTCCTACTTTGCCTCCAGGTATTACCAGCTTGCTACCTTAGTGAAAGCCCCATACTTTTAGGAGAGGAATCTCTCAGCTTTCCTACCCTGCCCCCAACCTTTAATGGGCCACTGCCTTCCGGTCAATGAAATTCACAAGTGTGGGAGAAGCTCTCTCATCTCTCCTCTCTGGCTCTGTTTTCAGTAGGACAATTTCTTATACTTGGAGAAGACTTGGTTTACGTCTGGAAGATATTTCTTAGCTCTCCTTCCCCAGCTCTCCTCCTTTCCACTCAGTACAAGCTGGTAAGTACAGACTAGCCCTGTACCTGAGCATCTTGTGGTCTATTGTGCCAGTTCATGTACAATTATTGAAAGTTTGTTTTAAAATAGTGCTTTCTCCCTTCATTTCTACAATCTGTCCAACATGCTACTAGTGACAAAAACAGCGGTGGGACTGCCCTTCTAGGAAGGGGCTAGTTGCTTTTGAAATTTTAGTTATTTGGTGTTGTTTTGGGGCTTTTTTTGTTTGTTTTTGTTTTTGTTTTTTGCCTCATTGATTTTCTGATAGGTATAGAACAAGTAAACAAATACAAGTCAGACTTCAATTCTGTAGTGTTTCTAACCTCTACTCCTCATTAGGGTAAAAGTGACAGACTCTCACAGCTTTCTGCATCTCATATGAAATTAAGTCTGTACTATCATTTGAAGTTGTGCTTTATGTAAAAAATTAAATACACACACACAGACTTCTTTTAAATATAGCTAAACAATGCTTCGAAGCACTCATACTAAATGTGAAGGTGCTTAAACTTTTTTGGTCTTCAAAAACATCCACTAGGATATCCCATATTTGTGATGGAAGTCACACAAAAAATTTATTCAGTGAGCATTTAATGTGTAACTACTACATGCTAAGGACTGTTTCAGGGCCTGGGAATACAGGATAAAAGTTTTTTTTTTTAAATTTATATCTTTTACATTATTGTGTATTCCCTGTAGGTTTCTCACCACCAGTTCACCCATGAACCATCACCCTGGTCTCTTGTGCTCTTTTCTCCCCCATTTTGGGCCCTTGTCCTCCCTCTCCCTCTCAGGATGTCTCTTATTTATGGTTGCCTGCTAGTGTTTGTTTTTGTTTTGTTGTTTTTGTTCTTCTCCCCTCCTAATCTCTTATTTGGTTCCCCTATATTCCTCCTATAAGTGAAACCATTCGTTATTTTTCTTTTTCCTTCTGGCTTATTTTACTGAACATGATCCCTTCTAGCTCTATCCATGTTGCTCTTCTTCTTTGATTGCTGTATAGTATTCCATTGTGTATATGTACCACATCTTCTTGATCCAGTCATCTATTTTGGGGCATTTGATTGTTTCCATAGCTTAGCTATTGTAAATAGGGCTGCAATAAACATAGGTGTGCATATAACCTTTTGGATTAGTGTTTTTGTGTTTTTTGGATCGATTCCTAGGAGTAGAATTGCTGGGTCATATGGAAGCTCCATTTTTAGTAGTTTGAGGAACCACCATACAGCTTTCCATAGTGGTTGGACCAGTTTGCCTTCCCACCAGTAGTGTAGGAGACTTCGTTTTTCTCCACATCCTTGCCAACATTTGTTGCTTCCTGTTTTTTTAATGTGTGCCATTCTTGTGGTGTAAGGTAGTATCTCATTGTGGTTTTGAATTGCATTTCCCTGATTATGAGAGATGTTGAACATTTTTTCATATGCCTTTTGGCCATTTGCATTTCTTCTTCGGAAAAGTGTCTTTTAAGTTCTTCTGCCCATTTTTTGACTGGATTCTTTATTTTTGTTGAGTTGTGTGAGTTCTTTGTAGATCTTTGTGATCAGTCCCTTATACAGGGTAAAAGTCTTATGGTGCTTACATTCTGTGGGCTTCCAGAAGAATAAAAGGACCATGATGATATGAGCACTCCCACAATACAATATGCAAGTTCATCATTGTCTAGCATTAAAAGAGCTATTTCAGGAGTCCAATTATTAAGGATAATTTATTCCAGATCTCTGCTGAAATAAACAATGCTTCTGAGTTCTGTACAGATGTGTAGCCAGCGGGGAGCTGCCCGACTACATCAGTTCCTAGACATCTTTCTGCAAAGTCAGAGCTCTACAGGGAAAAGCAAGGACTTGGGGCCTCTGTGCAGATTCAGGCACGCCCTGAGGCCCCCGGCTAATGAGGGGATTACACTCTTTGTGTAATTTTTACATTGGTGACAGATGTAATGTGGATCATAATGCTCATTTAATAAGCAATTCAGTATAATTTAACAGAAGTTACTAATATAAGTGAATCTTCATCTACAACTTTAAAAATGTCATGTGTGTGACAGAGAAGAACAGTGAGTGAAGAGCTACCTAAGAATAGTAATGTTCTGAATTATCATATGGCATTTTTTTTTTTTTTGCTTAAATATCTGAGGCTATAAAAAGTGGAAAATGCATTTCATAGTGTAACAGGGTGGTCCCCAGGAAAAGGGGAAGTGTCAGGTTCCCTGCCCCATCCAAGGGAGGGTGGAGCTGAGCAGGGAGAAGCTGGAGAATAGACTGGAGAGGGAAGGAAGCTGGATGGGGAGCCAGAAGGAGACCTGGAGGGGGCACGTGGAGCAGAGAGACGTGTGAAGAAGCTGCACTTGCTTTTTGGCCTTGGACTGGTTGAAACAGATGTGGGTGAGAGACCCATGGGGAGGTTAACAATGGAAGCGTTTATCTTGATTTTGATTTTGCTCTTTTCCTCTCAGACTTGTCTGACTGTTTCTGACCCTTTTCTATGGGTCTCAGTTGGAGGTGCTTTAGACTTGTGGCAGGCTTTCGGGCCTTGCTTTGGGCCAATCCTATTTGGGTGGACGTTCACCCATGAAGGGATGGGTAACTTTAGGTGCCTGATTTGGAAACTATATTCTTTACCTTTTCTGTATTGAACACTAATTATATTAAAGTTCCTTTCCATTAAAGGTCGATATGTTTTGTCTTGATGTGGCAAATGGCAGAACCTATTTAGAGCAGGCAGGTTTGGGGGTCCTGGGGTGTCCCCTCCCTTCCCTTTAATATAGTAGACATGATTTGAGGAAAATGAGTTTAAACCAAAAGATTTTACTATTTTCCTACCATATCATAAAACATGGACATCATGTTTTACATGTTTACTTACACAGATGTAGTTGATCAACGAAAGCAGGGCTACACACTTTTTCTCTAAAGGATTATGAATATTTTAAGCTTTGCAGAATGTACAATCTGTGTTGTAAGTACTCAACTCTTTGTAGTGTAAAATAGGTAGATATTTAATAGGTGAATAAATGAACATGGCTGTGTTATGATAAAACTTTACTTAGAAAAATAAGCAAATTGATTTGGCTTATGAGCCATAGCGTGTCCAGCCCTGAACAAAAGAATTGGAAGCTTTGGAATTATAATTAGATGCTCCTGAAGATACTAGGGGTTTGCAAAATGTGTCGATCCACAGATGGGAATAGACAGGATTGGTGGCTGACAGTGTGTTCTGCCTAAAATCTGATACTGTCATGGAAATATTTCAAGGTCTAGATGATGGAATTTATGAATGTGTATCAAATCAATATGTAATAACTCTGTACCTGAGCTTAATAAGGGAGATACATTCTGAATAGACTCTGATGTATTAACTTTCTGCTAGATGGGGCTGAATTAATTAAACTAAGATCACTTCAAAATTATAGATGTTTTCAACACCATTCATTCATTTAACTAGCACTAACATAACTTATTTATGTCAAGCTAAGACCTGGAGATCTGGGAACACAAAGATAAGTACAAAATAATGTCTGTTTTCAAGGGCTCCCAGACTAGGGTCAGAAAGTGATTAAAAAAACTCTCATAATTAGAATGACTTAATAAATTCCATTGTAAAAGCACCAACAAGACACTGATGTGGGGAAAGGGAAATTTTCAGGTTGCCTAAAGATAATAAGAAGACTCATTCATTTTTGTCTTTATTTTTTTTTTAATATATATTTTTATTGTTATTTATGTCTTTTACATTTTGCATTCCCCTAGGGTAGCCCACCACCAATTCACCCGTGATCCATCTCCATGGTCCCTTGTGTTCTTTTCTATTCCATTTTGTGCCCTTTCCCTTCCCTTGTTTTCCAGCAGATAAATGAGGGAAAAAATTTTAGGCAACAGACAATTTCATTTTACTTTCTTCACTTTCTACTTAATTAACTCTTATCATCTGAATCTCTGCCACCACTTAAACTCTGTCTCCTATAGGACACTAACCCATTAACCATTTATCAGGCTGAATTTATTTTCTTAACTATCCTGCCTCATTTCACATCATTAACCGCTATCTGCTCTTCCCTTTTTCCTCCTCCTTGTTAATAATTCATGCCTCCAGAAGATCACTCAGCTTTGAAGTATGGAAAATAGATGGTAATGGGAAGATTTGTTAGTATTTTATTGTGTTAATAAAAATAAGAAATGATAGGGCCTGACCTAAAACTTGTAGTACTAATAAGGGGTAATAGGTTCTAGAGTTTTTAGAAAAAATGACTCCTGTGTATAGGAGCCACTGGACTTGGAACTGTGGAAGGTGAATGAGGTCGCCCCACCAGTAAAGACTTGGTGTCTTAGAACCTTGGCAAAACAAGAGTGTTTATTGTACCATAATGGTTATTGTGGTATTGCTTATAATAGTTAAGACATGGAAGCAATGTAAATGTCTACTTGTAGGTAATCGGGTAAAGAAGACCTGATATCTGTACATAATGGAATACTATTCAGTTCTGTGGAAAGATAAAATTTTGCCATTTGCAGCAATATGGAAGGAACTCTAGGGAACATATAAGGCAAAATTAGTCAGAAAGATAAAGACAAATACTGAATGACTTCACCTATGTGTACATTATAAGTAAATACAGTGAATAAACAGACAACAAAATAACAAAGTAGTGGATACTGATAATCAAACTGAGGTTGTTAGAGTAGGGGGGTTAGGTAGAGGACTGTAATAGATGGTGGTAGGTGTTTTATTTGTTTGTTTTAAAAAAGGGAAAAAAATCATTTTAAACAAGAGCAACAAATCCAATTAAAATTTAAAATTAGAGGTAAAAAGATAATATATAAAAGATGTAAAAGGATAAAAGGTATAAAAATAATAAATAAACGAAATTTTAAAAGATGACTTGATATTATGCCCTTGCAAAACTTTTTGATATAAGAAGTAACAGAACAAAAATTATCTGTATATTTTCTCTGGAAATCACTAATTTGTTCAATGACCCACATGAAATTATTAAGTACCATAGTGTAGTCAACACATAGGAACAGCTGCTTCCTTTTATTTATACATGTTTCTGTTACCTGACTTTGATA
The DNA here is from genome assembly GCA_004024925.1 of Scalopus aquaticus. Taxonomy (NCBI): domain Eukaryota; kingdom Metazoa; phylum Chordata; class Mammalia; order Eulipotyphla; family Talpidae; genus Scalopus; species Scalopus aquaticus. The sequence continues at coordinate 8,001 of PVIJ01000908.1, forward strand.
TATATCAGAAATTAATTGTAGCCACCATAATTATTAATTTAGGTTTTCATGCTCAGCTAGTCTTGCTTATTCCAGTCCCATCTGCTTCATTAATGACTAGCTTTGGATCTATGTTTCATTTACTCTGCCCAGAGCAAACAGTGAAACTACCTTTGTCATATAAGTGCTTCTTTTCCCCAAACATCCCAACTCTAATTATTTTAGTAAAGCAGCAATCTCTGCCAATTCTCACCCTCAAGCCATAGCCATTGTGTTTACCCAAGAACAGAGCCTTGACTAACATAGTTCAAATTGGACTCAAGAAACTGTGAGAAGCAAATGTTTTCTTGACTAGCGGTGAATCAGACCACTCCAAAAACCAAAGTGTAAAAGAAGACAGTCTATAGCCTGACTCAGGCACCCAGAGAGATCAGTGTCTGAGGAAAACTACTTTGTATCTTCTGGTGTCTTTTGTCCCAAAACCAGAAATAACTCTGCCCATCCTGCAGTTAGGTCATCTGAGTCAGTAAATGTCTGACTGATTCAGCTAGTTTCTGACTGATTTTCTATAACTTACAACAAGAAATACCCTGTATAACAGTACTTCCTTGTGACCTACTCAAGCATTTTGTAGAAATAGAAATAATAAATCAAACCACTTATTTAAAATTAAATAAATTAATTAAATAAATTCAATTAAAATAAAATAAATCTATTTGTGTCATATAACCAGTCTATTCTTATTATTTTAAATTTAAAAATTTTTTATGAAACACAATGTTCATAATACCACAAAATGCAAGCCATTTGATATATATTATTTACTCATATTGATCTTGGCAGATATAAAACCTCTGGATGGTTTCTACATGGTTAAATCAGATTCTATCCTGTTCGTACTTATACAATTTTATTTTTCCACTTAAATAAATGTAGGGATTTTCATTTATGTTTTAAATTTTATCTTTAGATTTCAGATCAGAGTTTAAATTGTTAATAAAAAGCTTTTTGGTGGAGTCTTTAGGATTTTTCTATATAAAGCAGCCTAATGTCTGTGAATAATGATAGTTTCACTTCATTTCCAACTCGAACTCCTTTTCTTTCCAATTGCTGTTCAATTGTTCCAGCTAAATTTTCTAATCATAAAGTGTTTTTAATTAAACAGGATTCCTGATCTTAAAAGGAAAATCTTCCAGTTTTTCACCATTAAGTATTATATTGACTAGGGGTTTGCAATATTTGAGCTTTATTATAATGAGCTAGGTTCTTTCTATTGCCATCTTGTTTAGAGATTTTATCATAAATAGATATTGAATTTTATCAAATGCTTTCTCTGCATCTGTTAATATTACCATGTGACTGTTACTTTTTCTTCTGTTGATGTAATGTCTTACATTTATTAATTTACATATATTAAATCGTTCTTGTTTCTCTGTGCAAAAACCAACTTGATCATGATGTATAATCCTTATACTACATTGTTGAATTCAAGTCTTATCATTTTGTTGAAGATTCAGTATTCATGAGGGATATTGATCCATGGGTTTTTTTCCTTGTGCTTTTTCTTGTTTTCGGTATTAGGGTAATGTTGGCATCATAACATGTGCTAGGAAGCATTTCCTTTTCTTAGACATAATTTGAGCAAGATGGATATAAGTTCTTTAAATGTTTGATATAACTTATAGAGCATCTGGCCTTGGGCTTTTGTTTTTGGGAAGATTTTTGGTAGCTGTTTCAATTTCCACAATTGTGATCAAATCATTTAACTCTCCTGTTTCTTCCTAGTGTAGTCTTGGTAAACTGTACTGTGCTAGAAATATATCCCTTTCTTCAAGGTAATCAAATTTTGGGGTATATAGCTGTTCATAGCATTCTCTTACGATTTTTTTCTCTCTATATGCCATTATGGACTTTCAAGAGGTTAATTGTAATGTGTCTAGTAATATTTTATTTGGAACTCTTTGGGCCTCTTGGATCAATAAGTCCAGTTCATTTTCCAGATTGAGATGGTTCTCAATAATTATTTCTTTGATTAAATTTCCTATGCCTTTCTTTTTCTGTTCTCATTCAGGGACCCCCTGATACAGATCTCATTTCTCTTTAGTTTATCCTACAGAGTTCCTACACTGTTGTCATCTTTTCAGATTCCTTTTTCTCTTTTCTGTTCTATTTGTGTCTTATCTGCTACTACACTTTCAGTCTCATGAACTCTTTCCATTATTTATATTTGTCTACTTTTGAAGTCCTCCATTGTACAATTTTTTTTAATTTGGTTGTAGTTTTTTTTTTTTAATATATCCACTAGTTCTAGTTGTAACATTCTAATGTTATCTTGATCTTTTATTTGGAAAGCATGGCTATAGTTGTTACCTTAGACTCCTCATCAAGCATATTCTGCAGTTCGGTTGAATTGAGAGCTCCTTCGGGGATTTTTTGCTCTAGTGTTTATGATATATTCTTCTCTCTTTGATTTTGTTTTTTATGGTTTGTAATAGGGGTTCCCCTTTTCTTATCTTAATAAATTGGTTTTACATCCCTTCTACAAGAAGCTAGGTATAGTACTAGCTTTTTTACCAGGAAATTTTGGGGTCTCTCATTTTACAGACTGATGTCTTTGCACCTGTTCAGATGGCAGTGCAATAGTGCCAGTAAAGGCAAGTAGGGAGGAAAGAAGTGGGGCAGTAGGACACTGAAACGACCTCCAGGGAGCATTAAGATTTCAAGTTTCCTGCAGGGCTACAGGTACCCAAGTTGTGTGGTGGGGATCCACAATAATCCCCTCCCCATGCAAAAAACTATTTCTTCAACTCCTTATGCCAGCCACAGTATCTTTGAGCAAAAATACAGTACTGGGTATAGACTGTAGTTGAGACAGACCCACAAGCCTGGAATTGTTTTCCTTTTTTTATCCAGGGTCTTGCTCCTGGTATTAACTTACAGGTGTATCAGGTTCTGATTAGTGAGAGCATTCAGTTGTTATCTCAGTTTTGGTTCTGAGTAGGGTAAAACAAGTGTTTCATATACATGCATACACAGTTCTGGGCTGTAAGAGCCTCTTCTGTGAAGACATACTGGTCCCCTTTGCCTCTCCTTGCTGGCCTGGGCTCCAACTATTCTAATTTGGGAGCTTCAGGGTCAAGCCAGGAATCATCAGTCTGCACCTTACTCCTCTGGTTCTCCAGTGGTGTACTCTTTGTACTGTACACCAACTCTATGCACCCCCTTCTCCAGTTTAATACCCAGTTTTAAAGCCCCCCAATGTGAGCATGTGTCCTTGAGTTAACAACTGCAGAGGGGATCTGTACAGTATCTGCCCCAGTGGGTTGTACTGCCCTGGTATTGCCCTAAACAGCTTAATTATAGTTTTTACCTCTTTCCATTGTACTGTTGACCCTTTTGAATGTGATAGTCATGTCATCCATTTATCTTTCAAGGGCTGTTGACTTTGGTTGTGAATATGTGAAGGAGATGACTCAGCAGCTTCAGTCTGCTGCCATCTTGCTGGACTCATCCTTGTCTACTTTTTAAAGTAGTTTGCAATATCTTGAATGGGTGTTGTAGATAATGACTCCATTAGAAAACCATATTGAAGAAGCAAATACCCAGACTTCAAGTATATTTCTTTGCAGGATAATTGTACTTCTATCTATAATATATACTTAACTCTTTTCCTAGGCTATTCAGCATCTCTGGTGACCCATGTTGTGATAAAATTACATGTTATCACTTAAGTATATCTAGAAGATTTTAGAGGTAAAGGAAATTTCTGATCCATATGGATAAAATGCAGGAAAACTTATTATTTTCTCCATGACAAACTGAGGTCCAGATGTTATAGTATCTGCCAAATACTGCACAACTCTATGTCAGATCCCAAACCTGAATCTAGTTCCCCTGACACCCAATTAATAACTTGTCTTCTGTACTACATCACCAAAGCCCTTTTCAGGACATACATTAGACTTTCCTCTGTAAAGCCATTGAGGCAGCCCTTTAATATATTTATAAAGAGAAATAGACTGTGTTTATCCACATGAGGGGTTCTGCAGCTTGAGAGACCACCGTATAGACATACTATTTAGCAAGGAGCTCGAACAGTAAGGTGTGGGATAAAGTACCCGGAACCAGGACTTAGTAGGAATCTATGAAGGCTCTTAACTTCCCTTATTCTAAGTTTCCTTATTTATAAAGTAAGGATGATAATGACCAGGTTGATGATAATAATAATATTCTATTTTCTGTTCTATCTGTCTCTCAGGGTTATAGTGAGGATCAAAAGAAGCACTGAATGGAAAAATACCTAATAGGTAGGAAACAAATATTCTATAATGGTACAAAAAGTCTTAAAGTCATCAGGACAGTTCCAGTGACTGAAAACCTCTTTTCTCTTTTCTAAGTATATGCCACGTTTATTTTAACCTTCAAGCCTTCACCTCCTCAAAGGGCTCCTCCCTTGCTCTCCATGCAGAAAAAGTACTCATTGTCCTTCAAACATATGTCCCTGATTAAGTCGTCCTTGTGAGCTTTTCTCTGCGCCTCTTCAGTGGAGTTTGCAGCCCACCGTTGCAAACTGTCTTTCTCTAGTCATTGCTTTCTTGTGTAAATCAGAACTTTATTTTATATATCGTCTCCTTCCAGGGTACAGAACAAAATCAGTGGGCTCAAAGTGGGCCAAAGCTTGATGAGTAGTTTAATAATCCCTGAGTTGGCTTGTACCTGCTCCCAGGAGCCCATTGTGCATATCACTTCCCAATTTTGAGTTCAGTGATGTCAAGTTGGTAGCCTGCTATTGGCAGTGCTGGGAGTAATTAGACCAAGGAAATCAACAAATGTTACAAAGTGTCCCTCCACCCATTTAGAACCAGCTGTTAACATTTAGCAACTCCCCAGGCACTAAGGCAAATATAATAAGGTCTGCAACATAGACGTGAACAGTGCTCTTAGGATGGAGTCACAGCTGGTAAAGCTTCACACAGAAGGGTGGATCAAACTTCATAAAGGGTGCCCACTTTCAAGTCAGATCTCCAAGGTCCAAGCCAATATGAAAAGGCTGCCAGATCTTTCTACTTTAATCACAGTGATCCCATGTTATCCTCAAGTGTATTGAACTTGCAATAGACATGTGAGAATGGGGGAGCAGAGAGTGTTTTAATCACTACTATCAAGGCTGTAGAAACAAAAAGCCTAAAAATCTTTAAACATATATAAAGGGGCCTCCCTGGTGGTGTAGGGGTTAAGTGTCAGAGCTATCACCATGTGGTCTGTGCTCAATCCCCAGCCAGGGAGATAACCCACATATGCCACAGCAGACCTCTCCTGTCTCCCCACTGCTCCCCTCAGTAGTGTATCTCAGTAGATCTGCCTGTTCTGCTCCCAATTCTGTCTCTGGTGAATCCTCTCACCCCACCCCCGCACCTCTAGCTTACATTCCAGTTCTTCTATGCATAAATAAGTAAATAAATCTTTAAAAATATAAATAAAATAAATATAGGGCCTCCCTGGTGGTGCAACGGTTGAGCACTGCTCTGTGGAGCTGTCCACAGCGGCGCCATGAGAGTTCGACGTCCAGCCGGGGAGAATCCCACATTGTGCGGCAGACCTCCCCTGCCTCGCCCGCTGCTCCCCTCAGCAGTGTATTTCTGATCTGCCTGTTCTGTTCCCCACTCTGTTTCTGGTGAACCCTCTCACCGCCCCACGCCTCTGGCCTGTACCCCAGCTTGTATGTATAAATAAATAAATCTTTAAAAAAAAAATATATATATATATATATAAACACAAAATAAATATGTAAGGAAAATATACAGGGGCTTAGGAAAAAAATCTTTATAATTACATAATTATATTTATGTAGGAAAATGTGATTGTACAGTCTTTGTATTTAAGTCTTAACAATCATGACATTAAATATATTCTCATGAAAAGGGGATTTCATGAAAGTGAGAGCTGATATAATCTCATAGTTGGTGCAAGTGACAACCTAAGGAAGCAGGAAGGGTGGTGATCTGGTTGGGCTGATCAGGAAGAAAGTGGACCAGGGAAAATCAAGGGATACCCAGGGACCCCAAACTATTAATGGGAAAGAACCATGTTGCCCATTCTAAGGCCTTGTGCTCACTGTGTGCATAAAAGCAAAATAATCAAACTCTAGTGTGCTCAGAGATTTTTTAATTGGTGAGTGGTTCAAAGGAAATAGAGTGAGGAAGAAGAGGCATAAGGAAGAGAAGGACTGCAAAATACAAACTCCCAATCAGACTCCAAAATCAACCATTCCTTTATGAATAAATGTTCAGCCAGACAAGTAAGGCCCAAAGGTGAGTAGCCAAAGGCCAAGAGCAGCGCTGCCAGGAAAAAGAACTCAAGCCAACCACCTGGCAGGAAGCACAAGCAAAAGATTGTGCAGGACCCAGAGTGCTGGGAGAGGACAAAAGTTCAAAATGGACGACCCAAATTGAATCCACCATGAAGTCAAGATGGCTGCAGCCATAGTCTCGCAAGAGTGGGATTGTGCCATCTGCCAAAGCACTGGAGCCAGAAAAGGAGCTATAGGTGGGGGGAGCAAGTTGAAGGGGCATATGTGGGGCCTGAGCAAAAGCAGGAGCCACACCTCCTCCCACCCCCAAGGGCAACCAAGTGGAAGCAGTAGCAGATGTAGGAGGCCCACAGAAGTAGGAGACCCTTGCAGAAGTGGGACGCCCTCCCAGAAGCAGAAGGTGCCCTGTTTAGCCCTCAGTTCTGTCCTTTAGTCCACCCAGAGTCTCTGCTTTACCCCTCAGTTCCAGGGGTCCCCTTCAAATGGTCAGAGATAGAGCAGCAGGACTCATGGTTCTCTTCCAATTTCCCCCAGCTGGCTCCTTTTGGGAATTCATGGAGGTGGAGCAGCGTGATATTAATCTCCTACAGGCTGGGATAGGATAGTTCACAACCTTTTCTATTAGTGTTTAAATCCCTTTACTTAATGTCAATTATCCATTAAACACTATAAATCGAGATTTTGTTTCTAAATTAAGAAATAGGATTAATCTAAATCTTACGTCCACTTTTATGAATAAAAACACTTTTTATCATTTTAGGATAAGAGTACTTTATAGTGAGCCCCCCCCCATATATACATTATATACATGTAATACTTCCCATATAACTTTCAAGTCCTCAATCACCCGATTAATTTTGATGTATAAATTGCAATATCAAACCTGTCATCATTAAGGCCAAATTAAGAATAAATAAAGAGATTAGCATTTTGGTATAACCACTTCTAACTTAATGAGTGACTTGATTATTTTTTTAAATATTTGCCTATAGTTTTAACATCTGTGTTCTGTGCGTGCCTCTCTGCACCTGCCTTGCAAGTCGCAAAGAGTATTCCCAGGTTAGTGGAATGCGGTGCTGGGGTGAGGGTGAAGGTGTTCATTTGTCCCCTTGCTTTTGTGCTGGTGTGTGGATGCTTAGCTGGAGCATCAGAGGACACGGAACTCTCTCTTAGAATGATCCCTCACTCTATAGAAGAAATAGAAACAAAGGAGGGGAGGGCGGACCAAGGAACTGGAAGAGAAAAGAAGAGGAAGAGGAACTAACTATCTGGCTGTGGTTTTGAAACACAAAATCTGGAGAACAGAAAAGAAAAACAGAGTAAAGGAACACAGTTGTTAAAGTTATGAAATGTAGTAATGAGAGAAATAAAATCTGAAACCTCAAAAACGTGTGTTTTATAAGAACTAGCAGGCTAACTCTTGAGAATCCTGCAGTCTGCTTGTTTGTACAAAAGAGAACCAAAGTATTTCACATGGGCACAGCGTGTGACTGTCATAGGGTGGGAACTGTCAATTTTTAAATGATGAAAGATCTCCTTGTAGGAGGAATCAAAGAGCTAGTTTTACTTATATGAACAAGTTAAACAAGCACAAGTTAAACACTTTTACTTTCTTAAACTGCTCTGCAAGACTTAATTGACTTTTTTTGATTCTATGAAGCCATTAGAATTCTAACTATGCTTGGATTCTCTTACTTTATACCATTGGTACCAAAGCCTTAAAATGCTGATTGTGTAGAGAAATTAGTGATCTTGAAAAAGCAATCGTTCATAAGAGAAGTTCCACAGGGAGCTGTGACATAAAATAATGAAAATGCCAAAGATATGAAAAATAAAGACAATTGTTACAAGACGTGATAGCTCCGAATGTTTGCTTTTATGTGACAGATGTTTTTAACCAAAGCTCAAAGTTGGCAGTTTGAATGCACTTATGATTTTAATTTGTGTCCTATCCCCCTTTCATATTGATGTCTACTTACAACATCTGTGAAGACTCTGTAACCTGAATTTGACAGGGGAAGTGAACAGGCTGCTTTTGGAGTGTTTCCATTAAGTCCACGTAACAGATTGTTAACAAAAATCTTAAATAGCTATTCTAATCATCAACAGCAATCTTACACAAATTAAATTAGACCCACAGGGGCCGATTAACTTTAAAATGCCTTACAGGCATGTAAAATAAATTTGACATTTTTTTCCTTTGGAGTAGAAAGAAATAGGATTGTTGAGTTTGAGTCAGAAACACAGTTTTTAAAGAAATTATCATACATATTAGAGTCATAATGACATGGAAACAGGGTTTCATTTTCTTTATCAGGAAACCACACTTACATGCATAGAAATTCAGTTAGGCCACAGCCAAGTTCCCCATTTATAGGCAATGAAGATACTTTGAAAGATTTGAAAACACAGCTCCTCTAACAAGCTCAAGGAGGTCGGTCATATTATAAGAAAGAAGGATCTATCAACTGGCATTAACATTAAAATGATGCTATCAGTGGAGCTAAAAGCTGAATTTCTGAAGTTCAAATGCACCTATCAAGAAATAGGCCGGATTCAGGATTTAAAGTATAATTAAACCCTGAATCAAGGGAAAAACCTTTTTAAAAATATCTTCCGCTTTGTACTTTAGCCAAGTCCCCAAGTACTTGACCAAATGCCTGTGAGTTTTCACTCATGCCAAATCCCATCCATCAGGTTCATCATTGTACTTTTGGTATAATCTCTAGTCCTCACATATTTGATAATGTCTCTTTGGCAACTTCTTTCCAGCTGCATGGAGCATGTGATTTTCTGCCCAAATCAATAGCAGTAAATGAGAAACACAGTTCATATTAAAGAACAGAAACTGTCAAAACTATCAAAACTACATTTTGGAGGGTTTATATATTTGAGGAACTTACACATTTCAACTCTTCCAGAATTCTCACAGGCACTCAGATTTGTCAATATCCCCATATTCTAGTAACTTCAGTTTTTTCACTCAATAAGAGATGCTGTCTTTTTCTCCCCTCCCCAGATGCTAGATTAGTCATGAGAGATATTTGTGACTGCAAAGTGTTCATTAGTACCTGACAGAAACAAAGTAGTTTTCAGAAACCTGTCCTTCCACACAGGGGGACTTCACTCTCACCTTGATCACGTGGCTAGTACCTGATTAGTTCAAGGTGATGGCAATCCCTGGCCACTGTGATTAGGCCAGAAATGGGCACATAATCTGAGATAACACGCAGAATTTTATTGAAGGATGTATGTTTTATGTTTCAGTGTAAACCAGGAAGCATTTGCTCCCTTTGCGCTGGCATCCAAATTGTGAACAGAAAGAGAACCAGTCTTCAGATGAAACAAATGCTGCTCCGCCTTTGGAATCTGGTTATATAGACAAATGTTCTTACTATTATTGCCGGAGTCAAGGATTTTAATTCCTTGCAGTTGAAAATACTCAACTGATTTAAATGGTGTTATGAGCAACCTTTACTCCAGTGTCTTTGAATTTTTTCCAGAATTTGACCACCAGTCCACAGGAACCAGACTAAACAGGCTCTAAACAGTAGACAATATACTCAATACAGGCCCCATTTTCCAGTGTTAGAGAATTGTATTTGACTTGTGTGCTTAACTCCTAAGAATAGTAACTTTCCCAAGAGAATTCGATTATCATGCAACTAGACTTTTCCTACCCACCTCCCAAATACACTGTTTTTGCCCTAAACTGTGTTAGTCAAGGCTCAAATTAGAACCCTGATTACATTAATAAATATTTCACATGAAGTTTGAGCAGAACAATTTTTTTTTTCATTTATCAAACTTAGTCCCCTCAGTTTTAGCAAGCTAAACTGGGGAAGTTACTTTATTAAGGAAGACAACCGAGACACAGACACAGGGCATTGCACATCTTCCCTGCTCTCAGTCCAGTGCTCTGTCTGCTGCTCTAAGACACTGAGGCTATGTCCACAGCCCTCCCCACGGCACTGGAGCATTCTGTAAGAATCATGGGTTTTTGATCCCTTGCAGTTGAAAATACTGTTGAGCATTTTTTCATATGGCTGTTGGCCATTTGCTTTTCTTCCTTGGAGAAGTGTCTTTTTAGCTTTTCTGCCCATTTTTTGACTGGATTGTTGACTTTGTTTCTGTTGAGTTGTGTGAGCTCCTTGTAGATTTTAGTTATCAGTCCTTTATCAGTTGTGTTGTGTGCAAAGATTTTCTCCCAATTAGTAGGGTGTCTGTTTGTTTTGATTATTGTGTCTTTTTCTGCACAGAAACTTTTTAGTTTGATGTAGTACCATCTGTTTATCTTTTCCTTGACTTCCTTCACTTTTTGGAATGTGTCTTTAAAGGTTTTGCTAAGATGTATGTCATGTAGAGTTTTGCCTATATTTTCTTCTATAAATTTTATGGTTTCAGGTCTTACGTTCATGTCTTTTATCCATTTTGAGTTAGTTTTTGTGCATGGTGTGAGGTAGTAGTCTAGCTTCATTTGTTTGCATGTAGCAGTCCAGTTTTCCTAGCACCATTTATTGTTCAAGCTAACCTTGTTCCATTGCATATTCTTCACTCCTTTGTCAAAGATTAGTTGTCCATAGGTATGTGGATTTATTTCTGGGTTTTCTATTCTATTCCATTGGTCTGTGCTTCTGTTTTGGTTCCAGTACCATGCTGTTTTAATTATTATGGCTTTGTACTATAGTTTGAAATCTGGAACTGTAATCCCTCCATTTTCTTTCTTTTTAGTCAGGAGAGCTTTGGCTATTTGAGATTTTTGGTGGTTCCATATGAATTTCATCAATATTTGTTCTATTTCTTTGAAGAATGTCATTGAGATTTTTTTTTTTTTTTTTTTAGTCATTGAGATTTTTATCGGAATAGCATTGAATCTGTAAATTGCTTTTGGTAGTATGGCCATTTTGATAATGTTAATTCTTCCAATCCATGAACATGGGATGTCTTACCATTTTTTTGTGTCCTCCTCTATTTCTCTTAATAGGGTCTTATAGTTTTCTTTGTTTAAGTCCTTTACTTCTTTTGTTAGGCTTATTCCCAGGTATTTTATTTTATTTTTTTTGTTTCAGTTTTGATGGGGGTAATTCTCTTGATTTCTTCTTCTCTGACTGAGTGTTTGTATATAGGAAGGCTACGGATTTTTGTGTGTTGATTTTGTATCCTGCTACTTTACCGAACTGGTCCATAATTTTGAGTAGTTTTTCTATGGAGTTTTTCGGATTCTCTATGTACATTATCATATTGTCTGCGAAAAGTGATAATTTAATTTCTTCTTTCCCTATTTGGATTCCTTGTATGTCTTCTCTTCTCTTATTGCTCTGGGTAGGACTTCCAGTATTATATTGAAGAGCAGTGGTGAGAGTGGACATCCTTGCCTTGTTCCTGTCCTTAGGGGAAAGGCTTTCAGCTTCTCACCATTGAGGATAATATTGGCGGTGGGTTTGTTGTATATGGCTTTTATTATATTGCAGTATGTTCCTTCTATCTCAAGGATTTCAATGGCCTTTTTCATGAATGGATGTTGCACTTTGTCAAATGCTTTCTCAACATCTATTGATATGATCATATGGTTTTTATTTTTCTTTTTGTTGACATTTCTTTTTGTTGACATCACTTATAATCAGGGAAATGCAAATCAAAACCACAATGAGATACTCACGCCAGTGAGAATGGCGCACATTAAAAAAACAGGCAACAACAAATGCTGGCGAGGCTGTGAAGAAAAAGGAACTCTTCTACACTGCTGGTGGGAATGCAAACTGGTCCAACCACTGTGGAAAGCCGTATGGCGTTTCCTCAAATTAGTAAATGTGGAGCTACCATACGACTCAGCAATACCACTTTTGGGAATCTACCCAAAGGACAAAAAAAATACTAATCCAAAAGGATACATGCACCCATATATTTGTTGCAGCACTATTTACAATAGCGAAGATATGGAAACAACCCAGATGCCCAAAAATAGATGACTGGATTAAGAAGATGTGGTACATATACACAATGGAATACTATTCAGCATTCAAAAAAGATAAACACATGCAATTTGCAGCAACATGGATGGAACTAGAAGGAATTGTGCTCAGTGAAATAAGCCAAAAGGAAAAAGAAAAATATCGAATGGTCTCACTTATAGCAGGAATATAGGGGAACCAAATACAAGAGTGTCAACCAGCGAGGGGGGGGGAGGATTGGGGCTCAGAACAGGGGAGAGGGGAGCACAGGGGACTGTGGTGATGGTTCACGGGTGAACTGATGGTGGGAAACCTATGGGGAATATACAGTAATGTAAAAGACACAAATGAAAAAAAAAGAAATAAAAAATAAAATAAAATAAAGCTCTGTCCGCCCCCCCAAAAAAGAAAATACTATTGAGGATTTGAAATATAACTGTCGAGATTCTATAGCTACAGAGTCTGAATTTTTCATGTTTACTGTATTAACTGTTGATGCTGTTATTGCTATTTCCTGAGACCTAGTGCTTAGATGCAGAGAAAAATCTAAAGAACAAACCATGGGGAAAGGATTTTAAGCTCAGGGGTAAGCTCAGCAGAATTGTCTGATTGATGATTATATCCAATTTTACCCAGGCTTCTTTTCTTAAGTATATTCTAAGATAAGGAGTAGTCATTTAACCCCCCCCAAATATTTTAATATAAAAAGAAGCTAATAAGTTTGCTGACCTTTTATTTTATACCTAATCTATATGGAATACTTAATTGTGAAAATCGCTGTGAAATAAATCTTGGAAACAGGGTTTTCTATATATCACCATCTTACTCAAGAATACACACTGGCATCTCTCCCCTCTTTCCTTCAGTCTCAGATTCTCTGGCTGACTTTCAAAAAATTCTACACTCACACACCACTAATCAACTATTTCACTTCATTACCTCCTATGCTCTCTAGAACATCTGCACTATATAGCCGGAGTCCTCCATTTAGGAACATTCTCTGATATTCCTGAATGTTCCTCCTTCATGTTTTAGTCATGTTTAGCCCACACCTGAAATGCCCTCAACTTTCTTATGACTGTGCAAGTCTTATTCATCCCACACGGTTCATCACAATCCTTCCTCTTGACAGCAAGCCCCGTTCCTACAGATCTAAAACTCAGTGGTGCTCAGCTTTGACTATCAATTGCTGCTTTTTGTTTTCCTAATTCTTTCAGATGTATGAATCTTTTCAAGTTTAATTATAAACTTTTTAAGAATAAGCAATGATGTTATTTTTATGTCCTCTCTGCAGAGCAACTTGCACAGCATGGAATTTGAATTCTTCTCTACAAATACTTATTAATGGGTAGATATAATCCAGAGAATGTACAGGTTAAATAGAGTTTTGCCCTGCATTATTGGACCCCCAAATCCTGCTGGGATTCTCATGGTAGGATAGGCTCTCATGAAGACTGAGGGTCAAGCTTTCTTGTTCTGTTGCTCAGTGTCCTTTCTGTCTCTCTGTTGATTCCAAGATCGCTTAAGATCTTCATATCTAGAGTTTACAGACAGAATCTCACATTTCAAAAGACATCTTTGACATGGATAGCCACTTCTAGATCCAAGGATCTAAGCTGTTTCAGCAAAGTTCTTGTTCTCGGAATCCTCAAGCCATCCGGAATGTCTTGCAGAGATATGAAGTTATTTCTAATGTCTAATCTAAATCTCTTTGGCCACAAGTCAAGTCTATTCCTTTTATCACAGCCCTAACTAGAAACAGGGATAAGGGCTTTCTTTGCTGAGTACCATGTCCACACCAAACAGCTGATTTTTAAAAATTTATCTACAAGCCTGTTTTCTTTAGAAGTTAAGGATGTGGTGTTATGTTTTATATCTGGTCTTAGGTTTAAAATAAATGGCCATCTATAGTACTGATTATAATAAGGCAAGTCCTTTAAATTGTTCCAGCATCCAGAAAACACAAAGAAATTTTGTCATATTTGTTTTAAACATTTTATTTTAAAATTTAAGCTATTGTATATATAGAATATGCCCCCTTTGTATCATTACCTATTCTTTCTCATAAAGGGTAATGACTAGCCAGAAGCTAAGTGCCTTTTCTTCCCATCCAGGTTTAAGACATATAAATTTACATAAAATACACATATTATACAAGGTACATATGTACATAATATGTACATATTATACAATGTACATAAAATACACATATTATACAATGTACATATTATACAATGTACAATGTACATATTATACAATGTATGTATATGTACATATTATACAATGTACATATACAATACATATTATACAATGGACATGTACAATGTACAAATACATATTATACAATGTACATATGTACATTGTAGCTTATTGTGCTTATTGTGTATCCTATACACAATAAGCACCACTTTGGAGTATTGATACTCTTTATTTCACTTACATGTAAGAATATGTTTATTAAGACTTCTCCAAGTTGACAATATGGAGCATTTCATCACCAGTTTTCCATTGAATAACAATGATATAACTTACTCTTCTCTTGATGGTCCAGTTAAAATAGTCGCCAATTCTTTATCACAAATTTTATATATATATATGTGTGTGTGTGTGTAATACATAACACATGTACTAATATATATATATATATAACGTGTAATAATCAAAGTGTGCATATTTGAACATTTATGGAAAATTACATTTCCACTAAAATTTTTGGGAATTTTTCACCAATTTGATACCTTTAAAAGACTTTTAAATTTTTGCCAGTTGGATAGGTGTAAACTTAGTATGTTGTCTTGTTCATCATTTCCTGATTATTTATAAAGTTAGGCATATTTTCTTGTTTATTGATCATTCTGGCTTCCTTCTCTGTTAATTACTTGTTTGTGACATTTATCCATTTGTCTATTTTATCATTCTAATTGATTCGTATACTTTAAAAATGTATATATTCTTTTTTCTAATCCTTTGTCAGTTGTAGACATTACAGATATTTTCTCCCAGTGTGTGAACTGTTTTTAACTTCAAGTTAAAGTGTTGTATCATCTTCTATAGGTCTTTTTTTTTTTTAAGATTTATTTATTTATGCCTACAAGCTGGGGTCAGTCCGTGGGGCGGCGAGAGAGTTCACCAGAGACAGAGTGGGGAGCAGAACAGGCAGATCGACGAAATCCACTGCTGAGGGGAGCAGTGGGGCAAGGCAGAAGAGGTCTGCCACGACATGTGGGAATCTCCCTGGCCTGGCGTCAAACTCGTGTCCTGCTGCCGACAGCTCCACCGCGCAGCACCTAATGCTGCGCCACTGGGGAGGCCCATCTTCTATAGGTCTTAAAAAATGTTCAATGTAGTCAAATCCATTGATCTTTTTTTCTATAGCATTTGCTTTTTGAGTATTTTTTTATTTTTTTTATTGTTATTTATATCTTTTACATTATTGTGTATTTCCCTTGGGTAACCCACCACTGATTTACCCGTGACCCATCACCATAGTCCCTTGTGCTCTTTTCTACCCCATTTTGAGCCCTTATCCTCCCCCTCCCTCGCTGAGTGTCTCTCTCTTGTTTGGTTCCCCTATATTCCTGTTATAAGTGAGACCATTCAATATTTTTCTCTTTCTTTCTGGCTTATTTTGCTGAACACGATCCCTCCTAGTTCCATCCATGTTGTGAATTGCATGTATTTGTCTTTTTTGAATGCTGAATAATATTCTATTGTGTATTTGTACCACATCTTCTTGATCCAATTATCTGTTTTTGGGCATCTGTGTTGTTTCCATACCTTAACTATTGTAAACAATGCTGCAATAAACATACGGGTGCATGTATCCTTTTGGATTAATGTTTTTGGGTCCTTTGGGTAGATTCCCAGAAGTTTTATTACTGGGTCTTATGGAACTTCCATTTTTAGCAGCTTGAGGAATCGCCATACAGCTTTCCATAGTGGTTGGACCAGTTTGCATTCCCACCAGCAGTGCAGGACAGTTCTTTTTTCTCCACATCCTCACCAACATTTGTTGTTGCCTGTTTTTTTAATGTGTGCCATTCTCACTGGTGTAAGGTGGTATCTCATTGTGGTTTTGATTTGCATTTTCCTGATTATAAGTGATGTTGAGTATTTTTTCATATATCTGTTGGCCATTTGCATTTCCTCTTTGGTGAAGTGTCTTTTTAGCTCTTCTGCCCATTTTTTGACTGGATTGTTGACTTTTTTTTTGTTGAGTCGTGTGAGCTCTTTGTAGATTTTTGTTATCAGTCCCTTATCAGTTGTATTGTCTGCAAAAATTTTCTCCCAATCTGTAGGGTGTCTATTCGTTTTGTTTAGTGTCTCCTTTGCTGTATAGAAGCTTTTTAGTTTGATGTAGTCCCAGCTGTTTATCTTTTCCTTCACAATCTTCGCTTTGGGGGACGTGTCTCATGGATTGGAAGAATTAACATTATCAAAATGGCCATCCTACCAAAGCAATTTACAGATTCAATGCTATACTGATAAAAATTTCAATGATATTCTTCAAAGAAATAGAAAAAATATTGATAAAATTCATATAGAACCATAAAAAACCCTGAATAGCTAAGGCTCTCCTCACAAAAAAGAAAGAAAATGGAAATATTACACTCCCAGATTTCAAACTATACTACAAAGCCATAGTGATTAAAACAGCATGATACTGGAGCAAAAACAGACACACAGACCAATGGAATAGAATAGAAAACCCAGAAATAAATCCACGTATCTATGGACAACTAATCTTTGACAAGGGTGCAAAGAATATGCAATGGAACAAGATCATTTTTTTCAATAAATGGTGCTGGGAATACTGGACTACTACTTGAAAAAAAATGAAGCTAGACTACTACATCACACCATGCACAAATGCTCAAAACAGATAAAAGACCTGAATATAAGACCTGAAACCATAAAATACATGGAAGAAAATATAGGCAAAACACTACAATGACATACATCTCAATTAAATCTTTAAAGCTTTTTGAGTATTGTTTTAAACTGAGAAATGTTCATAAACATTTTTTCCTAGTGGTGTGGAGCAAGAATACTATCCCACCTCAAAGGCAGGTGGTATGATAGAAAATTTTGGAGGTTTCGAGATAGTACAATCTTCAGGGTGATTCGGGTTTGCTTTAGAGAAAGAAGCACAGGGACATTCAGAGAAGAGACTGAGCATGTACCGGATTCAAGGTGTGATGAAGCATGAATTCCAGAAGGCACCCTACAAGGTTCAGGAGTTTGGGAGAGGCAGGAGATAGGGGCAAACTGTGTATTTTTCTTTTTTTTAATTTAATTTATTTATTGAGATAATATTGGTTTACAACACTGTGTTTTAGTGTATTGGATCTCCCCCTGCAGGTGTTGTTACCACAACCACAACCAAAGTACCCACAGTACTCCACCATATTCCATGGTGTCTTCCTCACTTTATTCTCCGCTCCGTGCATTTTTCAATCAGGACACATATACTGCAGTGATTCTTGAAAATGCTCAGTCATTATATCTCCAAATCATGCTTCTGTAACCATTCTCTTCATTCTTTTCCAGAGCTCTTGTTGGAGCCTCTCAGTCTAGCCACCATATTGACAAACTGCTCTTTCATATTGCTACATCTTTGTGTGTGGGACTTTATCAGTCATGTCCTCATTACTATCTTGTAATGCACCAGTTCTATATTTGACTGTATGTGGTCTAGATTGTATCCTATTTAATACATTTATTTTGATGACTTTGTTTTTCATTTTGAGGACTGTAACTGGATTTGTTTTTTTAATGTAGCTTATTCTCACTTTACTTCCATCAGTTTTTACTTTATAGGGAATCTTTCTCTCTTTGAGGTTCTGAAACATTTATTTTAGCATAGCTTTCAGAGTATGCTGTTATGTTCATATCATCTTGGAAGAATCCATGTTCCTCTTGTAGATTCTGTGGCCAGTGCTTTAAGTAGTCATTATTCTCTTCCTCTTGTGTTTTGGAAATTGAGATTGCAGGCTCATCTTGAAGGGTAGTTTTTGTTTGTCCCCCTCACCCTTATAACTCCACTTGTTCCCCTTCATCTAGCAAATCTGTGATTGCCTCCACTCAGCTCACAACTCAGAGCCAAGTCTTACATCTGCAGCTCAGGCTCCCACCCTTGGTCATGTAGAAGCTATCCAAAATCCAGTCAGCTAGTCACAGATGGCCTCACAAAGGTCTGGCTGTGAGGTTATGCCAGCATCTTCCCTCACCCCATTATCCCTACTTTCATCCCTACCTCACTTCCTGATGTGAGAAAAGGGCCCTGTCCTTGGTCCCTGTCTCATATAAGGTACCTTTAATCTGGTATCCACCACAATGGAAATCACAGCCCCCTCAGCTTCCCTCTGGGCCAGGTAACTTGTAGGCCTGCAGCACCAGCCCAAACTGACTATTCTCTTTTTCATCCCTATATTTCATAGAGATGTTTGCCTGATTTTACAACATAAGCTATGCCTTTTCAATTATTATATCACAACAATAAATGTACTTATTGGCACTAATATAAGTGGGGACTTGAAAAGTGAACTTACCATGCAATTTTGAGCTGATATGCTTTTTATTTTGAGTAGCCAAGAGAGAATCTGGAGCCTAATCGAAGGAATAGCCTCAGTGAGACTAAATTTAGTGGTTAACTTAATAACTGATAGGAACTTGAACATTAAAGATGAGGATCAAGAAATAGTTGCTTCATTAAATCCTCTGAAAATTTGTGGACTATCAACAAAATCTTGATTCTTGAGAGACTGCTATTTATATATTGTAATGTAAAGTTTCAAAATCATTGGATAAAATTATTCTTACGAGCCAAAGTCAATAATAATTAATAATCACTAATGGCCTTTCCTTTATAGTATTTTGAAGCAATTATTCTGATTTTTAGACTTCAAAAATTTACTTATTTATCCACTAACAAGAATCTACTTAATATCAATTATGTGCCAGGTTCTGTGCTCTAGTATATAGGACAAGATACACAGAATCCCTGCCTGCAAGCATTAAATAAATATGTAATCCTAGAGATAACTACTGCTATGAACAGTACTCCCAGTACCCTTCTGCCTACTCTTCACATTTGTGACTCCTTTCTCTTCAGGGTCTTCTAAAAAAATGTCACATCCTCTGAGAAGCCACTTTTCATCTGGTCCAACTCAGAGTCCTTATTTAAGAAATTTATCACAATTTATGATTACTTTGGCTACTTGCTTTTAAATCCTAACTAGAATATAAATTCTACTAGGACAGAAGGCCTGTCAATCTTGTCTATTGTCCTTGCCGTCACTCACCAGTACCTAGCACAATGTCTGGCGCATAGTCAGAACTTATTAAATATTTGTTTAATGATGAATAAGAACAGACCTATGGAATGAATAGAGTTTGGCTAGGGAAAGGGAGATGTGAGTGTAGTGTTGGGTAGAATGGAAAGAACTTTTACCAGCAGAGGGATCCGGTAGGAACCTAGCTTGCTGGCAGAATGGAAAGAAGACACAGGAAGCTAGAGTTGCAGTGACCAAGTGGTGGGCAGGAATGTGCTTTTTTTGACTTTGAATGTGAAACTGATGAATTAAAACTTAATTTGAAAGGCCATTGGAAGCCATTGGCAGTGTTTAAACAGGGAAGTGACTTGCTAAGTTTTTCTTTTTGAAACTGCTTTGTCTAACATGGTAGCCATATTTATATTTAACTGTTTATATTTTAACTAAGTCAGAATAAAAACCATTAGAAATTCAGTTTCTCATTCACACAATCTACATTTCAAGTGCTCAAAAGCCACGTGACTAGTGGCAGGCAAACTCAACAGAAAGCACAGATATAGAGCATTTTCATCATTTCAGAAAGTTCTGTTGGATAACACTATTGAAAAAATTGGATGCTTTTTTAAAGCAGATGAATAGTAAATGGGTCAGAAGGAATGATTCCAGTCTGCTATGAAACTTGAACCTATCCAATAGCAAACTTTTCTAGCAGAAAAAAAAATTTTTAAATGTAACCTAGTTGAAAAGTTCGAGTATTGAAAGGCCACTTCAAAAATTCAGAAAACATCAGTACTTATATACTCATAAAATAAAACTATTTTCAAACATTTTGAGAAACTTTCAAACCATTTTGAGATACAGTTCTAAAATTTTCAGTTTTCTAAAAACAAATATATCCAAAGTCTGTCCTGGAGATAAAAATCTATTAGCAAACTTGCTAATGAGGGTTATATCTATATGTTTATGGGAACTTTAAACATTTGTTTATTTGAAGTAAAATCTCTTTAGTCAACTACTATAAATATTGGCTGCCTGTCAGAAGTGATGTACCCAAATTTCACATGTTTTACATTTCCTAATAGTGTCCTAGTTCACACAGTATTTTTATATGATGACAGCTGTCATGAAAGCAGAATATCTTGTATACAGATTGGATTTTGATTAATGAGCAAATGGTGGTTCTCTATTTAAAGTCATTAGGTCCTACATGGTGTTTTGGCCAAGCATGATCAGAGTTGACAATGAGGTTGATCATGTTATCCATGTGTTAGGGTGTAGCCCAAATGATCACATTACCTTAGCAATGCTGCTTCTATTGCAGGTCACAACCCATTGTTAGGTTATGAAATCAACTTAGTCAATGTTATCAGCATTGAATAAAGGAAAGAAACCTAGACTGGAACTAGAGTACAGAGAACACACTGTGAATACTATTGGTTTTTAATACCATTGTTTCAATTTTGTGTGTGACTTTTGTGTGACTGCTAGGTCATGCTGGAAAATGTATTTCTTACTGTGGCTTACAGTGAAAATATTTTAAACTGCACCAAGCTTCTTTCGAATTTTTAATTTTACCTACCTTGGTTGTTCTTTTTCCCCTTGCCCACATATAGAACAAAGTCCTTCCCAACACTTTGTCATGTTTTCTTAGCACTCCTTGGTCAGCCCTCTGGGGACTCCCATTTCAATGACATGCCAAGTTCCCACTTCTTCAATCTCATCTCCTACTGCCCTCTTCCCCTTGCTTACATTTCAGCCATGCTAGCTGCAGCTGCTGAGTTTCTGCACAGGCTGTTCCTTCTGCCTGAACCACCCTTACCTCCATTATTTACAAGCCTAGGTCCCTTTCTTCCTTTCCTAAAATGTTGCTTCTTAATGAGGCCCACCCTGAATGCTTAATGTAAGATTGCAACCCTCCTCAGATTGGTGAACATCCCTTTCCCTGCTGCATGTCTTTCCTCCTCTAGCCACCTTCTATCATACTATGGGATATATGTTTTTTATCTATTGCTTTTGGCTGACTCCCTTTTACTAAATATAAACTCCAGGAGAGCAGTTATTATTGTGTTTGATTTAGTGATAGAGCCCAAGCAACCAGAACAGTGTCTGGCACACTGCAAGTATCAGTAAATATTGTAGTTAAGATTGGGAGGTGGGAAGGAGAGGCAGAGAGGGAGAGAAGGAGGGAATGAGGGAGGGAGGGAAGGAAGGAGGGAGGGAGGGAGGGAGGGGGGAGGGGGAGAGAGAGAGAGACAGAGAGAGAGAGAGAGAGAGAGACAGAGAGAGACAGAGAGAGACAGAGAGACAGAGAGAGAGACACACACAGAGAGAGAAAATGATTATGAATCAAATAGAGATGTACCAGGAGATTGTTATTGCCATTCTTAGGTTATTTCCTGTCTTTTATTTAAAAAACAAACCAAAAAAACTACTAACTTCTTCAAGACAGTCTTTCTATTTTATATTTTCCCCTTAACGTTCACTCCTTATCTGGCTCTATGAGGCATTAGAGTAAGAACTTCTACTAACTTCTAGGAATCCATCTCAGAGGAGTGTAGCACAAGTTTTAAATTGAACCTCTGCTTATGTAAAATTTATAGATTTGAGCTGCTACTCTAGGAAAAATCATCCAAACATGTGCCTCTGCTGAACTAGTTTATTTATCCAACATGGAAAATGAAATACAAAAGATTTGTCTACAATCCTTTTAGTCATTGTCTTAATTTGTACTTTTTTGTTTAACACACTATCAGAATTATGTGAGACACAGAATACAATATTATTGTTGTCCTCTCATAACTCCTCTGTCCCTATACTTATAGTCTGAACACTGTGATCATAAATTCAAACATAAATCTCCTTTCTAAGTCAAGGTTCAATTCTGAGCCAGAAGGATTGCACCATCTCTTGTTCATTCTTCTTAACAGTTGTTTTTTTAATCTTAAGCCACTTTTTACATCAATGGAAACGTGTCTGGATCACTCCCATCTACATGGAAGATGATATTCTGTTTCATTACAGGGTCATTACTTTTTAGCCAATTAAGTCACAATTCAGTCATTTTTTGCCAGAACCATGAAAAATATTGTAGTCTTTAAATTTAGGGTAATTCTTTCACATTTAAAATTAATATTAAATTCTTTTAAAATTTCCTTGTTTTGTTCTCAACTCCAGAACAAAGAGTACTTACTATGTTGCAAATTCTTCATCTCTGGAATGATCTTGATATGAAATACATGGTCTCATTTGTTCTGACTAGAGGTTTTGATTTTTTTTAAAAGAAAATTTTTTAAAAAATATTTATTTTTATTTATGCATACAAGAATTGTATTCTGTTTCTCACATAATTCTGACAATGTGCTTATGCTAAAAATGAAAAAAGTATAAGCATCCTTAGAGGATAATTCTTTTATTAAGCCTTTAAAAATTAGGAATATATAACCTAAAAGACTAAGTTTTCAGGACTGCTACATTGTCAGTACAATTACAAAGTCAACATGAAATTGAATATTATTCCGTAGAAGACAGAACAGTTCCTTTTCAAATAATCAGTATTACTTATTCTGGCTGTTGAATAAAACACTGGTGAAATTCACTTTACCAGAAAAATGTATTAATCCTTTGCAGTACATTAGTCATATTTAGCAGTTTCAGTTCTTAGTTTCATATGTTTTGAAGACTAAGTTAAATACCTTACTACTATTGCACAAATATTTTACTTGCAGACAGAGAGCAGCAGAAATATAGTGATTTGATGCTATAAATGATTGTATATCCTTAAGCCTCTTAATTATGAGACCATTGGTAAAATTAGGACTTACCAAAAGAGAACCAGAATATTATTGAGGCACATGGGAGGAAGCACAGAGTAAAATGAGCTTAGCAATTAATATTTTCATCATCATATCAGTTCATAGAAATATGAACTGAACAATTTTAGAAAATATATCAAAAAGAAACTAAAAGATAACTATGGTAAGATTCTAGTCATAAAACTTAATGTTCATTCTTCTTCCTAGCTGTGAAAATACTCTCTATACAACTTTTTATACTGCTTTTTTAAAATACTTAAAAAAATCCAACATTTTGCACTTCTCAATTTATTAATTTGTTATGTAATATCTAGCTTCAAAATACATCACAAAAGCACTGCACTGTGGAAAATAGTACATTGAATTTAAACACAAATTAAGTGAGAATAACTAGGATATCAAGTTATAAAATTATCTGATGTGAATGGTGATGGCTTAGGCTGTCAGGCAGTCAAATGCGTAATTATCAAATTATCTGATTTATTTGGTCATAGCTGCCCATCTCTATAAACAGTATAGGCACAAATGTGTATTTTGGAGCTTGAATTGCCTGAATTTTCTTGCTACCTTGATTTCATAAAAATAAATGTAATGTTTAACGGGGTGGGGGAGGGATGAAAAGGAGAGGGTGGGAAGAGAGAGAGAGAGAGAGAGAGAGAGAGAGAGAGAGAGAGAGAGAAACACAGGCACTTACCTGTAGTTGAACAATTTGGGATTGTTACTAGTTGTGTGAGAGAACACACCATGGGAAAGTATGGGTGTCTCAGTAAGAGGGAGTTAGAGGGAATATTCTGAAGATTTAGAATTCAGATGGGTGGCTTGGGGAAGGTCTAAGAAAAAAGGGATTAACTCTGGTTTGGATGCTGTTAGAAAATCAGCAATTGGGCATCTCGGTAAATCTTACCTATAAGGAGGGGAAATGGGATTATGAATAAAGCCGTAATTAGTAAAGCAGCAGCAGTCAGTCATTTTGGAACAAGACAGGGGTGTTTGGTATTTCCTGTTTTTTCTGTGCCTGGCCAAAATCACAGAGTGGCCTTGCTTTGTCTCTTTACCATGGTTTCAGATCAGCTTTGTCTGTGATTGGTTTTCTGTGAAATTGTTTATGTCTAGTGGGAAAATCACCGGGTCTAGTGTGAACTCAGGGCGACCCTTTTCTTAATAACTATAGTTCAGTAAATGGCAGGCCTTACAAGTTGATATGTGGGCATGTGTCACTTTGCCCTTTTCGTAACAAGTAAAATTCAATTTTGGATTGGGTAGATAAGAAGACTATAAAGGAAATGTTCTTCCAAAAAGGACAGGTCAATACTATTCGTTGGTCCCCTTTTAAAATAGCTGGCCCTTTCAAGAGCTAATCCTTTCTTCCCTCCTCATACCATGCTAGAGTATTCTGTTGCCTTCTCTGCAGCCTTCTCTGTTGTCTCTAAGTGAGCATTTGGCAATAAGAAAAAAACAAGATGACAGTCTTTTCTCATGGTGAAGGTGATGCTAAATGAGGATTTCATTTTTGTTCTGAAAAAAACATTCTTGTAAGTTTTCAGCAATAAATGAGAAAAAACATTCTATCAGGATCCTAAGTTCAGGTTTTCTCTGCACTGGTCACCACTAAGCATTGCTAACTCTGAACTGGTCTTCTTTTCCATTACTTTTCTTTTTTTGTTTTGGCTAGAAAATGAATGAATATCTCTTGCTTCTCCCATTTAGAAGCATCGTTATGATTTTCTACTTAGTTATTTAGGTTGCGGCTTCCTTATTCTTTGCAGAATGACCTGCTGTCACTTTACATGTCAGTGTAACTGGTTTAGACTAGTAAAAAAAAATAGTGTATTTTATGATTTACTGGATGTAATCAGTTTGTTCTTGTTTTAAAATTTAGGAATACCACAAGCCATTGACTGTTTTATCAACTGATTATCTTATACATGTACATGTTCATCCAAAAACATGTATGCGAAGCACATGCTTCTTGCCCACACAGCTTTGTCCTAGACATTGAGACACTAGAGGAGAGGGAAGGTTAGGGGCTCAGTCATTCTATTCCTATAGCCTGGGTTGGAATTCTTGCTCTGCCACTTGCTAGTTCTGTGTCTTGTTACGTTGGACAAGTAACTGATCTCCCTAAACCTTAAATTCTTCTTCTGTAAAATATGGGAGTCATACTAATGCTTCCCCTTAAGGCCACAGGATGACTGGAAGAGATAATCTGAGTTAAATGTTTATCTCAGTGCTTGTCACAGTTAATACTCAGGGAAGTCATAATTTATTAATTTTTATAGGATAAAGTAGTGAATTGCAAGATGCTGTTCTTTCTCAATGAATGAACTGAAAATGTCACTACCTAGTAAGATAAATGGGAAGACTGGAGGCATCTAACTCACTCTTGGGAGGGTGTTGGGAGGTAGGAAAAGCTTCCTACAGAGAAGACACTGTCTAAGTAAGATCTGAGAGATGAGTAAAAGTCATCCAAACAGCAGAGGGTGAGAGACTAGGGAGGAGAATGAGACTAGTGGAGAACAGGTGGTCCCAGCATTGGGAACACAATGTCAAGTACCCCATGTGACAGAGGGCAGTTTCTCATGGCCAGACAGGATGAAGAGAGGGAGGCTCTGTGTGACTGGGGGGCAAGTGAGGACCAGATCTCCAGACCCATGTGTTCAAAGCTTAATGCCTGAGTACCTTGACTTTATCCTGAGGAGACTAGGGATCCGGATTCATTTTCCATTATCACACTGGCCTCTATCCAAGTACTTAAATAATTTCTTAATAAGGATAAAGAAAATTGTTTAGACATGTTTATTACATCATGCTTTTAATTTTTTTTTTTTTTTTTTTTTTTGGTCTTTGGGCTTGAAGGTCAGACTTACATTCTTATTCATAGGATGTAGTGAAGATATTGTCCATGCCTGTCTTGGCCCCTCTTTTCTTGCTCCTTTGTTCCTTTTGCATCCCTTATCCCATTCCCCTCTATTTTAAAGACACTTTTTAAAAATGTGTTTGACACATGGTCTTAAATACGCATGCATCCTTATAGAATGAATATGTGGTTTTATGTGTTTTTAACTTGCCTCATAGTATTCTGCCATACATTTATTCCTGCATCTTTTTTTCTCTTGCTATGCATCATCAGTGTTGCTAAGTGTTCAACTACTCCATTGCTTCAAACTTCTGCATTTCCCTTGTAGTGTATGTTGTAGCATTATTTATAATAGCAGTTTGAAATACCTAAATACTGGAATGGTTTTGTAGAGAATGGCTTAACCTTGATACATTAGTAGTGTGAAATATCATGCTTCATCAGCAAATGATAGTGCTGGATATCATGGGGAAAATGTTTATGACACTATTAAGTTTATGACACTATTTACATTGTGAAAACAACCACGTAAAAATACGTAACCTTAAAGCAAAGGGATCTCAAGGGGCAGAGAAAAATGAAAACAGCTTGTATGTCAGACCAAGGGAATTATGGGAATTATGGGTAAAATTTCTCTTGTAGCTTTAATGATTGTGGTATGTCTGGGGCTCTGGCTCATACGCCATAGGTAGTGTAATCTTGGCGGAGAGAAGACATCAGAGCAATTCCAATCTGCTGCCTATCTGGGAGGTAGGTGCCCCTCCTCAGTCAGAAGGGCCTCCTCTTTTCCAGGTGAGTCCTGAAGTTAACTCAGCTACATGGGAAATAGGACTGAAATAAATTTTTCAGAAGGCTTAGATCTCGTATTGTGGAATTTATCTTCAAGATTGTCATGTTACATGATTTTTCACTTTGTACCAAAAAGGACACATGATCTTGTATGTGGATGGAAAAATTCTGGAAGCATAAGAAACTGTTAACAGTAATTGCCCAGGGGAGCAGGTATTAGGGATGTGGGGTGAGCAGAAGGCATATTTTTCTTAAATGTATGGGAACTATTTATATCTTCTTTTAAAAACCATGCATCAAGCATCATTTTTTCAGTAAGTTTAATGCCCCATATTTCATAACCCTAACTTCTTAAACATTGCTTTTAAAATGCCTGATTTTTAACTCGCTACCGAGTCTTCCAAAATAACATTCATATTTTGAGTCTCAAATTGTGCACCTCGTTAGTGTTGGGGGCGAAGTCCGACTTGAGGTCTGCTTACGAGAGTTAAGTATCACAAAACACAACATCTCACGTTAATTCCAACGCTGAGTGGAACTGAAGCTTAGGACGCGGAGCCGCCTAAAAGTGACACTGGGATCTGGGGTGATTAACTTGGGACTTGCTCCAGGCGTCTTCCCCCAATTTAGGTGTGTGCGCGCCCGCCAGAGCTTCGGAGTTTGGAGGGTTCCGTCGTCCCCGGAGCCCCACGGCCCGGGGACCGGGCCTCGAGCAGTCTCCCCCTGGCAGTTCCTCGGCCGCGTCACCACGTCGCGGGGGTATCCGCTGCGTGTGAGGAGCCGGCGCCCCCAGCCGCCGCCGCCGCCGCCGCGTCCCAGGGTCGCCGCCCCGCCCGCCGCGTCACCGGGCGCCGGGGTGAGCCGCTACCACCGGCGGAGAGCGGACGGGGTGACGCCGCGGCCCTTCCCCCGCCGGCGGCGCTGCGCCAGGACTCCGGTCGCGTCGGGCCGGCGCTAAATTTAAAAACTTAACCCCTGCAAGCGGCTGCCTCGGGAATCGAAAGGAAAGTCGCCCCGGAGGCCGCCTCCTAGACTCTCGCGGCCCCTCCGTGCGCCGCGCTACCCGGAATAGACCCTTCTCCCGCCATTTTCAGCCGGCTCCGGGCAGGCCCCGCGCCCTGAGGGCTGAGGCCTGCTCGCGCCGGAAAAGAGCCGGGCGCCATGGCGGGCGGCGGGGACGGCGGGGACGGGGCTCGCGCCCGGCAGCACGTGTTCCTGCTCCCAGGTAAACACGCACGGCCCCGAGCGCGCCGAGCGGCCGGCGGGGCGGCGCCCCAGCGTGCTCCCTTCCGCGGCGGCCCGCGCCTCCCCAGCGGCCCCGGGCTCGCACCCCAGCGGGTCCTCCTCCCCGTGCGGAGGCGAGCGCACCCCGCACGCCCCTCGACCTCGGGTGCCTGCCGGCCTTGTCTTCCCCACATAAAGTTCCGCACGTTGGTTACACGTTACAGCTTGTTGAGGTTTCAGAACCTAGAGTCTAGCGCGCCGAAACGGACCTGTGTTTCCCTGCCGGACTTCCTCGTGGGCTTGGCGGTGGGGAGGGAGTAGGGCCTGCTGAAAGCGACCAGGCTTAGGGTCTCAGCGTGCGCAGCCGGGCCCAGAGTGCCTGCTTTGATGGTGTAACTTGCTGTCCCCCTCTAGGTAGCTGGCACAGTGTCTGGAACCCAACAGGGTCGGAACCTAGGATCCAGTGGGCAGGAGTGGCCTCGGCTACCACGAGCTGCCCTAATAGGGCCCTAGCCCTGGGCCAGGCCTTGGATGGCTGGGCGGGGTAATAGTAGCTGCCAGGACAAGGGTTTAATGAGATTCCAGAGGGTAGGGACCTTAGGAGTGTTGGAGCCAGACTGCTCAGCCTGCCCCTGGACCAGGAGAAGCTGCCATCCAGGGCCTGGGGCGCTTGGGATGATGGACAGGGCAGTCGCAGTATTCGGAGAAGCTCATGAAGTGCAGAATGAAAGAAGTTTGGGGAGATTTAGCCCTTTTATAGGATGATGGGCTATGTTATGGCATACCCCTAGAAATAGGAATCCATTTTGTTCACTGTATTTAATTTGGAGATTTAGCCCAGCAAATGCAACCTTGTTGCAGTAAATATTTCATGACGATATGGTTTCCCAGTAATCTAGATTTTTACTGTGGATATTGAAAATTGTTACATGACAGTTAAGGATATGTTTTGTATGTATAACTTTCCCCTTTATGTAGAAGTAAAACATATATACAATAAAATATAAGAATTTAAATGTACAATTCAGTGAACTTTTCTATCTAACTCTCTCCCAGGTCAAGATGTAGAATTTTTCTAGCAAGCTCCTCTTGTGTGCTGCTAGATAGCCTCCCTAGCCTTTATGCTAATGTCTGTCATCAGAGATTTTTTTTTTTGCCTTTTTGGATAAGTTTGTAGTCCTTTTGCTCAGCATTTTGTGTGAGAGTTATCCATACAGTGTATAGTAGTGGTTTGGTTTGTTGGTTGGTTTGTGTTTTCATTGCTGGGTCTGTTTTATTGTATGAATGTTCATATTTATCTCCTCTACAGTGGATGGAATATTTGGATTGTTTCCACTTTATTTTTAATTTTTTTTTAAAAAAAGATTTGTCTATGCATGTAAGAGCTGGTGTATAGGCCAGAGGTGTGGGGTGGTGAGAAGATTCACCAGAGACAGAGTGGGGAGCAGAATAGGCAGATCAACTTGAAATACACTGCTGAGGAGAGCAACTCGGGGAATCCAGCTCATGCTGTAGTGGCTGCTGATAGCTTCATAGTGCTGAGACTTAACCCCTTGCATCACCAGGGAGGCTCCCTGTTTCCACTTTATAACTACTGTGAATTACACTTCTAAGAAAGTTTTTTAATTTTCTCATTTTAAAGTTTATAAAATTTTATTAATTTACCATGTATTTATAAGTCTGTGTACTTTGGGGGTACCTTCACATTTCAACATGTGCACATGCTTCACCCACCCTCCACCAAATTTCCAGTGCCACTGCCCTATCACTTCTACCCCCTCACTACCTTTTATCTCTCCCTCTCTCCTCAGGTAACCTGGTCGTTTTCACAGAATCTGAGTTATTTTTGTTGTGCTTTGCCATTTTGTTTTATTTGATTATTTATATTCCACAACTGAATGAAGCCATCCAGTAATTAGCTTTCACTTTCTGATTAATTTCACTTTGTTCCAGTTCCATCCTTATTGTAACAAAGGGCACAATTTCATTTTTTAATAACTGAGTAGTATTCCATTGAGTATATACACCACAGTTTCTTGATCTAGTCTTATGTCAGTGAACTTTTAGGTTAACTGAATGTCTTAGCTAATGTGAATAATGCTGCTGTGAACATAGGGGTGCATAACTCTTTTCATATTAGTGTTTTTGTATTCTTTGGATAAATACTTAAAAGTGGTATTGCTGAATCATAGAGTATCTTTATTTTTACTTTTTAAAGGTACCGCCATACTGTTTTCCAGAGATTACCAATTTTCATTCCCACCAATAGCGAATGAGAATTCCTTTTCTAAGAAAATTCTTTTAAGTAACTTTTGGTAAACAGAAGCACTTAACTTCTCTAGGGTATATACTGAAGAGTGTCATTACTGGTCCTCAGTACTTCAAGTTGAGCTTTAGTACAAGTTGCCTAGTGGTTTTCTAAGGTGATTCTAGCTTCTTACGCTCCCACCAGCAGTGTGTGAGGGCTTGTTTTATGGCCTCACTAGAGATGTTTTTGTGTGGTAAAACAGTTAATGCAAAATTTAGGTTTTTGATAGAAGCTGGCAAGGTATTACTTTTATACATGCTTTACATGAGAAAAAAACATCCTTTCACTTTTTTCATATCAGTGAGTTGTAAAGGGTAGGAACTCTAATCATTCTTTCAGAATGAAGTACATGATTATTATTATTGTTGTTATTGATATACACAATGGCTGAGGATAATTTTGCATTTCTTCTTTTGTTCCATTTAATCAGCATTGACATTTCATTCTTAAAACATTTGTATCTTCATTCTTTTAAACACAGAAACCTTCAAAATAATGACATAATTGTCTGCAGCCATGAAAACCAGAAGTGCATATGTTTATTGCTGAACTGTGAGAGGAATTTCGGTCTGGTTCCAGTTCAAAGTTGAGATGTTCTGTGATCTTTGAACTCACTGGCTGTCCAGGAACTGCTATAGAACTGTGTGGTCAGGCAGGCCAGTTCTGAACACAGTTTGAGCTTTTGGTCTTGTGGTTCCTCCAGGCGGCCTCTAGTGCCACCTGCAGACTCTGAGAGTACATGCATTGATGGTTGGCTGGCTACTGCAGAGTGACATGCTTGAGGACAGCAGTTACTTGGGTCCCATTCCTGAAGTTCTGAAGTGGGGCTGGAGGATTTTAAATGTTGTAAATTTATAAGAACTTCCCTGATACTGCTGATGAGAGATAGCATTAGGAGCACCTTCAGTGAGACCAGCTCTGGGAGAGGAATGGGGACGAGGAATGACTAGCCTCAGGTTCAGCTTTCTTTGCAGTGGGCCAGAACTTACATGGTCAGAGGAGTGCATACATGCACAGGGTACGAGGCCTGCCTTCACAGATGTATTTGTTGTTGTTGTTTTTTTCCTGCAGATGGGGAAATCAGCCCCAGTGGGCTACACATTTGAGAGGAGGAGACTCAAATAGCATTATGTCAACTCTTGAAGAATATATTTTAAAATATTATTTTGATCTCTTTGCCTCTTGGCTGGTCCTAAACATAAGTTTTAGTTACTATAAGAGACCATTAATGTCTCTACTTTTTGGAATGTGATAGAAGTCTTCATTCCTCTTTACTGCAATAAAAGTAAATTTAAATCATGTTTTTCTCTAGTCTAAGTCTTATATGCTTCTCAGTTGTCCTAAGTTGGAGTGGACCCTAAAGGGCAACTGGGAAGAGATCAGTGAGTGAAGAACAAAAGACTGTTTTTGCAATTGTAGCTAAACCAAGGAAATGTTAAAACGTAAGGCAACCCTAATGTATGAGTTAAAAAAGGAAAGACAGAAATCATCTCAGGACTATTAAAAAACTCATTTGGGTCCAGTTTGGCCAAAAACATTCCTTAATCAGTCCCCTGATTATAAAGCTCTCATATCTAACTGGACTTCAGATCACATTTTCAGCTGTAGACAAATTTTGCAGAAAAGATACTCCCTTTTATTTCATGAAAGTGCATGTTAAAAAGTATTTTTCGTAGGGTTGTATTTGTTATTTACTTACCCATAGCCAGCATGGTTCCAGGTTTTGGAATGGGTAGCTTTTGGGAAGCTTAGAAACCTAAGCTTGCCTGCCTTCCTTAAGCATTCCAAATATATTAAAGAACCTTATATGTGAGGTGCCATGATTATCATACACAATATTAATCATATTTGTCTCCAAATGAAATGCAAAAAATAGTTGTGAAAGCACTGTATGAATGTAAGGTGTAGAACTTTGTTCTATTCAAAGGATTTTAAAAGTCAAATTTAAAAGGAAAAACTGATTTTCTAATTTAATGATATAAAATTTATATTAACGTTATTCCTCATTCGTCTTGTAACTTTTTATAAGCCCACAAACACTTCTTGCTTGGATAAAAGGTAAAGGTTTAAAGTATGTGGCCAACAATTACTACAGACCCAAATGACTTTTCAGTGACCCTAAAAAAACCAAAAAAAAAACCCAAACTTTTCCTTCTTTACCTAAATATACATGGTTAATCTCAGAAAAGAAAATTTAAGCAGGTTTTTTGTTCTTTGTCAAAACTGTTTGTATGTATGTTTGTATTTAGAAATATACCCTCTTAGCAGAAAGCTTCCTTACCTTCTAAAGAATGTATTCACTTGGGAGGAACTTGCACTTAACTTGGCCAGAGCTAGAAAACCTGGCCAATTCAAATGCTGATTTTAGACAAGCTCTGAATAATTAAGCTGGGTTTCTTGGAAGATGTGTCCTTTACTGAATAGTCTCCTGCAGGCCTTGAGCAGTGTGGAGCCTCAGAGTTTTCCAGCAGGGAACCTGTTTAACATTTTCCACACTGATCCTGGGTCTGGCTTTGTCTTTATGAAATGTTTTTTGGTGGGAACCCAACTGACCTCTCTCAGATGGACGCTGGGTCTGCTCCCCCTCCTATTTGAACACGTTCTGAAGTGGATGAACTTAATCAGTGGCCAGTTGGTTTAATCAGGCTGTTTCCTGCGCCTGAACTTGTCCTGCTAGTAATTGTTCCAAAAGACCTGAGACATTTATAAGCAAGAACTCGTGACTCCCACATATTTATCCCCTAGGGCAGAAAAAAAATAATAAAAGGAAAGTCAGAAGTGTTCATCATTTTTTATTTGAATAGCAGAATGGGGACTACATGGATTTTCCTTGTTATCTTCTGAGCTTTAACAGAGATGTTAGGAAACAGGGACTCATCGTGTTCTCTAAAGCCTGGCTGTAAGAAAGTACCCCCCAAAACTAGATTTATGCTATTTGTTGATTCTGTGCCCTCGAAATTTGTAAAGCCTTCATTTCTTCATCTCAGCTAGCAGACAAACAGTACTAGTCTCCTGGGTTGTAGTCCATTGGCACAAATTATACTTAAGCGCTCTTGTACCTGAGCTCTTAGCCCTGGGCCAGGGACAGAGTAGGTAAACATTTACCAAAAGAATAAATGTCTCACATTCCATTTCTTCCTGCAGTCTTTGTCTTTGCTTACACTGTCCTTTTCCCGCCTTTCCACTTCTACCCAATTTCTATCCCCTCTTTAAGACTCTGTTAAGTATAGTTTCCACAAGGC
The DNA here is from genome assembly GCA_004024925.1 of Scalopus aquaticus. NCBI lineage: Eukaryota > Metazoa > Chordata > Mammalia > Eulipotyphla > Talpidae > Scalopus > Scalopus aquaticus. The sequence goes on from PVIJ01000908.1 coordinate 41,747, forward strand.
TAAGCCATTTGCTCTAGTTCAGCTACCCTTTCTTTGACCTTCCTTGACTTTGTATCTGTCTAGACCTGTACCCACTCTTTGCCTGGCAAATTCCCATTTATCCTTTAAACTCAGCTCAAGTGTCACTTCCCCAAGAAAAACGTCCCAGGGAGCCGCTCCGCCTGTTAGTGTAAACATGTTAGGGTACTTATTTGGTTACCTGTTCATTTTGTTATGTTCAGTTCACTATCATCTTTTTTTTTTTTTTAATCTAAACATATTTTCAGCACCCAGTACATGCCACTAGCTGGACAGAATCCAAGCAATTTTCCCTGAGTAGCCACAGTGAGCGGTTCAGTGAGGAGTTCCTTGTTCTTAGGAGACGGAGCAGATATTGCCCAGGGGTCTTGAAGTTGAGTGCATGCCACTTAGGACTTCAGACTTTTTGTTCAGAGGTTCTTTATATTTCCCTTTTAAATATCTTCAAAAGTAAGTTTTTTTTCTAGGTATGACTGTCAAAGTGGAATGAGCTACCCAGCAAATGGGTCAGACCTGCATGTCTGGGTACCTGTTTGATTATCTTCTTCTGAAACTGCTAGCATCCAGGCTCTGTGAGGTCACTCTAGCCAGAGCTGATTTTCCTGTGAAGGCCTCAGTCCCAGCAATGTTTGGTGAAGCACTCTGCCATGATTAATTGCTCTTTTAATCTTAATTTTGACCTCCTAACTCTTTGTTTACACAATTTTTTTCTCCCAGTTTTTTAATAACTTTTTTAAATTAAAGTAGTAGTACATGCCCAGTATAGAAATTTTAGTAATGCAGAACAATATAAAGGAGAAATGAATGTGTCCCTCATCCTGTCACATAGAAGTAACAATTTTAGAAATATTTCCATTTTTTTATGTTGAATGTATCACAAATGAATACTTGTAATTTTCTATTTTTTCTCATCTGTTTATTTCATTATTTAATCTTCCTACTTATTTGTGGTATTGTTCTCTAAAACACTCAGGGATACTGGAGTTATAGTGTATGGTTCTGTTCACTATGCTTCCATATGGAATTAGAGATGATGTTTACACTGATATAACAGAGTTAGGTGAGTGAGATTTTTTCTTTTAATTTTGGTAAGTAGAAAAGCTCACACAATGACAAGAAAAAACTGATAAGAGAATTAATTTATAGGTCATGCTTTGAGCATTGAAGAGGCTTTCCATATGTATATGTATATTGTAACAAATATATCAAATAAGTTTGTTTCCCTTATTTGGTGATAAATATACCAAATAAGCACAGTTGCTCCACAGAGAGACTATTCCATATTTAGAATAATCTTTAAAAGCAGGTAAAGACTGAAAATAAAAATAGATGGAAGAAAGGCAAAGATAAATTCACAGAGCCAGTAAACAACTTGATGGCAAACTAGGATGTTTTGTAATCCATTTGAGATTGAATTTTGAGGAACACTATGTCTCCCTGCAAAGATACCTGGGTGTACTTGCCATAAATAGGATGCCTATTTGAATGGACCATGAAACTTCCTTAGCATGAAAATTACTATGTCTTTAATGTGGGGCCAGTGCATAATCAATGTGTGTTAAAGAGTCATACACTCCTTTAGGGAATTACTTAGTGGATTCACATATCCTTGGCAAGTGCCAACTATGTGTTGGGAACAGGGGTGGTGGGGCCTTGGAGAGAAAAAGGATCTGGAACTTCAGTGTTGTACACCAAGAGATCCAGGGCGTTTGCTTCTCTGAAAATTAACTTCCTCTTCTCAAAACAGCTTCCTCTACATAGTGAAAAACACTGCACTCAGGTCTCAAATCTCCTGGTGTCTGCTGGGAGAAGCTGCCCTTCTCTTAGTTTTAGTTGTAAACTTCTCTCTCTTTTTTTTTAAAGTTTAGATTTATTTATTTATTTATGAGAGGATTCATCAGAGACAGAGTGGGGAGCAGGACAGGCGTATCTACTGAAATACACTGCTAAGGGGAGCAATGGATGAGACAGAGGAGGCCCGCTGCGTCATATGGGAAGCTGCCTGGCCTGGGACTGAATTCATGCCACAGTGGCTGGCAGTAGCTTATAATGCTGAGACTTTAACCCCTGTGCCACCAGAGACCCTCTAGTTGTAAACTTTTCAAAGCAGCCTTCTGATTGGTCCTGCTGTGATCACATGTAACTTACCTTCCTGTAGCAACTAAGGTGTAGGCACAAGGTAGCAGAGGAGGTGAACAAAGGGGTGCTTGAGAGTGGGCCTGCTTTTCTGGACTGAAAGGGTACAGGTAGACAGTATGAGAACTAGGTAGTGCTATCACTTACCAGGGTGACTGAACTCTGGCCAGAAACATCAGCTGCAAGTAACCTGGCCTCTTCCAGCCGGGCATGCTGAGTTTGTCTTTAACTGGATGGCATCTAGGTATGATTGAGGCTTATTTATATGGGGAATTGGATTTTGACAATAACGTATACGCTTCTTCATCTACCCACGGTTTATATCATACTTAGAAGTCCAACTCCTAGTCCTGTATTTTCTGATCTTACACCTTTATAATATGCTTTGATGTTTGTTTTTATCATAATGACCTTGGGGAATAATCAATGTAAGCTTTGTTATCACTGTTTTATAAGACACAAAGACATTAATCTGTCCAGTACACAATAGGAATTAAGTGGCAAAGACTGTTAGTTCTTCTGAGTCCTCCAGAACCCCTGCTGTGTGCCAGATGCCACTTCTGACTTAACAGTGGTGCTCACCACTGTGGGAGAGGTGGGAGACCAGGAGGGGTAGGGATCCCCTCTGTTGTCAGTGTGATGATCGGTGTGATGACAGGAGTCAGGCACACCTTTCCTAGAGCCAGTTCAGATTGTTACTGGACATCCCAGTCAAGCCTGTCCTTTGTGCCTCTCTGGAATTTTCCTGCTTCCCAGATATTTCAAGGCCTTAGCTTCATCTCTGTGTGTTCCTGGTTTCTGTAATCTGAGTTGGCTGCAGACCTGAAGTTTTCATCAGTTTCTTTTTCAGTGCACAAGCCAATCCTAGAAAACATGGCTGTTGATAGGGGCAGGCCTGAAAGAATGAAAATGTTATCTTCTGTGGTCTTGGTGAAAGCCAGTTTTTATTTTTCTTCAAAGCTTCAAAATAAATATGTAGTCTTAGAGGAGCCCATTACTCGAAAATTATTTTTCTAGTGCATGCCTCTCTCTGGCCTTCTTGGTTTGCCTCCTGTAGTGTTTGAGAAAGCTGGGAGCTTCAAAGCCAGGAAAATGAACCAGATCTCTTTGATGACAGTGGTAACATCTTGGGAAGGGAAGGCATGACTGAAATCAGTATTTCTGGAACTTGCAAATACCTTAAAAATTATGCCAATTTGTCTTGTATATATTGAACTTTTATCCTAGCAGGATTTCAAATGTGGTATCTCTGATGATCAGGCAGAAGGGAACCATAGGATCTGAATATGTTCTAATAACTAAAGTTCAAACAAAGTGAACTGGGACCTATTTAAGACCCAATGTAGCATGAACATGAAAGTGATATTCTCATCTCCTCCCCTGTCCCTCCTTTCCCTTTTTGGTCTTCTTAAATCTAAATAGTCTTGATGTGGTATCTAAAAATACTGTGAATGGTGCTTTGATGTCTTTCTTCTCCATGCAACAGTGGACGTATGTTTCTCAGAGCTTATCTGCCATGTGCTCAAATCAGGCAGGGTCATGAACAAATGTCCATTGCTTCCAAGTCACAAGAACACTTAGCGAAAAGGTGACTCACTCTCTCTCTTATCCCATATCTTTAAACTTTAAATGAGATGAAAAAATTTGTCTAATCAAGCCAGGGATAAAAAGAGCTGCCAAGTTTAAAAACTCGATGAATAGCTTCTATCAAATGTGCAACAACCCAGACTATAGACTGTAGGTGAAAGTAATGTTCCATTTGGCATGTATTATACTTCATGACTGACTGACCCTAATTTTTAAGCATCAAAGTATCATGATATAGCTGTGAATAGGATATTGTCAATTCTAACAGGAAGATTGGGGTTTTTTTTTTTTTCCTTGCCATTGGTTCAACTTGACTTGTCTTTTTTTTATCACTAGACATTTCTTGTATACAGAATAAATTTCTTGTGTCCGACTTTATGTTTTATTTTGATTCTGCCTTCTCTTTCTCTTTCCCCAGATTCCCTCCCCCCCCCCCCATCCCCCTGCCCTTTCCCTTTGGCTGCACCCTGGCAGAGTGGGATACTGGCTGGATTGGAGTGTGGATAACAGATTAGATGATGCTCTGGTCTCCGATTCTGAGGAGGACAGAACAAGGAAGGGACTGGGGTTTGAGATGTTTGTGTCATTAGAACTGTCACATCAAGATAATGATTGTGCCTCAGAGCTGCAGTTTGTGTTTTATGAGTTAAGAAGAATGGGACTTGAGATTAAGAGTTTCTCTGCAGTGTTAACAGTATTAAACTGTTACCCGAGTTTAAATCTTGGTTTTTATATATAATTGAATAACTCTGTGATCTTCAACAGGTTTTTTAGCTTTAAGCAAGTTTCTCATCTGAAAATGTGTGAGTTAAAATAGTACGTAGGTCCTAGAGATGTCATGAGGATTGTAGTATGTAACTTCTATAAAGGACATTGTTTAGTATACAGTAAATGCCTGATACATTAGCTATTGTCATTTCATATTCATTGGACACAATTGTCTCTATGTCACTGATATGTTTTCTTTGTATAAATGCTTTTTCTCTTTCTCCTAGGTACTTAATTATTTTTGATGTGATTATAAATGGAATTCTTTTTCTCTTATTTCCTTCTTGCTCATTATTTATATATAAAATGTAACATTTTTATCTGTTACTATTGTAGCCTATAACTTTATTATATTAATTTATTGTCTCTAAGTAGTTTTATGGTGGAGTTTTTAGGATTTTCTATATATATTGTCTGAATAATGATAGTTTCACTTCTTTTCCAGTCTGGATTCATTTATTTCTTGTTGTCTGTTAAAAACCTCTGATAATTCATTAAACAAAAGTGGTGACAGTGGACATCCTTGTCTTGTTCTTGACCTTAAAGAGAAAACTTAATTTTTCTTCATTAATTATAATATTGCTGAGGTTTGAGATAGATGACCTTTATTATGTTGAACTATGTTCCATCTATTCCCATCTTGTTAAGAGTGTTTATCATAAATAGTTGTATCTTGTCAGATCCTTTCTCTGTATTTATTAATATTATCATGTTGATTTTTTACTTTCTTTTTGTTGATGTAATAGATTAGTTGATTTGTGAATGCTGAACCAAACTTGCATCCCTAGAGTAAAACCCACTTGGTCCTGGTGTATGATCTTTACAGTGTTTAATTCTATTTGCTATTATTTTATTGAGAACTTTTGCATCTGTATCCATTAGGGATATTGGTTTGTAGTTTTCTTTTTTTGTCATGTTCTTGTCTGGTTTGGGAATTAGGGTAATGTTGACATTATAGAATATGTTAGGAAGTATTCCTTGTATTTTTAGGAATAATTTGAGTAAATAGAAATAAGTTCTTTAAAGTTATAAGTTTCACCTGTAAGGTCATTTGGTCCTGGGCTTTTATTTTGGGGGAGATTTTTGATTACTGTTTGAATTTCCATAATTATGATTGGTCTATTCAAGTTTTCTGTTTCATCTTGGTTCTATATATATATATATATATATATTTTGTTCAAGCTGGGATACAGGCCAGAGGCGGGGGGCGGCGAGAGGGTTCACCAGAGACAGAGTGGGGAGCAGAACAGGCAGATCAGAAATACACTGCTGAGGGGAGCAGCGGGAGAGGCAGGAGAGGTCTGCCGCACCATGTGGGACTCTCCCCGGCTGGGCGTTGAACCCACATCGGGCGTCGCGGACAGCTCCACAGTGCAGCGCTCAACCGCTGCGCCGCCAGGGACGCCCTTGGTTCAATATTGATCTGTATTATTCTTAAAAATCTATCCATTTCTTTAAGATTATCAAATTTGTTGGCATGAAGTTGTTCATCATAATCTCAAATGATACCTTAGTAATTTCTCTCCTTTGATTTGTAAATCTATTTATTAAAGTTTTCTTTTCTTTGTTAGCCTAGCTAGACAGTTGTTAATTTTTGTTTTGTTTTCTCAAGAGCCATCTCTTAGTTTCATTTATCATTGTGTGTACAGTCTTTCTTATTTCTATTCACTTATTTCCACTCTCATTTTTATATTCTTCCTTCTACTAACTTGGTTTTGTTTATTCTTTTTCAAGTTACTTTAGGTGTAGTGTGAAATTATTTGAGGTTTTTGATTGTTTGTTTCTTAATGTATAACTATATTGCAGTTAACTCCCTTCCTAGAACTATTTTTGCTGCAGCTCAGATTCTGATAGCTTGTGTCCTCATTTTCATTAGTCTCCAGATATTTTTAGATTTGTTTTAATTTTCAGTTTGAACCAGTGGTTACTGAGCAGCAAGTTGTTTAACCTCCATTTTTTAAAGGTTTTTCCTTTATAGTCTATCTCTACTTCTGTGATTTATGTCATGACATATGGTCTGTTCTTGAGAATGTCTCATGTGCACTTGTGAAAAAGGTATATATCACTGTATTGGAGTATTCTGTAGATGTCTATTGAGCATGTATAATCTAGCTCATCATTCAAGGTTATTGTTTCCTAACATATTCTCTGTCTTGTTGATCTGTCTATAGTGGTAAGTAGGATGTTAAAATCCCATACTACTATTTTGCTGTTGTCCGTTTCTCTAATATTATTGGTAATTGTTTTATATATCATTTGGTGCATATATATTTGTAAGTGTAACATTTTTTTATTGGATTAGGCCCTTAGTCATTATATAACGTCCGTCTCTGTCTTTTACTAGCTTTTAAATTGGAAATTTATTTTATCTGATATAACTATCTTTTCTTGATTACCATTTGCTTATAGGATTTAGAGCATTTTCCTTTAAACCTGTGCCTGTTTAAGTAGTATAAGTTTCCCCTGGACAATAAAAGGTTACCATTTGTTTTATGATCCATTCAGCCATTACATACCTTTTAGTTGATGAATTCAAACTATTGAAGGTAATTATTGAAACATGTGTTTATTGCCATTTGTTATTTTTGTTTGTTTACTTTTATAGTGCCTTTGTCCCTTAATGTTTATTTGGGTTTCATTTCCATTGTCTTATGTGCTACTTCTGTAGATTTATGTTTGGAGATTTTTATGTGATGTTCTATACTTGTGACCTATTGAACAGTTTGATCTCTAACTTTGCTCTCCTCCTTCATGTTGTATAATTTTGGTATCTATTACTTCTGTATGAGACTTGTTGTGATTTAATGATAGTCCCTACAACACCTCTTTCCTAGCTAGCTTTGTGATAATATATTTTTTTAATTTTCTATAGTTTTTCTATAAAATTATCCCTATTTCAGTCTTGAATGGTAGTTTGACCAGATAAAGTATTTTAAGTAGGAAATCCTTTTCTTCAAGGACTATTAAAATTTCTTGCCAATTTCTTCTTGCCTGCAATATTTACAATAAGAAGTCTGTGGATAATCAAAAGAGTTCCCTTGTATGTAGCTTCTTTTTCTGGATGCCTTGTCACTAAGTCTGGCAGTCTTGTACCATGTCTTGGGATGTGCCTGTTTGTTTTTATTTGTTTGGAACTCTTTGGGCCCCTTAAATTAGGGTATCTGGTTTCTTTCCCAGACTAGGAAGATCCTGAGATCCTTGATGCTTATTTCTTTAATTTATCTGTGTTTCTCTCTTTCTTACCTCCTCCTGCGATCTAGTCTATTCTTTTAAAAATATAATTTGAAGTCTTGTTTTAAGCAGCAGTTTTAGAAGGTGTTGCACAGTAGTAAATTTTCTGAATAAATGAAGTATAACTCCACAAAGGTTCAAAACTTGCTTTTCCCATTTCTTATTAACTAATTTGGAACAACAGTTGTGTGCAGCATTTATTGAATGTGCTAGAAATTCTTCTGGGTACTGAACTGTATGTTATCTTAATTTTTGCACATAAAATGCATTCTTTTTTTTTTTTTAAAGATTTATTTATTTATACATACAAGCTGGGGTACAGGCCAGAGGCGTGGGGCGGCGAGAGGGTTCACCAGAGACAGAGTGGGGAGCAGAACAGGCAGATCAGAAATACACTGCTGAGGGGAGCAGCGGGCGAGGCAGGAGAGGTCTGCCCCACCATGTGGGATTCTCCCCGGCCGGGCGTCGAACTCGCGTCGCCACTGCCGACAGCTCCACAGCGCAGCGCTTAACCGCTGCGCCACCAGGGAGGGCCCATAAAATGCATTCTTTGCTGACTTTTTTAGAAAGAAATAATGATCCTAATTTAATATATTTTTGTAAAAAAGAATTGTTAGCCCTGTAATTAGATCTGTACTAAAAACTCTTGACTTTTATTTTTTGATCTTATTGTTTCCTATGTATTGTTGATATTTTCATATACTTGAGGGAAAGGGAAATGATTCTTAACTGAGAGCTTATTACATATTCTAGACACTTTTACATACATTATATTTAATCATAGTAAAACCCTGTAATATAATTATACCCATTTTTTGAATGAAACATCTGAGGCTCAGAAAGTTTGAATAGTGCCATGGTCACACTGTTGAATCAAAAGAGCAGTTGGGATTAGACAGAGTATGAATTATGTCTGACTACAAATTTATATCCGTTTTATGCTGACATTATCAAAGAAATTAAAAAACAATTTTAAAAAGGCTTACCCTTGTCCACAATGCCATTATATTTTATGATTCTTCCCCATTATCCTAAATGCTGGCTTTTCTTTACATTTAGTTATCCATCCACTGTGTTTGACGCAGATGAAAATTAAAGTTAGAAAAAAGATGAAACTTCCAAGTCTGATGAGTGAGGAACGAGCCCATGGAATAGTTCAGGGTTTTCCACATTTAAATGGTAATTTAAAAACTTTAAATTTGATAGAGTCTTTATATAGTCATAAGTGATTTTGTGTGCCTAAGACAGATAAAAACTAAGGAATTTAGCAGAAGTATCATAGCAATATGAGTTCTTTTTTTCAGACTAAGCCTTCAAAATCTGGTGGGATAAATCCCATCCTTCCATAAAAGCTATGAAAATACTGGTTAACATAGCCAAAATCAACTTATTCAGAACTCTTGAAATTAGCCAACGGCTTCCAATAATTTGAGGAGTGTTTATACAGGAAAAACTGCTGAATCTCATTAAGCAGGGTATGTGACACTGTAACTTGAACTGCTCCCATCTCCTTCTGCTCAGGTCTGCAGTAATCTTAAAAACCAGCAGTCTTGCAAACATGGTACTTGTAAAAACCAGCAACCTTGCAAACACTCGATGGCGCAGGCTTTGTTTGAAACTACTCAAAAAGTCCCATTTCTGGAGTTTCAGTCTTACTTGACCTATCACACAGTTCTCTGGAAAACCCCCTCTTAGGTACTGTTGTATTTGACCTGATTTGGAACTCAGGATTTGCTCTTTAGGAAAGTCTTATCCCCAGGGCCTTTGTAAAAAACAGTCAGTGATGAATATTTAACATTGTAGCTGCTGAGAGGGCAATATCAGTTGGGCAAATAAGAACCTAGGCAAAACCTAAAAGGAGGATATGGGGTAAGGTATCTGTAAGGGGGTTTTAAGAAGCCTGTCATATTCTTAGGGAGTTAGAAAACTGTGAATATGTGCTGGACTGTGTGCATGCCCAGGAAAGACTTAGAGAACCCCAGTTTCTCACCTGTAACCCTAGGCAAGCAACAAATAAAATATAAGACAGAAGTTTAAAGTGTTTAAGTATTCAGGGTATTCCCAACACACCTACAGAACCCATCAGCAAATGCTGGGAGAGTTATTGGTACAAAACATTTTTTAAAAAATTAGACTGCTCATTAGCTAAACATTAAACTAATTGAAATATAAGTGATTAGAATTCAAAACTCCAGGAATGCAGATATTCCAGAATTCATTCAAGAAAGCCACCATACTGACAGCAACTATTACAATAGCAGTAAAAAAGCACTAACAACAACAAAAAATTGGGGGGAGTTGGGAGAGGTAAGCCTGATTTCCAGAATTGCTAATTCTATTGTTATACTATCTAAAATGTTTGCTTTTCAAGAGCAAGGTATAAGACACATGAAGTAACGGGAAAGTGTGGTTCTTACATGGAAGAGGGAGTAGGGGGGAGTAGTGAGTAGAAACTGTCCCTGGATGGACCCAGATGTTGCACTTACTCTACAAAGATTTTAATCAATTATATACTCAATAAGCCATAAAGTAGAATATATCAATAAAGAGATAGAAATTATAAAAATATGTAAATTCTGGAGTTGAAAAGTATAATAATTGAAATGAAAAAGTCACTAGCAAGTCACTAGCACAGTTGAAATGGCAAAGGAAATAGCAGACTGAAAATAGAGAATTGAGTTTATTTAGCCTGAGCAACAGGAAAAAAAAAATAATCAGGAAAGCTGTACATAGTTGAAAAACCTGTAGCCACCATCAAGTATAATAACATGTGTAATGGAAGTCCCAGAAGGGAAAGACAGAAAGAGGGGGCAAAAGGGACTATTTTGAGAATTAATAGCCAAACTCTTCCCAAATTAATGAAAACCACTAATTTACACATCAAAAATATCAGCAAAATCCTAGTAGAATAACTTAATGAAGATTTATGCCTACACATGTCATAATCAAAATGTCAAAAAATAAAGACTGAGAAAAATGACATTACACACAAGAACGCCTCAATAAGATTAACAGTGAACTTCTCTAGAAACCATTGAGGCTAGGAATTAATGAGATGAAATATTCAAGAAGCTGAAAGAAAGACTCAACTAAGAATTCTATATCTGACAAAACTATCCTACAAAACTGAGGGAGAAACTAAAGCATTTCCAGGTAAAGAAAAACAATTCATCACTAGTAGAACTAGTAGACCCACAAAAATCATAAAGTGGGCACTTTAGATTGAAATGAAAAAACACTAGATGGTAACTTCAATCTACTAGCTTGCTGCTAAAGTTAAAATATAAATATAAAAGATAATAAAAGGCATGTTTTTGTTTATAACTCCTCTGTTACCTGATTTAAAGCAGAACTTCATAAGGAAATAATTATAAAACAGGACTTATCATAAATAAAGACATAATTTGTATAGTACCAATAGCACAAAGAAGGGGAGGAAAGGTTATATATTGCAGGAAAGTTTCTATATATTATTTCAAGTTCATATTAATCTGAAGTACATTGTTTTAAGTTCAGCTGTTAATTGTAATTCATGGGTGACCTCTAAGAAAATAACTTCATCCCCATAAGAATTCAAGGCTGGTTCAACATACCCCAATTAATCAATGTAATACATCATTTTAATAAAATGAAGATCTGAAACCACATAATCATCTCAATAACCACAGAAATGGCACTTGAGGAAATCTAATATTCTCTTATGATTAGAAAAACTTAACAAATTCGGAATAAAGAACTTCCTCAGTCTGATAAAGGGCATCTATGAAAAACCCATAAGTAACATCATGCTAACAGATTTCATATGACTTTTTTACATGTTGAAGTTATTTTAGATATATAGAACTATTTTTCCTGTTTTTAATGTAACTCTTAGAATAAATTTAATTACCTAATATGGCTTACATTCGTGGCATACATTTTATTTCCATTGGACAGTGTAGTTCTGAAACCAGGGTTTGCAGGTCCTGCGATATCTGGGTCCTAGTCCCTGCCTCACAGAAGCTGGATGACTAAAATGTGAAGATAAAACATAAAGAGGTAGGGTAAAAAGAAGGAATGTACTGAATGCAGCCTTTCTGTGAGGAAAAAAAAAAAAAAAAGAGGTTTGTTTTATTCACAGCTGTAGCCTCTTTGCCTAGAAAAGTGCCTGACCTGATAACATAAAATTGATTATATGAGAAAAGATTCAATAAGATGGTGGTGTTCACTATTTATTTATGCTTATTTATTCAGCACTTGATATTTTCTAGGTACTGCTGTGGATACATTGAATCAAACAAATAAGAGGGTAGTTTAGTCAGGGCAGACAGGGCATGTGGTAATCACCCAACCATGAGATGAGTATACAAGATGTTGTAAAGAAACCATAGAATGGGAGTTCCATTTGACAAAGTGCTTCTGTTGTTGCTAGGTTTCTTTTATTGTGCAAGGCAAATCTTTAACTAATAATTTTTTTATAATTAGGAAAATATATTGTCTGAACTTATGATTCCCAAATATTTGAACCTAATTTAAATTTTTAAAAATATTCATATCAAACAAAATCCTTCAGTATGCTGAGTGCTTTAGTTTGGCCCAGGAGCCAACTAAAGATTCAGCAGGTAAAGTGAATGTGTGACTCCTTACCCATCAAAGCAAAGAACTTAACTAGTGCTACCACAGCAAGCCTTCCCAGACCTCCTTAGGTCTCATAGTCATTGAATTTCTTCTTCTAACAGTTCTTACATTTACAGGGTAATTTATGTCTGTGATTGTTTGATTTGTTATGTATCTATTCCTTGGAACATTCAAAAGTTCCCCAAGCATAAGGGCTGGGTCTATTTTTGCTAATCACGATTGGTAAGTAGATGAATGAAGTGGGTTAGAGAGATTAGTTTTGAAATGCATTCTGTAGTTAGAGGCAGAACAACCTGAGTATAACATCTCCCACTTGAAATTCTGTGTTGAAAGACTTAATTCAACAGCATGTTGTTTTCTCTGTACAATGTGAGAAAAGATGATTTTTTTTCTCTACTAAATAGTGTTAGATGTATGCTTATTTTGGGAACACTAACATTTGACGCAGGACACATTAATGTCATGTTAGTATTTATTTGTATTTAGTAATTCCAAAGTTCTTTCTCAGAGTTTGACATGTTAGGCTATAGCTAATCCTCTGGATTTATTGCTCTGCCTGGGAAAAGCAGAAACACTGCTTCCCTGGTACAGTAATAACAAATATATATATTTTTAGACTCTATTTGTAAATTTTAATTATTTTAAGCTCTGGAGGAATAAGAAAGCTGAAGAGAGAGCTGGCAAGGATCAATAGAAGAGTTGTCTTTGAAAAAAAAGAAGGAAACAAAAAATATTCATAATTCACCAAGTTAAAATTGAAAGATTTACTGTAGTACTGAAATAAAATTGTATACTGCTGAAATAGAGGCCACCTTTCTATGCCTTGAGATATAGTAAAAACGTGATGCTGGAAAAGTGAGAAGCAGCAGGGGTGAAAGGAGAAACCACAACCTGTTCATTTTGGGGGGAAAATTTTTAACAGTGCTAAACTTCACCCTTTATATTTTTATAAGCTGCAGAAAGTCCTAAAAGATTCTTAAAATGGACTCTGTATGGTTCCATTTAGATAACACGCTCAAAATGACAAAATTATAGAGGTGAAGACAGACTACTGGTTGCAGAGGGTTAGAGATGGAGCAGGAAGTTCTAGCAGTTCTTACTTTGTGCATCTTTGGGAGTGTAAATATTTAGGGTTGTTAATTCCTCTTGATCCTGCTATCATTAAGAAAAGACCTTCTTTATTCTTGGCAATGTTTTTTGCCTGGTATTAAGAGCCATTTCATCTTTCTTGTAATTACTATTAACGTGGCAGGCATGATGCATCTTCTTCCTTTTACTTTTAATCTGCTTGTATCTTGGTATTTAAAGAGTGTTGCTTCCAGGCAAAATATATTTTTATCATACCGTGTGACAGTTCTTGCCTTTTAATTGGATTGTACAGACCATTTACATTGAATGTGATTTTCTATATAGTTAGGTTTGAATCTGTCCTTTTGCAATTTATTTTCTGTTTGTCTCATCTGTTGGTTTATTCATGTATGTATGTATGTATTTTGGTACTTCTTTTACTCCTATTTTGTCTTGCCTTGGATTGAGTTTGGTTTTTTTTAATGATTCTGTTTTATCTCCTTTCCTGTCTTACCGGTGACAGCAATTTTGTAATTTTTGTGGCCACTTGGGTTTTATTGTACTCTTTTTATTTTAGATGGTCACATCTACTGTCAAGTAGTATTGTACATCTTCACATATATTATAAGAATCTTACATTAAAATGCTGTTTTTATTTCTTCCATTCCAAGCTGTCATGCTGTTATTATCATATATTTTATTTATGTATCTGTATAAACCCCACTCTCAGTTGCTATCTCAGTCAGTCATCTTTAAAGAAATTTAAATAATGAGAAAAATTCTTATTTGCCCCCTACTGGAACCATTACCAGTGTTTGTTTCTTTGATAGGTTCATATTTTCATCTGGTATATTCCTTTTGCCAGAAGGACTTCCTTTAGCATTTCTGGTAGTGTGGGTGTGTTGGTAATTATTTCTTTCAGCTCTTGTATATCTGAAAAAGATGATCACCTTCATTTTTCAAGTGTGTTTTCTCTGGTTTCATCATGTTTTCTATTAATGCCTTAAAGATGTTTCCCTATTGTCTCCTGTCTTGTGTTTCTAACAAGAAATGTACTGTCACTTTTAGCTTTGTTTTTCTGTTCACATTCCCACCAGCAGTGTAGAAGAGTTCCTTTTTCTCCACATCCTTTCCAGCATTTGTTGTTGCCTGTGTTTTTAATGTGTGCCATCCTCACAGGTGTGGGGTGTTTTTCTGTATATGATGTGTCTCTTCCCCCCCCCCATATGCTTTAAGATTTTCTCTTTATTGCTGTTGATTTTGATATATGGATTTATTCTTGTTTCTTTTGAACTTCTTGGATGTATAGATGTATATATAGTTTTTATCAAAGCATTGTTTTGCAATGCTTTCTTCAGATTTTTTTTTTGTTCTCCAGGAATTCCAATTACTCATATATTATTAGGATGCTTAAAGTTGTCACATAGTTCACTGATAATCTTTCAATTTTAAATTCTTTTTTCCTCTGGGTTTTCATTTTAAGTAGTTTCTAGTCCTGTCTTCAAGTTCATTAATCTTTTCTTCTGCCATTAATTCCATCCAGTGTATTTATCATCTCACTTTGAGTCTTTTTAGAAATTCTTCTATGTCTCTGCTTGACTTTTTTAAAGTAAGGAATACTGTTTTTAATGCCTCTGTATGTTAATTCTAATCTATGTCTAATTATAAATACTCTTCTCTTAATAATTGATCCTTTATTTTTCTCATTATTGGCCATATATTTTTTCCTCATTGAAGGCTAGTAATATTTGAATAGATACCAAACATTGTAAATTTTGCCTTTTTGGATGATGAGTTCTTTTGTGTTCATATAAATAATCTTTAGCATCAGTCTGGGACATAGTCAAGGTTTTTGGAAACAGGTTATCTTTTCTAAGGTCTTGCTTTTAAAATTAGTTTGGTAAGACCAGAGCAGCATCTAGTCTATGATTTTTTGTTCCATACTACTGAAGCAAGATCCTTTTGAGTTCTCTACCCAATGCTCTGTGAAGTTTGAGGTTTCCAGTCTGTCTGCCAACAGACCCAGTTCAGGGGCTGAGTGTGAATTACTTTCCTTCTGTTCAGATTTTTCTTCTGGCTCCCAGGTAGTTTCATTAGTTGAATGAACTGACAGTACTTATTGAATACTCAACCAGACCTTTGTAGATCTCCAGGGTTTTCTTTGTAGCCCTCTTCTTCCCTGTATGCTGATGTGTGAACTCTAGCTATGGTTTCTCCAGAACTCTCAGCTACATCTCTTCAAGTCTGAGAGTCTGCCTGGCTTCACCTGGTTTCTCCTATGCTGTGCCATGACGTGAAAACTCTTTCAAGGCAATAAACTGAGGCAATAACAGGACTTACCTGATCAGTTTCCTATCTCTTGGAGACCACTGTCCTATATGACTTAATGTCCAATGTCTTGAAAAGTGTGTGTGTGTGTGTGTGTGTGTGTGTGTGTGTGTGTGTGTGTGTTTTGTTTCAGGTGGGAGGATAAATTGGGTCCCTGTTAACCCATTTGGTTGCAAGTAGAAATCTCAAAATTAGATTTTTTCTTCATGTATTTAATGTCACTATTATTTAAAAAGTTGTATTTTACCCATTTATGAGTAAATCAGTTTCTAAACATTCTTGATGTATTTAAGTTCATGTAGATTTGAAATGGAATGAAGGAGTGGAGGCCATAGGAAAAAAAGTGAATAGAATTTGACAGTGACATATCTTAGAGGAAATATAATGAGGAAACTTAATTCATTATATATTAAAATGTATTTTAAAACTATGATAACTAAAATACTATAGTACTAATGCTAATATATACACAGATTAGTAGACCAAAGTAGAATGTCTGTAGACTAATTCATAAAAGTATTTTAAACATTTAGTATAAAGGAATTATTTCAGTTGGACATTTTTCAATGGATGGTAGTGGTACAACTCATTTTAAGAAAAAGTTAAATTTGGATCTCATTCCATGACTTTAGCCCACACATGTCCCACATAGGTTAAAGATATGATCTAGAAGTATGAGAAGAAAATGCAGGCAATTCACAAAATCTTCAGGAAGAGGAAATCTAAGTAAGACACAAAGAGTACAACCATGATAAAAAATAATGATATGACTAAGGAGTTTATATTTTCTACATGGTAAAAAAAATACTATAAACAGTGATAAGCTTACTCTGTAGAGACTTCTCATTAGATAGTGAAAGAAAGATGAATATCCCACCACAAAAATGGGTAGAGAATGTGATTAGATCATCACAATTGTGGGCAAAAAATATATATGTCCAGTATTTATTTTTAAAATGTGCTATTTCATATTAATAGTAACAATAAAAAGAGTAATAGTAGTTAATAATAGCTCATTTATTATGTTTTTCTCTGATTACATTGAGGACTTTCAGAAGCTTACCTAGTTTCATCCTGTGAAATGCAAGCATGTATGTTAACATCATTTTTTAAATCTGACACCTGAGACAGGACATGAAGAGCCGTGTTGCCCAAGGTCACAGAGCTACCAAGCAGATAAGTAAAGGTTATAATCCAGGTCCTCTGACCTAGAGTCCTGCTTATCATCACTTTTCAAACACATAAATTAAAAAAGCCTACATCCATTGCAGCTTATAGAGAAATGGGTAGTTTGCTCATGATTTTATAGTTTGTAAGCAATAGAACTGCTTTAAAATTTTTAGGGGGAAAAAACATAAATAGAAGAAAAAGAGGATAAAGTATATAAGGTGAGCAACAAAGTAAATGTCTTTTAATTTTACAAATTCACCATTTCTTTCAGAATATTTCAAAGATGCTTCAAAGAAGGTAAAAAGTGGACTTATGTTTGTAAAACTGGTTAACCCATGTACAGGTAAGTTCTCTCTTCCCTTGGACTTTTTTTTTTAATTTAGCATTGTTACTAGAAAGAATGTATGTGTATGTACTCTTCCTAAATAATTTTTAAAGGGAAGATGCCTTTATAAGATGGCAGGATCAAGCTACTGACATTATTGGTCTCCCCAGATAATTCACTGGATCTAAGCATTTGTTCTTTCTTATAATTTTTACCCACAGAACTATCACTGTTCATTCATTGGAAATGCTGGCAAAACAGAAAAGTAGTATGTTTGATTTCTCTCTGAAAACTTGGGCTTTTTTTTTTTCTTTTTAAATTTATTTTTGCATAGAAGAACTGGGGTGTAGGCCAGAGGTGCGGGGTGGTGAGAGGATTCACCTGAGACAGAGTGGGGAGCAGAACAGGTGGATTTACTGAGTAAACACTGCTGAGGGGAGCAGCGGGAGAGACAAGATACGTCTGCTGCACCATATATGCACAATATATGGCCTGGGTTAGCTCCCAGGCCATATTGGTGATAGTAAAGACTTAACCCGTAGGCCACTAGGGAGGCCCCTGACAACTTGGACTTTCTAAACTAACTTTTGTGGGAGTAGTTATCTAACATTAGCCTCCACTTGTATTCATTTTGTGTTATCAGTAAAATAAAAACTAGAGTAAAAAGAAAGCTTTTACCTGATATGTCAGGATTTGGGTAGTTTCATTTTGAGTTGTGCTTGCTTTCTTTTCTCACCAAAGTGTAATCTATTTTTGCCTTGTGGAGGGGTAATTTTATTTTTATTAAAAGCATTGCATATTAAAGAGATACACATTTTATTGGAAGTAATTTTATTTTAGCTTTATATTCAGTGTATTTCCTGTTTTGTTCTCTAATATTTAGGCAAAGATATTAAAATATACTATAAATATGTACTTAATATTGGTGATATTATTTATCTCTATGTGGAATTATTGTTCCATTAATCTTTTTATAAGATTTATCAGGTTATTATTAATTTTATAAGGGTTTTACATAGGTACTGGATAGCAATCTGGAGCATTCTCCTGGTGACTGTAACACTCACTAGTGAAAGCAAGAGAAAACCAAGGCGTGCTGACTTGTTATTTTAGGAAAATGTAAATAGCAGCAGCAGAGGGAAACATTTTTTACTTCCTCCAGTTTTCTTCAAAATGAAATCAAATGTAATTGGTCAGATGTATTATTTGGAACTCTTAGTTATACATAAGACTAGATGAGGTAAGAAATGTTTCTTCAAGAGTTCTAGATAACTGTAAAAGTTTTAAAGCATTAAAACATAAAGGTACCAAAAAAATTGATCTTATACAATTTGTTTTATCTGAATGACTGGACAATAGAGAAATGTTTTTGCTATATTGATTATGGAAAAATAAAGGCTAACATTTACTGTACACTAAGTCCTGT
The DNA here is from genome assembly GCA_004024925.1 of Scalopus aquaticus. NCBI lineage: Eukaryota > Metazoa > Chordata > Mammalia > Eulipotyphla > Talpidae > Scalopus > Scalopus aquaticus. Next base: position 60,421 of record PVIJ01000908.1, read on the forward strand.
TTTTAAAATTTTACATATATACTGCTTTTTTAATCCTTATAAAAACCCTATGAGGTTAGGTTCAGCATTACTTCCATTTTACAGATAAGGAAATAGAGCCACAGAAAGGTTTACATAACTTCCCCGAGGGCACATGCTAAGCATGTGATGGAGACAGAGGTAGACTCAGTGTCCTGATGGCACTAAGCTAAATCCTTGTATTGAAGGAATAAAGCCTGCAGATGTGCACATCACCCCCATACGGCCTTTTTTTTTCTTTTTTTTAAGAAGAGAAAATCCATCCAATTTAGTGGATACTCATAGCTTGAAGCCTGCACTGTTGAAGGGCTCTTACCTTTCTCACTTAGAGCTGGCCATTGGGGTCTGAAGGCTCAGTCCATATGTTGAACCCTACATGTAGGGTGACATTTGTTGTCCTGGATACAGGGAACCACATGTCAGCTCAGTTCATCTGGCTGATATACTAGGTTGGGGTAGTTTAAGAATGGATTTTCCCTCACAATCTGACAGAGGATTCAGTGAGAGGCTTTGTAGCAGATAAGATACATGATTTGCAGTTTTTATTTATTGGTTTAAGTTCAGTAAGGATTATAGAGCTAGAAAATAAGCATCTGTATATAATAACTATAAGCTTTTCTGGAGTCAGTTTATGTAGAATATATCTATGTATGTTTATATTCGTTTTAGGAACATTCCTCAGAACTATTGGATGGTTTTTGATTTTTTTTTTTTATGTGTGTGAAAACTTATAAATAAAAAGCAGATTTTTCTTAACAGGGGAAGGAGCCATTTACTTGTTCAATATGTATCTACAGCAGCTGTTTGAAATAAAAATTTTCAAGGAAAAACACCGTTCTTGGTTTATAAATCAATCAGTTCAATCAGGTAAGTGACTAGTATATATAAACATAAATGTCCATATATCTCCATTAACTAAACTTTTACGTTTTTAATGAACCTGGGGGTTTGGGTCTGTCACCTCGTTTGGAATCTGGCCCAGGGTTTAGCCTTCCTTGGCATCAGAGCAGGCTTGAGAAAGGAACAATAATTTGAGCAAATTTAGAGCAATACCGTGTGGAAGCACATTTTTAATTAACAACTCAGATTCTTAGGATAGTTGAGGCAGTCTGTATTCCCTCTGCCTGTTCCCTCATGGTTTCCAGAAGTGCTTCCTATTTTTTCTTAAGCCCTGTGCTTTCTGTAATTGTGTATGACATCACTTAGTGCTAAGGCAGAAAGGCATTTTGCTTTCCTTCTAAGACATCCCAGTCAAAGGGTTTATTACTGGTAATTGATATCAGACACCTCTATGCAGGAGAAGATTTGATGTGGCTTTCAGCTGCCCAAATACAGTCGTCTTTATTTAGCCTGGTAGGTGTAAAGTATATATTCTCTTTTATTGTTGCTGCTACTACTTACTCAGTTAGCAATATATGATAGTTACAACTTAAGTGAAATACATTTACAATTGGGTTTAGCTAGAAGGACACAGTAATATCCAAGTGGAACTAGAAAATATTAGGAGGCAGTGATCCATGATCTTACTGAAATAGATTCATATATATAATTTAGGGTTAGAATTTCTTACCTGTTTAGGTAGATTGCTTGGCTAGAGAATGAAAGTAAGTACATGTGTTTCCTGAAACCAAACTAGTAAATATTAAGATAGATGACTTGTTTATTGTTTCATTTGATTTAAAAAAAAAAAACAACACAAAAAACCTCTGCTGGTTCTCTTCTGTGGAAGGGGGCATCTGGGATGCTTAGAGGGACATGCAATAGAAGAAAGATACTTGGAAAGTAGGTAGGCTAATTTGTTTGAATTGCTCTTTTCCTTTTAGCCTGGAGATCACCGTTTTCTTACTGTGGAGCTCCTAGTTTGCTTATGCTCAGTCTTGTTAGACTACTGCCCTTTGCTTTTTTCTTCTAGGGAAGGGGATAGAATTTGGTCTGGTGTGGGTAACAACCATCTGAGCTTTGAGTCATTGGCAGTTAGGCCTGTGAGCCCACAGATCATAGAAGGAGCTATGTACAGAGAGTAATATTGCTTTCCCATGGCTTCATCCTAAAAAACACAGGAAATTACATTTTATTGCAGCTGTACTTATACAGGTTTCTTAGTATTTGCCTAGTTTACATGCTGGCTGTATTCACTTCAACTACCAATTTTTATGGGGAGAAAGGTGAAGGAGTAGGACCTCTGCTAAAAAGATTGGAAAAGTTAAAGGTCAATTTTAGTGTCTTGGCTCCCTTCTGTACTCATGGGTGTGATGCTCTATAGAGTAAAATTTCATGGACCACTTTCTGCCTTTTGAGAGAATCACATAGAATCTTGGCCTGTGTTAAGAAGAGCTTCTGGATTTGAAACTTCACATAATTTTTCACCATTTTTTTTTTATATTGGGTTTAAGATGAATAACAAAATTGCCCTACAAAGACATTTAATTTACTTTGTTCTTGTTTTACTCTGTAGGGGGTCTTCTCCACTTTGCCACACCCATGGACCCTCTATTTCTGCTTCTCCACTACTTGATAAAGGCTGATAAAGAGGTGAGTTTCCCACTTTGGGATACTGACAGTAAGGAAACAGAATAGGTTGTTTTTTTCTTGATCTCCTCTGTCCTTTTAATGTTCCTAATGTAGTTTCCCTATACTTCATATTTGATGTGGCTGGTATAAAACATGTGTATGTATATGTTGTACAGACGAGATCACTGACACCTGAGAACCAGCACCCTAATTGTGGAGTTATTTAAAACCTTGCCATGCCTTCTCCCGGCATAGCTTAGCTGCTTTTATTGCCCCCTTTCCTGCATCCTCTTGTCTTTTAATGTGGTTTAGTGAAATTCTGTTCCTTAGTTTAATCATGTTTTCCTTTATCTGAACACTACCATGGTAGCCATTAGAACTAGGGCATACAAGCAGTGCGGCTAGTAAAACATGTGTCTGAAACAAGTAGAATGGTTCTGGTCATCACCATATAGGCTCTGCTCAGTGTTCAGAGAAGAAACTGGCTCTTGTTTGTAGTGTGTACTAGGATAAATTAACAGAAAACTACCAACCTACCTTAGTATCTCAGTGATGTCATTTATACGTTCCCCTCCCCCTCATTTGGGTAGTGTTTTCCTATTTCTTATTTAAGAGCATGACTTTGGAGAATTAACCCTCACCTGGACTTTGAAGTCTCTGGGGTGCTATGACTAAGAGGTTCAGATACAGAATGCTGCTAAGTTGATAGTTGCCTCATAAACCATCTTACTTTCTTTTAAAATGCTAGAAATATACTTTAAAATAACTCATAGACGTTTAGTTATTTCCCTACATTTGAGATGTGACTTTTTCCTATTTTATTACAAAAAAGTATTGGTGTGCATATTTGATCTGTCCCTTTTTAATCATAAGATTTATTTTAACATCCGTAAAAATAACCCTGTTTTTTAAATATTTGTTTTATTTATTTATTTTGCATAGAAGAACTGTGTATAGGCCAGAGGTGCAGGGGGTAAGAGGATTCACCAGAGACAGAGTAGGGAGCCGAACAGGCGGAACGACTGAAATACACTGCTGAGAGGAGCAGTGGGTGAGACAGGAGAGGTCCACTGTCCCTTATGGATTAACTCCCTGGGCGGGAATCAAACTTAGGCTGTCATGGTAGTAGTGCTGAGAAGTAACCCCTAGACCACCAAGGAGGCCCCCTGTACCTGATTTAATGTTTCTGCAGCTTCGTTGCACTCATCCCTCTACTGTTTGTTCTTTTATTATCATCTACATTTGGAAGCATTGTAAGACAGTGCTTGCAAGAGTAGATTCACTTTTGGAGGAGGGATGGTTTTTGTGTCACAGCGCTTCTTTCTTCAGCCCTAGACCAAAGATGGGGAGGAGGGCATGAACCCTCTTGGCTTGTTCCTGGCAATGTTAGAGTGTGATCAGAACTCCCACTTTGTGAACTCAACTGATTCTTCTTCAAATTGAATGGATTGGACCAGTCCTACTCTGCCATATTTGCACCTTTCCATGCTTTTCCAGATTTTTGCTTCCCTATTTCATCCAGGGACTGTACCACTTAGATGCACTGGTTGGAACCCTAATGGTTCAGGATCTTCAAAAGGGAGCTGAGAGTCTGTTCTGGCACCTTTCCCAGATTAGAGATTTTCAGATGGAATGAATGACTTTAAACTTAGTTTAAAGGTTCAGCCCTGAGGTAATATATCTTTTTCTGTTTTAGTGTTTACTGAAGTCTTTGTATTCTGACTGAACAAAAATATTTTTTCAGGGAAAGTTTCAGCCCCTAGATCAAGTTGTGGTGGATGATACATTTCCCAATTGCGTCTTATTGCTGAAGCTTCGGGAACTTGACAGGTTACTTCCGCATGTGACAGAGGAAAAAGGTATGGTACAGAACCTTGAAACCAGGGTTATGGATGCTAAGACAACTGAGCATTTGTCTGAGAATGTAACTGCTGCTTTTTTTTCCCCCCAAGTGCTGCGCATGTGCCAGCTATACGGGCTGCACTGCACCAGGGTCCTTGAGAGGAGCAAGTAGCTTCTTGATGACCCACTGAATGTGATACTTATCCTAATCAGTCATTGGAGAAACTGTTGTTCAAATTTGCTTCCACTTGTCAATTCTGGTCCTCTGTTGCACTGAATTGTTCAGTGTTGAATTCCAACCAGTGAAATATGGTGGCCTGTTTCCTAAAAGGTCTGGGATCATGAATCTTAAACTTAAGTCTCAGTTCTTTGAACTAGTCTGTGACTTTAGGTAAGTCACTTACCTAAATGACTCAGATTTCTCATTCTTAAAATTACATAAGACCTATATCTATTGATTTAAAAAGCATTTATTGTTTACCTACCAAGTAGGTAGGTTGAGCACTCTTGCTAGGCTGGGGATAATTATAAATAAGACGTTATCCTTTCCCTCGCTTTGCTTCAAGTCTGATGAAGGCAAATGACAAGTAGCCTGTCATAGTAGAGAGTAATGAAAATGAACTTTGGGTTTTCTGGGGAGGAACATGACTGATTTACAACCTGACTTGGGTCAGTGGGTGGATGGTTATTGTGTTGCTTTCCTAGGAGAAACAACCCAACTGGAATCCTTGCATATAAGTCAGAGTAGCACCATACATACATGGATGTATGGAAGTTTTTCATATGCAGGAAGTTCCAAGGAGCTGATTATAGCCAGAGTATAGAATTCTAGGGGTGAATTTAGGTTCATAAAGGACGGATGATGTGGGAATGCTAGGCAAAGTTTTAAATGTAGAAGGGCCTTTTATATGTCTGATCTTTACCTGATGGTAGTGGAATGTCATGAGGTTTTAAGCATGGCAATGCTAGAATTGGGGAATATAATGGAGAAGCTCAAGCTAAGTCCACAGATGCTGCAGTAGTCTAGGCAGGAGATGATGGTAGCTCAAGATGGAACTAGAAGGAAGTAGCAGTGTGAAAATAGAACCAACCTCATTTGGTGATTGGATGGTGGTCAGGAGAATGAGGAGTCAAGGATGGCTTTGGATTTATGCCTTGACCAACAGGATGTGGTATCAGCATGCTGGAGTCAAGAAACTTGGGTGGGAGGAGCAGGCTAGGGTAACCGAGAGATAAATTTTAGATACTATATTTGTCTTTTGAGGAGGAAGTGAGGCAGTATATGTGACTATGTTTTGACAGGTAAAAAACACTATGCAAATTTAGCATTATTGTCTCAAAAAATCATCCAAGTAGTTTCAGGGTTAATAGGAAACATAGTGTGAGAACCAAAACAACAGGCTGATATGTTGTTATTTGGGGTCACAGATGGTTTGGCCAACTCTTACAGTTCTTCTGGGACTAAGACAGTGGTTATTCCAAGAAGTGTAAGCTTACAGTGGGAAAGGGGAGAACCTGCCTGATTGCATTTCACACTTGAGGGGTCTACTAAATTCACACTTGGCCAGACTTTGAGCTCTATTTTGGAGTTAAGGGATGTGTGATGCCAAAGTTTTATCAAAGCAGTTCCATTTAAATACATTCCCTGATGCTGAGGTTGGCAGGAAACAACAATCTTTTTTGTTATTGACAAATGAAGTAGCTCATAACCATTTCTGAAAACTTAAAAATGAGGAATAATTACAAGTCACTTTAATTTTGACAAGTTAATACATGTTGAAAATGCAATTTAGTCATTATCCAAAATTCTTACATTTGCTGTATAAGGACAGTTAAATTAAACCAAAACTAGAAATCTAGAATGAGAAAGTATTAATACACTGGTATTTGTTAGTTTACAGCCTATGTTTCAAAACAAGAGCTATCCTCTCGCTCTCTTTTCTTCCTTCCTGCGTACCAGACCCCTGACCATATATTGAAACATTATCTGAACTCTCTTAATCTCCTTCACTTTTTGGCATTACCTAACTTTTTAAAAGTTCTCCTATAATAGAAGTGTATGCACTACATTTATCTTGTTTGACCAGATCTAAATAACCAGACTTCAAAGTACTGTGCATTTCCCTTCGGCTCTTCATGGGAAAAGATGTCTATCTCAGTATACTGTCCTTGTATACAGAACTGACATCAGGAAATATAGTTCACATATTTGTGTTCTGGGTCAGGGTATGAAGCCAGTAACATGGAATTGCTTATGTGTATTTTGATGAAACGGCTTCTTTTAGGATGAGGCATGAGAGATGTTATTTTTCTTGTTTTGATTTTATTTTTAAACTTTCCATTACTTTAAATTTGCAAGCTATAGTTTATTAGGGAAAGAATTTGATTATGAAGAACTGCCAAGACTTCCAGAGAATTGCATACATCTTTTACCATGTGAAATTTAATCGGAATTTGTGTTTTGCCTTACTACATTAAATTTAAAAAGTAAGAAGGGAAAAATTGAAGGCTAGATTTTCTAGAAAATTAGTATATATAAATGTTGATAGTATGCTTTGAAAATTAAAGTGCATGATCAGGTGAAGCAGCTTTTTTTTTATGTATATATCTTACTTACCTTTTTAAAGAAATTATTATATCCATCCAGGTTGGAGTGATAGGGATTTCATTTTGGTTTGATCAGCATTTCCCTAGTAAAAGTAGTCTTGTTGAGAATCTTTTCATGTTCTTGTTGGTCATTTGTATTTCTTTGTTAGTATGTCTATTTGCCAAGTTTTAAATGAAAATATAATTGATATGTAACATAGTAGTTTCAGGTATGTAACAGTGAGTCAATATATGACTATATTGTGAAATGATCATCACAGTAGTCTAGTTAACATCCATTACCACATACAGTTACAAATTTTTTTTCTTGTGATGAGAACCTTTAAGATCTACTCTCTTAGCAACTTTCAAATGTACAGTACAATATTATTAACTATAGTCATCATGTTGTACATTACAGTTTACTGGAAGTTTGTACCTTTTGACCACCTTCATCCATTTCACCCCTTCTCTACTAGCAACTACCAATCTGTCCTGTATTTGAAGTTGTTTGTTTAGATTACATATGTAAGTGAAATTGAGCAGTATTTTGATCTTTTCTGCCTGACTTCTTAGCATAATGTCTTTCAGGTCCATCTAGGTTGTCAGAAATGACAGAATATTTTCTTTTTTTTCTTTAATGGCTGAATAATGCTTTAGTTGCCTTCGCTTTTAGTTAAAAGTGATTTTTTCACTTTTAAGTTATAGAAATTTTTTAAGTTACATATTTTTAAATTTGTAAGTTATAGAAAAACTCAGAGGGAAGCCTACAAGTATCTTTTGTACCCAACCCAAATAATCAAATATTAATATTCTCATATATTCACTTCATATTTCTTTTGGGGAAAGAATTTCTTTAACAGTAATCAGATGCTATAACCTTAGGACCTCATGGCCTACAAGGAAAGTTAAAAATGTATTTGCTTATAGTTTCTAACAAATCATTCAAACTTCATTGTCCTTGGTCTGTAAGATGAATAGTTTAAAGGGTTGAATATATCCCCCATATTCTGTTGTACATTATAATTAGTACTCTGCAAAGCTGTTCTAAATCAAAAAGCCTTCATTCTCTTAGTTTTATTGTATTAAGATTTCTTTTTTTTTTTTTTAAAGATTTATTTATTTATACATACAAGCTGGGGTATAGGCCAGAGGCGTGGGGTGGTGAGAGGGTTCGCCAGAGACAGAGTGGGGAGCAGAACAGGCAGATCAGAAATACACTGCTGAGGGGAGCAGCGGGCGAGGCAGGAGAGGTCTGCTACACCATGTGGAATTCTCCCCGGCTGGGCGTCGAACCTGCATCGCGGGCTGCCGACAGCTCCACAGCGCAGCGCTCAACCGCTGCGCCACCAGGGAGGCCCTGTATTAAGATTTCTGAATGACCAACATATGAACATTATTTAACTATTGCACTTAGTATTGTCTAGTGTCTATCAAAAGGGATTCTTCAAGAATTAAGGGAGATAATGTAAATTAATCAATGTCTGGAGAATGCTGTATGCATAGTAAATGCTCAGTAAATGTTAGTACTATTAAGCCTTCTTAATTAGAATTTTTTTATTATTTGCTGATGTTTAAGTACTGGGCACACAGTAAGATGACCAACAAACATTTGTTTGATGGTTTATTAATTAATATATGTTCAAGTAATTTAAGGAGAATGGTAATCAGAGAACGTTACAAATTTTTACCATAGATTGAGAAATTGTGAACCACCTTTGAGCTTATTCTTTTACAGACATTAATGTATCCTTATAACAACTTCCTTTCCTTGTTCAAAGCCTGCATTTTTACAAATGAAGATACAAGTTACTCAGCATTTGGGCAACTTGACTACCACTGAAAAACTTGAAGCAGTAGAAACAGGGTTTGAACCCACATCTTTCTGACAGCAGCTCTTTCCCTTCTTTCTTATAACTGTGCAACACTTTGAAAATATTTAAGAGTTGTTGGATGTTGTAAAAACAGAAAATTTTTTTGACATCTGGTATATCCTCTGTTAATAATTTCCCATTGTGTGGCAAAAAGAGAGAAAAAGAGAGCTTCAATAGCTGAATGAAAAGACTATTCTCATCCTGAAGAGTAAGCTTACTGTTATAATACAGTACATTATCCTGTTTTAGTAATTGCTTTGGGTCCTGGTTTCTTATTTGAATTTTGAATTATTGTCCATTTTTAAGTTAGTGTTTGGTTCCATTCTCAGTATTTTATTGCTACTATTTTAATATAAGAAAAGAATACTATAGAGTGGTTTGGTAATATCCTTGACAGTCGGCAGAGATAAAGTAGAAATTTGATGCTTTTTAACTTCTATCATCTCCACAAGCACTGTGTGGCTAGAATAAAACCTGAAATCCTCAAATTCCCCAACCAGCTATTTGCTATTAAACTCCAGATGCTGTTTTCAAAAGTCTATGGCATTAAAGATCTGGTTAAGCCGGGTAGGTTTATGAGTACCTTTCCCCCATTGCCGTCTCCCTGTCGAATTAACCCAGACATGGTTGTTTGTATCCTGAATGATGATTTGTGGTGACCTTAGTTAGCACTGCCTGCTTTATTAAGTGAAGGAAATGATGTGTCTCTGCTTGCTAACTCTGGGACTCAGCGCATTTCTTGCCAAAGAAGCTCACTTTCAGTGGAGAGATGATAGGGGAAAGGACTAATAAAGGGTTATGAACTTCATCTTGAGTGTAACACTCTGTTTCATATTGCAAGCAAAGCTGCACTGTGCTGTCCAGTGTGATTAACTGGAAGAGCCAGGAAAACTTACCTGATTAAAATACCCAAGTACAGTTGCCAAGTTTCTATCCCCAGGAGGCAGGGAAAAAAGGAGACCATATGAGTTTCTCAGTTATGGAAAACATTGAGAAAGTAGATGTGAAAATGTGCTCTAGGCAGTTTGTTCAACAATACATCAGGGAAATTCAAGTTTGTGAACCGATTACCCAATTGCTGAACATGTTATTTAATTGTAGACTCACTTTTATTCCATCTTTATTTTGTAAACCCAGTCTTTCCAGATGTTTGAGACCGGTTTTTATAGGCACCAGACACAGGGAAAAGAAACCGTTTCAGTATTTGCGCATATTATCTAATCACTAGCTCCACAATTATTAAATTTAGGATGCAAATGAACATGTTGTGGTGTTTTTCACAATTGTGGATAATCTGTGGTTGTTATGAATATTGTAAACTTCCTTGCTTATCAAAATTTATAAATTTCAAAAGCAAGTAGTAGTTTTTACATTGACCTTTGTGTAGCATTCTGGGATACTTAAGCTGGGTATTTTTTAATGATCATCTTGTCAGGGGAATGTTTAATTAAAAATAGATAATTAAAAAACTTCCTTGAAAAAAAACTTAAGGCCTAACTGACCTCACTGGCAAATTCTGCCATAATTTAAGGAAGAAGTAACACTCAATTAAATAATGATATGGAGTTAACTCAAACTTTTTCAAATGTTTGGAAGGAATGTTTCTCAATTAATTTTCTAAAACCAGAATTTCCCCAATAGCAAATTAAAAAAAAAATTATATCACAAAAAGAAAACTAGTCTATTTATCCCTTATGACCACAGACTGAAAAATCCCTAATAAAATATTAGCAAATCAAATACATAAAAAAGATAATATATTATAACCAAGTGGGGCTTATTGGGTTTATTGCAAGAACGCAAAGTTGAATGTTAGAAAACCAATCAGTATAAAAAAACAACTATATGATTATCTCAATAGATGCAGAAAAAGCATTCAACAAAATTGAGTCATAAAATAAATTCTCCACAAATTAGCGGTAGAAAGGAACTTCCTCAGTCTGGTACAGTAACTTGCCTTTCTTATTCAAGGGGGATACATTCCCCAAAGGATGCCTGAAATCATGTATAATACTGAACACGAATGTTTTTTCCTATAGATACCAATGTGAAAGTTCATTTTATAAATTAGGCACTGTGACAGATGAAAAACATTAAGTAACAATGAAATGATTATAATAATATACTGTAATAAAAGTTATATGAAAGTGAATGTGGTCTCTATATCTGTCCCAAATATCATATTGTATATATTTTTGGACTGTAGTTGACCATGGTAACTAAACAGAAAAAAGTGGGCCTCCCCGGTGGCGCAGCAGTTGAGTGCTGGGCTGTGGAGCTGTCGGCAGCGCGCGATGCGAGATCCAAGCCCAGCCGGGGAGAATCCCACATGGTGTGGCAGACCTCTCCTGCCTCGCCCGCTGCTCCCCTCAGCAGTGTATTTCTGGTCTGCCTGTTCTGCTCTCCACTCTGTCTCTGATGAACCCTGTCGCCGCCCCGCGCCTCTGGCCTGTACCCCGGCTTGTATATATAAATAAATAAATCTTAAAAAAAAAAAACTAAACAGAAAAAAGTGAAACTGTGGATATGGGGAATTACTGTAAAGGGCATCTATGACAAGCCTAAGTTAATATCATAAGTCATTTTAAAAGGCTGTACACACTTTTCTATCTACCATTGTAGTAAAAATCCTAGAAGCTTCCATAAGATGAGAAAAAGAGATAAAAAGCATATATTTTGAAAAGTAAGTAGTGACACTGACTGAATTTATAAACAATGTGGCCATGTACATAAAGAGGACAAAAGAATCTACAAAAATGGCCATTAGAACTAATAGTCATTAGAACGAAGGTCTTAGAACGCAAGGTCAATATGCAAAAATCAGTTGTATTTCAACAACAAATGCTGGCAAGGATGTGGAGGAAAAGGAACCCTTGTGCATTGCTGCTGGAAATGCACACTGGTCCAACCACTATAGAAAGCTGTGCAGAAGACCCTCAAATTACTAAAAAATAGATCTGCCATATGACCCAGCAATTCCACTCATAGGAATCTACCCATATATACTCATATATTCATTGCAGCATTATTTACAATAGCTAAGGTATGGAAACAACCTAAGTGTCCAAAAACAGGTGACTGGCTCAAGAAGATATGGTATACATACACAGTGGAATACTACTCAGCAATCAAAAGATAAATTAATGCCATTTGCAGCAACATGGATGGAGCTGGCAGGGATTATGCTCAGTGAAATAAGTCAAAAGGAAAAAGGAAAATACTGCATGATTTCACTTAAAGGGAAACCAAACAAGAGGTGGGGAAGGAAAAAAGAAGACAAAACTAGCAGGCAAACTATAAATAGGAGATACATAGTAGAGGAAGTGGAGGGGGAGGGATCAAAACAGGGAGGAAGAAGCATAAGAGATTATGGTTATGGTTCATGGGTGACTTGGTGGTGGAAATTTTATGGGAACTACACCTGAGAGGAAAAATCAATCGTTATACAAAAATGAATGATGATTAATATATATATTTAAATAAAAATATTTAATAATAAAAAATCAGTTGTATTTCTGCATACTAGCAGTGAAGCAATGGACAATGGAATAAAAACATACCCTGGATATTGTCAAAAATGATTGAGTTCTAGGGATAAATACAACACAATTTGTGCAAAACCAGTATACTGAACATTACGAAACATTGCTGAGAGGAATTAAAGGAGAATTAAGTAAAGAGGTATATCATGTTCTTGAATTGGAAGACATAATATTATTACAGTGTCCTTTCCAAATTGATTTGTAGATTTTATGTAATGCCTATCAGGTTTTTTTTAATTTTGATAGAAATTAATAAGCTAATTCTAGAATTTATATGACTATGCATGTGACCTTTAATAGGCAAAATAATTCTGAAAAAGCACAGATTTGGAGACCTTACAAAACCTGATTCCAAGACTTGCTATAAAGGTACAATAATCTAGAAAGTAAGACATTAGCATAAAGATAAGTATATAAATAAGTGTAACGAATAGAGACTCCAGAAGTAGACCCACACTTATATAGTCAATTAATTTTCCCCCCCAACGTGTTCAGATAACTCAGTGAGAGAATGGGTATTCTTTTTTATTTTAAAGGTTTATTTATTTATGCATACAAGAGCTGGGGTGCAGGCCAGAGGTGTGGAGGGTTAGGAGATTCACCAGAGACAGAGTGAGGACTAGAACAGGTGGATTGACTAGAATACACTGCGAAGGGGAGCAGCAGGTGAGGCAGGAAAGATCTGCTGTGCCATGTGGAAATCTCACTGGCTGGGGATCGAACTCATGCTGCAATGGCTGCAGATAGCCTCATAGGCTGAGAGTTAACCCCTTGTGCCATCAGGGAGGCCCAAGAATGGGTAGTCTTTTAACAAGTGACCTAAAAAAATTGGATGTCCATATAACATCAAATCAAATTGACCCTCACTTCACAGTCATACCAAAAAATTATCTCAAAATGGATCACCAATTTAAATGCAAAAAATGAAAACATTGAACTTCTAGAAGAAAACTTTTGACCTCGAGGATAGGCTACAAAATAAAACTAGCCATAAAAAAATTATGTTACATTTCTTCTTTAAAAAAGATTTATTTATATTATTTATGCATACAAGCTGGGGTGTGGGGCAGTGAGAGGGTTCACCAGAGACAGAGTGGGGAGCAGAACAGGCAGATCGACCGAAATACACTGCTGAGGGGAGCAGCGGGTTGGGCAGGAGAGGTCTGCTGCAACATGTGGAGACCTCCCCAGCTGGGCATCATCTAACTCGCGCGGCAGTTGCTGCCAGGAGCTCCACAGTGCTGAGCTTAACCCATTGCGCCACCAGGGAGGTCCTATAAGTTACATTTCATCAAAATTAGCATCTTTGATTTTTAAAAGACTTTAAGAAAAAAAGAAAATAAGCCACATTTGGAAAAAAAAAATGTTTAGGTGGCATATATCTGATAAAAGCTATATATCCCAAATATAAAAAATTTGTTTAACACAATAATAAGATGATAATACAACCTGGTAAAAAGTTGGCAAAAAATTTAAAGACACTTCCTTAAAGATTTTTTAATAACCCTAGGCATATGAGAAGATGTTCAATAATATTAGTCACTGGGGAAATGTAAATTAAAATCACAAAAATATATCACTGGTATCCACCAGACTGGGTAAAATTAAAAAAAAAATAAAAAGACAGTATGTGGAACAACTGCAATTCACTCTCCTGACTGGTGAAAGCATAAAATAGAATATAATCACTTCACAGTTTCTTAACAACTCAGTAATTCTACCCCTAGCTATTTACCCCATACATGAAAACTTATGTTAATGCAGAGATTGTAAGACTATTCAGAGAAGCTTTTGTTTTTATAACAACATTTTAAAAATAGTCAAAACCTGAAAACAACCTCTATGTTCTTCAGTAGGTCAGTGGGTAAATAGGGAAATCCATATATGGAATACTACTCTATAATACAAAGAAAAGAACCATTGCTGTCTGCAACAAAAATGGACAAATCTCAGAGAAATTACATTGAGAAAAAGAGGATGGTCACACAAACTTTACTGTGTGATTCCATTTCTATGTAGTTCTTGAATAAAGCTAAAACTAATCTCTAATGATGGTTACTGAAGCCTAGGTAGATGTTGGAGAATTGACTGCAGAAAGACTCAAGGAAACTATTGGTGCTGATGGCTACTTTATATATACATTTGTCCAGAATCCTCAAGTTATACTTTATACTTTAACTGGGTGTACTAATCATATGAGTATTATTCCTAAATAAAGTTTATATTTTAAAAAAGGAAGTAATTAATGTTCTGAGAAGCTAAGCCTCCTCATTTCTGTCAGTGTTTGTTCTTTTCTCTTTCTTCTCCTGTTGTCCCCAGCAAGATAATGCTGGCAGGCAGTGACAGAATATCTGTGGGAATCAAGGCAGGAAGTAATGGTTATGAGATTCAAGCCTGGACAATGAAAAGAATGGTTTGGGGAGAAAGATGAATAGTTTGACTTTAAACACACGAAGCTCAGCTCAGGGCTTCAGCCTTCCTACTTGGGTTTTTAAAATCTTGTTGAGACAGGATGAAGTCTCCCTGGAAGAAAGGTTCAGCTGGCCTTGAAACAAAGAAGAAGCAGAGCCAAAAAATAGTAGGAAACTTCATCAGAGACATAGAAAAATGGAAGAAAGAGGCTTAATAGAGCCATGGAGGAGAGGCTTCTCTATGAAGGGCAGGGTCAGAAATACCGAAAAGGGTGACGACCTCATTGATCCTGGGTAGTTGGAGCCTCAGAGACATAGCTTTGAAGGCAGTTTAAGAATCCTGGTGCTCGTGCTTACTCGCTGCCTTTGGACAGTTATTATCCAGTCTTTTAAGATGGGTCTAAATAATGGTTTTCACTAGAGATTCAGTCTGAGCATTCAGTGAGAAAATATATATAGAGAACTTAGCACAGGCCAAAATATACTCTAGTTTCTGATGCTGTTAATATTAGCAAGTTGTCATTTCATAATTTTAACTAATATTAAG
Organism: Scalopus aquaticus; assembly: GCA_004024925.1. Classification (NCBI taxonomy): domain Eukaryota; kingdom Metazoa; phylum Chordata; class Mammalia; order Eulipotyphla; family Talpidae; genus Scalopus; species Scalopus aquaticus. The sequence goes on from PVIJ01000908.1 coordinate 75,752, forward strand.
TATTTCCTATGTGCCAGATGATGTGCTTTTGGATTTGTATGGATCATCTCATTGAATAGGTGACTTCTCAAGGTGACATTGTGCGGTGAGCATGTAGGAGAGCAGGCAGTCCAGCTCAGAGCCTGTGTTCTTAGCCTTTTCCAAAAGAGCATTTTTCAGGAGGTAAAAGACTGGCCTGCAGAGTGCTGAGGGAGTGGGAGAGATGAAACTGTGACAGACTGCAGAACCTTATTTTAGGAAATTTAAAGGTAGAGCAAGGGAGAAGGAAGAAGTGAAGTCAAGGTAGATATCCAAGGAGAGACCTGAGCACCAAGCTTCTCTGGAGATTATTTGTTTTAGGCAATGACAAGAAAGTCTAAAATCCATTCAGTGGCGTGCACTATTGAGTGACTGCCGTATGTGCGTAGAATTCCTCTTAAAGTCGATGGGACAGGAAATTGTCTCTAGGGAAGCTGAGTCCAGTCTCCTCTGCTGCAGGCTGTGTGCTCAGACTATTTTGGCTCCAGGATAGCAGTTGTTGCTCCTAGAGTCCTTAAACTTCTGGTAGATTGCCCTTAGCATCCATCCTTCCTTTTCATTATTGCACTGACAGGTCTTGAGAAGATGGGTGCAAAGATCAAGCCCCCTACCTTTTATTGCCCACCGTGTTGACAACCACAGACTGAAATGGATAGGAACTGGGGCAGGACTTGCAAATCCCTCTTCCATATAAACCATTTAGTGCAATTCAAGGTATTTAACAGACTGCAGGAAATGATCACTAGGTTTCTACTACCGCAGGTATGGAGGAGGGAAAGAGAAAATTTATTCTGTGTAATCTTGAACAGTCCCCAGAGAGTTACAAGTGGCAAGTTTGCATCTGATCGTAGAATTTCCATTGATCACAAAGGTAACTCCTGCCTACAGGCAGGAGTCTGAGAGTAGATGTGCTGCCTCTTCTGATTGTGTGGAAATTTAAAACCAGTGAATAAAATGTTATCCCAGAAACAATAATTTAATAATGTATGTATAAATAATGGTGTATAAAGCTTAGGTGGATTGTGAGAAGAAGTATAATTTATAAGCGGCAAATTTTGTACCCCAGAAAGGGGCAGGTTGAGTTTACCATAAATAAAAATTCCCCTGAAATAGCTATGATTATATTGGTAATGCATTGAAAGAGATAGCTTTAATGCTCCACTAATTGCACCAGGATAGCACTGAATAGTTAACAAGATTTTTCCCCCTGAATTTTTGCACTGAACTTAAAAGTATTACGTTTCACCTAAATTTAGTTTGGGTTTTCCTTCTTGGCATTTCTTTTTTTATTTTAGAAGTTTTCACTGAAAACATTGAGGTGAGATAAAAAGTATTCAGTGAACTGAAAGTTGTTTGGAATCTGTACTGAGTTTTAAATGACCTTTTCTATAGATTTGTTTGTATAATTTGATGATTTTTTTTTTTTAATTCCCACTCTCTTAATGTTTGGAAGAAGCTTGAGTTACTCAAATTCTGTTTGTGGATTTTTTTTTTAATGTCTCAAGTATACTCTCGGGATCTTTTCAAGAATATAAATTATTGTGAAATATTTTAAAATTTTCACTTGTATATGATTTTACATGTTGCTTAATCTATAATGCTATCTTTTTTTCTCTTTTAATTTGATGTAGAAATAGGCAACAAGAAATATTACAAGTACAGCAAAGAGAAGACATTAAAATGGCTGGGAAAAAAGGTATAGTGACTCTTTGGTACCTTTTGGCTTAAAAAGTATAATTTCCTTTTTAATAATTGGAGAAGGTAAATCTAGATCCAAAGCCCATCTTGTACTTAACAGTAAAGAGAACTATCAAGATGCCCAAGTATGAGAAGAAGTCTTTTGCTTTTTATCCTCCCTAACTTGTGATCTCTGGATTTAGCTTGATGTCCCCATTTCTGTGTGACCCAATAAATAAAAGAAGTTCTTGACATTTGTTACAGATTTGAGTCTTCCGGGTCAGACAGGACTGATGTACATTTGTTGTTATAGATCCCAAAGGTATCTTAGAGGTTGATGTTACCCATACAGAACCAGACAGGGCACTAAGGCAGCGGGATTCACACCTAGAGGAAGTGTATCCCACTCTCGGTATCTCCATGCTGCGGAGGGGACATCTTCCAGGCAAACCTTATATCTTCCTGATCCAAAATACCAGACTTCCTATAAGATCTGGGGAAGTAATTTTCAAATCAATTTGTAGGTCGTAATCTGTATTTCTCTTGGAATGGATATGGTAGGGTAGGAAAAGCTAAATTAAGATAGAGTACAGAGTAAGGGCAAGTGTGAAGTGTGGCTCTATAAAGCATGCTTTTACATATATGTTTTGAGTATTGGGCTGCTGTGTATTTCTTACTGTGGGCTGTGGAAAAAAACAAAAACAAATACCTTTGAAAGCCACTTGTCTAAGGCTGTTGTGCACTTTCATATGATTGAGAATCTCACCAGATCAGGTCTGTTGATGGCAAAGCTTTTATAACTTCAGTAGATGTCAGTACTAATTCTTCATATTCTCTGTCTTGTAGGTGAAAAACATATTAGTTTGTCAAATCATGTTACTGGGCACATTGCGAACTTGGAAACATGGAAATGAACACTGTAGAATTAGGCTCCTGCTGTACAAAGTAGAGAAAAGGTTTTAAAACTGCTCTCACATTTCATTTTTCATTGGTTTTTGTAGTAGAATTCTATATAGATGTGGATATATATAGGTGTGTGTGTATAAATGCTGAACAGAATCTTGGCATTTAGTTTGTATTCTTAGCAAATAATAATGACATAAATAGCAAGCTGTATTTATTACTACTCTTAAATTCCTAGGAAGTAGGAAATTTATATTAATCTGTTTAGAAAATGGTTACATACAAACTTTGTGCTTGATTCTATTCTAAAGACTTTACATTTATTTACTCATTTAATCCTTACAACAATCCTAAGATAGGTACTATTTTTATTCCCATTTCACAGACATAGCACAAAGAGAATGAGTAACTAGCCCATGGCTGCAGAGCAAACCCAAGCAGCCTGACTCCAGAGTTAGAACTTAGTCGCCCGATGTGCGCTCTCAGACTGGAGGCCTGAGGACATCCCTGTGTTGAGATGCCCCCGAGTGGTGGTGTTTCTCAACAGCCCCCTCTGATCGTTGGACATCTGGTAAAGATACTTCTAGACCCTCAAATACTTCTTTAAAATGGATTGACAACCATCTGGAAAGTTAGGGAATTTTGAAGTTATTATAGTTGAAATACCTGATATTCCCCTTTTGGTTATTTTGTAGGTTAATCAGACTACAGCAGCATTAAAAACCAATAGTGTGAATGTCAGTGCCCATGTACAGTCGACTGCATTTTTCTCTAGTTGCCAGACTTCCAGTGACAAGGAAGGTAAGTAAGTTGTTTCATCAGAAAGGATTTTTGTCTGGAGTAAGTTGCTTGTGTATAAATGCCTGTCTTGTGATCTTAAAATCTTCCTGTCTCAGCAACTTTGTTTTCTGGCCAGTGTTCTCATATAGCACTTGTGGCAGTTATGCATTTCATTTTAAGACTAAGTAACATTTCTACCATGGATCACTTATGTCACTAATTGATACTCAAATCATTCAGTCAGCAAATATTTCTTTTACTCTAATAGTAGTAGCAACCCTAACAACCCTGGCTGTCATTTATTGAGGATATATTGCATGCTGAGCCTTTACTAAGTTGCCAGTGTACACACATCTCATCTGACCCTCCTTGTAAGACTCATTTTACAGTGAGAGTTTGGTGGCTGTGTCCAGGGTCACCGCAGTAGTAAATGGTAAAGCCGAGCTGCTGATGGAGCTTGCCTCACTGCTAAGTCCACACTCTTAGCTATTTTGCTGTGCTGCTCATGTGGCGCAGTGTTTCCAATGGCCTGCATCTGTTTGCATCTTACTCTCAAAATATGTATGTCCTATCATGATCTCAATGTTTCGATTTTAGATGAGAATTGATTCACTTGGCATTTTTTCTTTTACATCATTAATGTACTTTTTGTTTTGTTTTTGTTTTTCCAGTTTTGTTGGTTTTTTTGTATGTGTATACTGAATAATAATTTTAAAAAGGTTATATAATGCAATCAACCTCTCAAATGATAGGACAGAAATCATTTTGACTTTAAGCTCCAAATCAGTGTTCCTAGTTCTATATATTCAACTCTGAAACATCTGACTGTAGTCATTAAAAAAAAAAAAAAAAAAACTAGGAACAGTAACCTGTTTGTGATTGATTCAACCTTTCATATACAGAAATCTGCATTAAAGTACCTTTCACATACAGACTGCTGAATCTTATCATTTGGGGAGCAATGGAAAATGCCTTTTCCATACAGATTTACAAACTGTCAGTGTCTTTGGCTTTAACAAAAGAGAAGGGATTTAATTAAATGGATGCATGGATGGATGGATGGATAGAAAAAAATGATAATTTTTGTTTTAAGTAGGAGGCATTTTAGGGGTTATTAGACAGATCTCATTTAAAAAATGAAAAGCTAAGGTCTCAGAGAGGTAAATAACTTGTCCAAGGTCACCTATTCTAGTTCAAATCTATTGCTTTTACCATCTATCAGTATAAGGACCTAGGCATAGTTATAGTGCCATAAAGTAAACTTTACACTTTTTAGACTATTTCCTTTTTCAGAATTTTAACTTGGTATGCTACCAGAAGCAGCAAATGATATGTTGGCTTTCTTAAAATAGTTTTGTCTACTCATGACTCAGTGGATAATTACTAACCCAGAACCATAGCACATTTTAAGAAGGATCCAGTGATAACTTTCAGTTCTACATTGCCATTTGAAATCTCTTACTGAAGACTTTTTGAGATCAGGAGATTCCTGCAGCAATACTTTCTAACTAGTTCTGAGGCACATTGTTACCTTACTTTCAGGGCAGAAGAGAAAGAGGAAAGAAAGAAAAGCAGATGAATATGTCAGCAACAAGCTTGGAATATTACCTTTGGTATTTTATATCCCCATGTGATTATCCCATCTTATGCTTTAAGTTTACTTATCCCTAAAATACTGAACTAAGGAACAGGGCTTTAAAACAGATTTTGTTGTTTTATCTAACTATATTAAGTTGATGCCAGAGCTTCATTTTAATACTGAGCATCCAGATGTTTAAAATTAATGATTATACATTCTTTGGATTTTGCTTTTAATATTTTTGAAAGCATTTTATTGGGAGTGTGTGTGTGTGTGTGTGTGTGTGTGTGTGTGCGCGCGCGCGCACGCGTGCGTGCGTGTAATGTTTAGGCCTCTTGTGAAACTAGAACTTAATAGAGGTATATCATATTCTTTTCCTTTTAAATGAGCATATTTATTAGTTAGATTTATTCTCTATTGAAACAGACCTAGGAAAGATTAGCCTTTTAAAAAGACATGAATATTTCATCTTGTTATAGCTGATTTCTGAACTTTGTGTTCAAGGATCTCAACTAAGAAAACAACGCTAAACTTTTTCTTTTAACTATCATTTAGTGAGTATTACTATAATATGCTTGTATTATCATCATATCTTTGATATCATCCTACATCATATCTTATCCATAATATCACTCCACTACTCTGACAGATACTGGCATTTCCACTGTATAAATGAAGAAACTGAAGCTAAAGCTAAATAAAAATCAGAATTTGAAAACTGGTTGATCTAACTATAAAACTACCATAATTATTCCTGTTTTTTCTTTCTTTCACACTCTATTCTATTTCTTTCAGAGGATTATGTTCGTTATGCCCATGGTCTGATATCTGACTACATCCCTAAAGAATTAAGTGATGATTTATCTAAATATTTAAAGTAAGTATTGCATGTCTCTTGTCATATTTAGGAAATATTTTTGTGCTTCTTGCTTCCCCTAGCAATTCATTTTCTTTATGGCTTTTATCTGTTTCTGATAAGAGATTATTAGTAATTATGTTATAGACTGTATGGTGTGGGAATGATTTTTAATGAACATTGATTGGAATAAATTGAATTGGTGGTTACTGATACTGGGAACTTGTGAGTATTAGATTGGAGTGATAGGTTGGTGAGATTTCAGATGGTAAAACTTTTATAATTTTTGCCCCAACTACATTTTATTAATTTGTCTTTATGACCATTTTATGGGAAATAACAGCAGAAAGAAAGAATAAATGGCATGTAGAATATTTTTACAAATTACATTGCAATGTTTAATATCGTTTTCACTGTTAGGAGATGTTCACTAATAACCTTTATTATGACCAGTATTTAGGGCTAAAGAAGTTTAAACACAATCTACTTTTGAAAGAAAGGTTTGAGAATGACTTGATTTATGTTCCTTTCTTCATAAAGATTTTTAATATAAACAATTTACTTTGGGCTGAAAAAAATATATTTATTTTTCAGATCTTAGCAACTGTTAATATTTTCTCTGTGTGATGATTTAACAGTTTTTCCTGGCCCTTTTAA